>JACJUM010003259.1:21912842-22053483 GCA_020976665.1 Heortia vitessoides | reverse complement strand
ATATATATATATATATATATATATATATATATATATATATATATATAGTCTCTTTGAACCATTCCCTCGATTGAGGATACAGAAAAGCAATTTTTTTAAAACATCTTTTTTATATCAGGTCGACATTCAAAGATACAGTCAGAGTGATAGTAGGGTCACCGAAGCCTATAGACACTCGAAATACCACAAGGAAGTCACCAGCCCGTCGCCAACCTTGGGTCTTGCAACGTCAAATTACCCAGTAATTTCACTGCCTCTCTCACTCTTTAAACCAGAACATAGCAGTCCCCGTAGAAATGGGTTCTCACCCACTTGAAGGTCACTCTCGTGAGGTACCAATGCAGACGACCTTTGTATGAGGAGCTTTCTTTTTCGCAACATCATAAAAAACTACCAGTTTGGTGTAGACGATAAAAATAAAATTATTATAAACAACCGGCCTGCCCAGACTTCGCCCAGGTCCATAGTTAAAATTCATCCCGTTGATTCCGATATCGTGGGGGTTTAATACAGTTCTTCGATCTCTAACTTATAGCACAAACTACTTTTGATACACAATTTTTGATTGAAACTTTCCGGTTATGATTATCCCGTATCATCGTACTGATAATTAGAAACACTATATAGTTCATCAAATCAAACATTGGAAATCCACTGCTGGACATAGACCTCCCCAATAAAGGAGGAATTTTGCCCATACTTGCCGCGCATGGCGTTATGGCAATCTCCGTCCTGTGCATTGAAGATGCAGTGTTTTGGATGTATATTCCGCCATCAGACGCTTCTGGTACCTTAGCCGCCACTTACGACACCTGGTACCGAGAGAGGTACTATTCCACTATTCTGCCCGTGCCACACGGTTCTGAAGTTATTCACGCTAAATGGATGCATTTTAAAGATTCATTTTTATTCGTATAGAAGAAGATTGAAATCTTCTTCTAGAGCCTTTTCTGTGTAAGACGCTTGATCCTTTCAAGTTCAAGCTCTCAGTACGCTAAATTTCATTAAAATCGGTCCAGGAATTTAGTCGTGAAAATGTAACAAACAAACGTATAAACAAAATTATTATGATATGGTCCCTCAATAATTGAATGAATAATTCAAATTGAGCAACATAACATATCGCTATACCTATAAGGTTTTGTTTCACTTAAGTATATTGTAATAGTCGGACAGTGTCGATCGAAATACCGCGACATTGGAGAGGTGTCGGCTGCGTCGGATGCCCATCGCATAACATCGCCTGGGTGACAAAGCAATTGTTCACAACACTAAGGCATTAAGGCTACCTTAGGTGATATTCAAAACCTAAATTTAAGACATACTATATTCAAACAGTCCCATTACAAGTACTGTCAGCGAGGACGAGTCTTAGAAGAGAGTTTAGAGTTACATCACCAGAGCCACCATAAAGGGATCCGCAAGAAAACTGATGGTGATAGAGGTTCGATTAACATCTCTTAAACAATAACTGTGCCAATTCCAACTAAAGGAAGACCTCGTACACAGGTCGTCTGCATTGGACCACACTCTCATCTCTTTCTCATGCCACATAGCAGTGTTCACACTACTGTGTCCTGTTTAATGGAGTGAGATATTGGATAGTATCCGTATCTTGCGCGCTAAAGGTCGTGGGTTCGGTCCACAGAGTTCGATGAATTTTCTGGTTGTTCAGTATCTAAGTGTAGTAAATCAATTTTATTAGTATATTTGTAATTCCTCTATAGTTTAATGTCCGTAACACAATTGGTTTATGCTAATTATCTCGGAGTATCCACGTATGAGATATGTCTACTAATACAATAAAGAGGATTGTTCGTTTGTTGCAGTTTGACAGAAAAACTACTAGACAGATTAAAAAAAAACATTCCATTAGAGCTATTTCTTACGATATTTTTTTTTAAATACATCTATATAAACAGGATTTGCCGTAACGTACCGGCAGAGTAGAATAGTGCCTCCCACAGCACCACGTGTCGTAAGAGGCGACTGGGGTACCAGAACCGACCGATGGCGGTATGTGTGTGCTCAAAGCAGAAGCGCAACTGAAATGTACAGGGCGGGAATGGGCAGCAGCATCACCGTCGCGAAAGCTGCACTCTGCGGTTACCAACACGACTGCCGAGCGCGGCAATTATGGCCAATATAAACCTCCTTTCTTGGAGAGATAGCTGATATGATGAAACAGGATTTGTATTTGTGTACATTTGTAACAAAACAACTTTAAATTACTGAACCAATTTCAAAAACTCTGTCATGACCAATATAACCACGGAAGGAGAATTAAGAGAAAACCACGGAGCGTTAGACTGAAGTTAAAATATAGAGTTTTAAACGCGTATCGAAGTCGAGCGCGCGTTGTAAATATATATTGACAGAAGCATGTGTTCCCGATGAGGTGCTTAGTCGTGTCGCACAACCAACAGTAACTACCAACCTACTTTCCATATCTCTAATGTATTCAGGTTGGAAACATCGAGCGATCAGACACATCAAGTCCTAGCTACTGTTTACTCGCGTGTACACAGCCCACCTATCGCTTCGAAACAGTTCAGTCACACTCAATGCTAGTCTATGGAACTAAATTTGTGTGATAATAAATCATTCATACGAAAACCGGACAATGGTGGATTGTCGTCTACTGTACAAACGCATATTATAAACCGGCCGAAATAGGTCAGTCACGTGTGTTAAAGCCGCAATATGATTCCTTTGACGTTTCTCGATTTTCTGTATCATTATTAAAGTGCCGGACGGTGAATATGTATATTTAATTTGGGTGAATTATAATGATATGATAGAGATAAGTGATTGTTTTCGCTAAGATACCGTTGTGTGTTAGTGTGCGTACACGTGTGTGAGAGATGGCGATACTAGCGCCACTTAATAGGCATTTTGTGGTAACGACGACTCGCGTCACGAGCTGCGCCGGCAATCAGCTGTTCACAAGGCCACACAGTACAATACGCTCTACACCTGACATATATTTGATATACATACGTGAATACAAGGCATGTATTGCGTACAATGTATTTACGTCGGCCGGCGGGCTACATTCGGCTATATCTAATGTACATTTTACGTATTGTGTACCATGGTATGGGAACACTTAGCTTTCTGCTTGCAGGCTAATTTTGACTACGTCGAACCGGACTGATATGTTTGAGCAAAATTCTTCAAAAAGGATTAGAAGTATTCTTTTACGTATTGCAATTAGTTTTAACTATACATGTTTATCATGTAAATTATATAGCGAAGAAAAAAATCGTATCAGTACTTTAGTTAGAAGATCATCCCGGTCAAAGAACGTGACCTAAAATGTGTATATATACATTTTGTATCACGTTCTTTGTCTGATTTATATATAATTAATTATTTACACATATATGTATAACATGTATATGCAATGTCAACACTGTAGTCTTTAAGTAACGATAAGTACGTTGAAATGTTGTAAAATTACTTTCACCAGTGAAATACACACCGGTGAAAGTTTCGCGTTGAGATTCGATCGTCCCTGTAACCCCATTACTTTCAAGGGCGCGTCTGCGAGCGGGAGGGGCGCGGGGGCGGCGTGCATGGGAAACCACGCGCGTTCCTCTTTACCTACATTCTATATCTGAACTATCATTGTGGCCATTTTACTATGTACCTATTTCAGTAAAAGTATCAATGCATCGTGTCATTTGTAGGATATCCACCGATGACCGCAGATTTCCAACTGGATCTAATAAAAATAAACAACTGTGTAAATGAAATTGTTTAGCTGTAAAGAAATTGCGTTATTACAGCCATGCTTGATAAAAAATATTCCACAATGCCACAGATAACCCCACAGATAAAATAATAATCATTATCAATCAGTTTCTGTATGCGGTGTGCGCTTCCCTACCATGATACTTGTGTGTTACGTTTCGTGCAATGATTAATTAACATCACGTTCCAAAGTCCACAGCCGAATATCTTTACAAATGGAATGGTGGCCCTGCACATCGAGGCGGTTGAAGATTTAAAAATAGTCGAATATTGGGATACACGCGCAGCTTGGTCCTCGTTCGTTTGTGGTGGACGCTCGCATGGACAATAATAATATATGCCTACCGTGAAATATTTGGCAGCGGTTCAATGTTGCGCGCGCGCATCTCGCACTGGCCGCCGGTTGCGGGCCGGATCCGGCGCGGCACTGCCGCTGCACGGCGGAGTCGCCGTCCGCCACTTGACACTGTGGTCTTAATGAACAGTCACGACGTATGAGAGGGACTGTTATCAATGCCACAAAATACCACTATGAAAATAGCTAATAATTTTGACTGATCTAATCTAATAACATTGGGGATATCCCCCCAAAGCCATGTCCATCGCTTTAATTGACCGTAACGCGTAACTGTTCCCGCAGGGCCCTCGGGCAATGGAATCATACAAAGCGATCATTGCGGTATATCAAAACAACAGTCTTCACTGGCTTGAACATTATGTACAATTCATCGTATCATTTGCCGTTTTCCACCACTTCTATTATACAGTTTAAGCATTGATAATTCTATCGACTTAAAAATATCCGAAATGGGATAAAAATATTTTATTTCGTCTACCTTTTCCAGTTAGGCAGCTAACAGAAAACTCGCTTCACTAGAGTCGACAAGTTTGCCTTGCATTTTTAAACATGTTTATATAAAGCCAATCTAAAATAGATCGAAATGCAGCCGCCGCCGATTGTAATTTCGTTGGAGTTCTTTCGTTGTGTTACTCAGATGTCTTTATTTTCGTTAACACCACTTAACATCGTAACGAATTTAAATGCCGTTTGTCGGTTATCTCTTGGCAAGGAGGCGCTCATCGACGTGATTAAAGTGATTTCTTACGATAACGGACAATCTGATAAATTTAAGATTGTAAATCGATTGATTTACCAAAAGTAGTACATCAGATATTATTATGATTAAAATAAGACGTAACAACAGCTGTTAAACACAATATACACAGTGCGCGCTTGGAATTATTTCTGCGATATTTTAAATATAGCACACTTCATTGCTATTATCCAGCTAACACGACGTTTATCTAATGAAGACGAGTGCATTACCGGTGCGAGACGTGACGCCGCTCGAGTTGTGAAGGCCGCCCGATTCACTTATGTGGGCTAATAATTCTAGTTGCTAGCAGCCGGTTTCACTCATTAAAGTCGCCGGTCAGTCACTTTGTTGTGGTCCTCGCTGACCATTATGTACAATTATGTCACAGCAGCGAAAGTAAACAGCAAGACTAGCGCTGCCATCTGTTGAGAGCCAGCCAAGTTATTAATGGCGCGTGGCTTGAAGCGCCGTCACGTGCGAACGCGTGCCGCTGTGCCGATCGCGCGTTTCTTAGCCAATCGGCTTGCCGGCTGCTGCACCGACCGTGCACCGTCCGCCAATTGGCGGCGCCCGCTCCGCGATCACAGTGCGCACATGTGACCGGCTACTATTTATCACTTTTATACTTCAAAAATAATATAATTTATTTACACTAAATTTTATTAGAATATATAGTTCATAATCAACTTTTTTATAAGTTTAAGTATTATTAACTCGTGTTTCCGTTCATGTTTTAAATAGTGATCATGAGTCGACACGGTAAGTTTGCAAGAAAAGTTTCCATATTTAGCTACTTGGTCGCTAGCGCCCTCGCCGGTTAAACTCGGAACTTCTTGCGTTCCAGTCGCAATTTTTGGTGGTTGTGCTAGATGGACGACTCCATTCGAAGTATATTAGATAGATGGCGTTAAAAGCGGAATGTTTTCAAAGGGACTGAAGTCAGAAAGTTTTTGCAGTAATTGAGCAATGCAGATGGCGCTTTAATTTGTTTCCATTAATGTACTGGATAATAAAAGCACTATTCTTGTACTACAGTGCTTAATTAATAGTTTATTATTGAATTTTTTAATCCTTGATTTAATACTTTTAGGATAAATAATAATCCGAACTTAGAATGTAATAGATTAATGGATACACTTGCTTTACGAGTGGTAAAATCTCTACGCTTGTCCAATTAGGACAAAATACGTTTTTTAACGAACCTCAACCTCAACCGGAGTTAGCGGTGGTCGTCCATTAATGAACCATTTTAGAACGATCTCGATGATTCGCGATATCGGAGTGGATCCGACCGCGATATCAAAGGACCGAGGTTCGGCTTCAGAGATCCCTGAGATGAACGTTAAAGGACTGACCCGTCGGTAGGCTTGCGACAAAGGTCGTGGGTTCAATCTTCACCAAGGACAGATATCTATGTGATGAGTATTTGTGTTGTTTCTGTGTATAGGTGCTATGTATGTATTAGGTATTATATTTATGATTCCTTTGTTGTTTGATGTCCGTTACACAAGTAGTTTAAGCTACATATCTCCGAGCTAAGACAATGTATGAGATGTTCCGAGATTACCACAAACAAACAAACAGAAAAAATGTATATATTTTGTTTTATGTACCGTCTAAACCTAAACTAAGGCTTGGTATCACAATACCAATCTTTCAGAAGTTGCTAACTTAAACATCATCATATAAGCCATAGAAAGTCTACTGATGGTCATAGGCCTCCTCAAGACAGAGGTTTTGCCCATAATTGTCGGGCTGTAGTATTTAAGTTGTACTGTTATATATTTTATTATTTTAAGTCCGATGGATATAGTGAATGGATGGAAAAGATGACTGACATACAAAAATATTTCTCATTTAATGATCCTTTCGTTGCTGAAAGGAAATTATAGATATTTTATACCGAACAGTATTGGAGCACGTGTTTTAACATTCAATAGGTACTACGTCTTTCATATTGTTTTTATTACATAGGTATTTACTATAATATTTGTAAATACTAGCTATGCCCGCGACTTCGTCTGCGTGGAATAGTTACGTGCAGCATAGATTTTAAAGGGGAGAAATTACCTCTGACATTATTTTGGCGTAATAGTCTTAAAAAAGTATATTTTTCGCGCCACATTGTTATAAAACCTTAGTTAGAGTAACTAATTACATCAGCAATCTACCAGTAAAAGTCTTATCAAAAGCGGTACAGCCGTTTCAGAGATCACCTTAAACATACGTACAGACAGAGAACAGATAAAAATGTAAATAAATGCTCTTTTGTTATATGTTCCGTGTACATTCCATATGCATATATAGTAAAATGCAGTTATTTTAATATTACAAACAGACATATATATATGTGTATTGATTTATTTTTTACATTACATAGTATAAAAAAGAATAAAGTAGAAAAACACAGATAATTTTAAAGTTTCCTAATGTGATGTCGAAAATAAACACATTTTTTTTTGTGCGCACATTGAAAACGAATAGTTCAAAATAATGAACTATAGTTTTGTACACCTTAAAAAGATCTCCGAAAACGTTCAACACAAACTCATAAAAAAAAACAAATTTCTAATAAGGAAGTGCTAAAGTCTATGTTCATAGTACTTGATAACCCTGATTATCGTACTGAATTATAAAAGACATTTAAGATCACTTCACATCATTGAATAATCACAGAAAGAAAACATACTCTTGTAACGTTATAAAACGCAGTTTATTTAACGAACTGACAAAAGATGCTGTCGTTATTATTTCTTAAAGTAGGGCCAGGTTAGAAGTACCAAGAATAAACGAGCGTGTATAAAAGGAATAATGCGAGTAGCGGAAGTAGAAGAGGTATGCCAAGATCGTAACAAGTGGAGATCCATGGTCTCTACCTACCCCGACGAGACACAGGCGTGATGTATGTAGATGCTGTCAATCTTGAGAACGGTTGCCGTAAATTAAACAAAACGTCGAATAAAATTGTAGTAAACGTTAAAGAAACCGCGTTTTAAAGCCGTTAATAGAGTTGATTAGTTAAATAACGGAGAGTTGGACTTTGATTAATAGTAGTGAACGTGTGAATATTACGTTTAAAGATTTGTCATGCGATATCGAAGTCCACTGCTGGGCATAGACCTCCCTAAGAAAGTGCGAACTATGCCCATAATTGCCGCGCTGAGCAAGCGTGCTGGTAATCACAGAGCTTTCGCAATTGGGATGCTGCTGCTTGTCCCCGTCCTGTACATTTGAACTAAACCGATTCGGATGGAAATACCGCCATCTATCTGTTCTGGTAGGTACCAGACTAAGGTTAGTCGCGACACGACACCTTATAGAGAGGGAGGTACTATTCTACTCCGCCGGTACCTTACGCCACGGTCATGCGATATCACAACAAATAATGTGCTCTTAAACTGCAAACGCTGGCTTAACCTTGCGAATATATATCAAATAAAGATATAAGGTTTAACGGAATTGTATATATCTTGACGGCTTATCCGCCAAAGGTCGTGGGTTCGATTCCCACTCAGCGCAAATGTTCATGTGTTCTGTTTCTGGGTAATTAATATATATGTATTTAAGTAGTATATTTGTGATTCCTCTGTTGTCTGGCGTCCATAACACGAGTGCTTTAATCGACTTACCATGGAGTAATCTCAATGTATGAGATGTTGTGGGAATTTATTTATTATGTAAAAACAAGATAAACAGTTTGAATTGTAAACATATGTATTTATGTAAAATGTACACCAATTTTTTTAAAAATAAACTGAAAAAGAATCGTAATACGAGATGATTTTTTGTATTTTAGTAAATTTTTATGATTTTAATTCATATGCTTAATTGTCAAAAATTAATTTATTGCTGTTTAGCTGTCTCAATAATGTTTGAGAAAGTGGTAAAAGCTACCAAAATTGTTGCGCTGCTCGAAAACGGTTGCAGCCAATGCTTCATGGCTCAGAGGCTAAGTGTGAGTCGCTCGACAGTTTAAAGGACCTGGCAGCGGTATCAAGACACCAGTTCCGTCGAAAGAAGGCCTAGTTCTGGAAGAAAATCATGTACCCAACCACGGGATGATCGTTTTCTTGTGAGTCTCGCATTGAGAAATCGCAAGTCTTCGTATGTGGACCTTAAGAACAACCTCGAAGAAGTAAGAAATATGCATATTAGTCTATGGACGGTCAGGAGAAGTCTTCTCGCGGCCAATATACGCAGTCATCGCCCGGCCCGCGGCCCTAAGTTACTCCGTGAGCACAGAGTTGCCAGGCTTAGGTTTGCTCGAAATTGTGAGTCATGGACTCAAGAAGACTGGAATAGGGTATTGTTCTCCGATGAAGCCAGAATATCTCTGTTCGGTGAAGATCAACGTCGGCGAGTGCTACGAAGTCGAGGAGAACGCTTTGCAGAGGCTTGTTTTGAAGAAATCACACCTTATGGTTGGGGCTCTGTTGTATTTTGGGCAGGAATAAATTCAATGGATCGTACAGAGTTAGTCTTCATTGAAAAAGGCTCACTGACTAGACATCGATACATAACGGAAGTTCTAATTCCTCATGCACAACCCGCATTGGCCGCTTTAGGCGAAGACTCAATTTTTATGGACGACAACGCTCGCGCCCACCGGTCTGGCGATGTGGAAGTGTATGTGCAGGAGGTCGGCATTCGTCGTTTGGATTGGCCAGCTCGAAGTCCCGACCTCAATCCTATAGAGCATGTCTGGGACGTTTTGAAATGACGCGTGAGATTAGCACAACCGGCTCCGCAGACCATCAGAGAGCTGAAAAATGTGATCACCGCGGAGTGGGAACGTATTCCGCAAGCAAGTATCCGGGATATCCTCGCTAGCAAACCCAGACGAATTCAAGCTGTGATTTAAGCTACAGGGGGTCACACTCGATACTAAACATTTATCTGCTTTTACTTTATTAAAGAAAAATAAATAAAAATCTTTGTTAACTTTTACTTCACGAGCATATGCACTACTATCGAGCATACACTACTAGTGAACTTTAGCTTTAAAACCCATAAATTTTATCAAAATTTTATGATAATACTGACAAAAACGATTATTTGCTTATTAATTAACAAAATTGTGAAAGTAAAACTACCTATTATTATTATCAAACTAACCAATAGTAACATTTGAAATGGTTCATTGCTTAGGTGCCCGTTTTTTTTTGCAAATGAGTGTATATACATTTCCAGCAGAAATGATACAACCTCCTTTGTTATATATAATGCTTTTCTTCTCTAGGAATTCATTTTTGGGGCAATTATTGGCTTACTGTAGTTTTTACCTTACTAACAACATATAAGTCGAGTGTTAGCCGTTAATAGTTACGTATCCGATAATCAAATGATAATATGAAAAACATGTTCCCACTAGGTCATTACGTAAATTTAGATGAATAACTGCCCAGTACTAACTAACACTGTCTGTTGTGCTTAACATCTTTTCATATCTTTCGTAAGCTTTCTCGTAACACACTCTCCTTGACAGATTTAGTCAGGGTAAATTTACAAATATTATGTCCACGAGTCCTTAAGTGTTATCAGGTGCAGTTAGTATTAAAACAATAGAACGAGCGAGTGGACAGACGAGCAGGGTCATGCGGGGGCGCAAGCTGGACCCCAAAGCGCCCCCGCATCCCAGTATTGTATCGTGACCTAGCTCAAACGCATGCCTCTGTTAATCAATTGCACAATCTATACTGAAATAAAGGGAAAAGATTTGCATTTTTGCTTGTAACGGACAGGATCGAAGCTTTTGAACCTATTTCGGAAATTCTTTCAACGGCACAAATCTACAATTAAGCACTTCTATAGTAACGAAGGCTGTATTCAATAAAATAAAATTAAGAATCTGAAAAGGAAATATCGAGGGTCAATCATTCAGTTGTCGTGAGGGACAATGAGCAGGATTACAGGAAGGACAAAAAATCAAATAAAAACAATTAATTCTTTCTGACTTTATTATTAAAAAATATATATTTTTAAGTATGTTTAAGCTGTTTTTGAACAAATATAATAGAAGCCTCTTTTACTTCAAACTATTAACAATAGTCAGAACAAATATTTGGCCGAAATATCCCATACGCCAATTTAATTTCTGGTATGTAAACGGGATTTGTACATATGCAACAAATACACGCAAAACCTACTGTGCAGATAGCAAACTTTTTTCAATGGAAACGACTATGGTTATTAGCCATAGTTTCTCCATATTCTTACAGGTAAGCAATACTAATACTAAGCGGACCGCTGACATTTAATAAGAAAACCGTGAGGTACCGGCAGGGTAGAATACTTCCCTCTTTACCGGATGTCATAAGACGCGCTAAGGTACCAGAACCGACAGATGGCGGTATATCCATCCAAAAACTGTGACCGCAATGCACATGGCGGCAATCATCAAATTCCTCTTTTTTTGGAGAGGCCTTTGACCATCAGTTTACTTCCAATGGATAATATGACATAAATTGGAGACAGGATAAAAATATCAAATTCAAATGATCACAACATAGTATTAAACAAAGCTTCGCTTTCCGCTATTTGTATTAGATCTCTAAAACTACGCAAAGAAATTTGATGCGGTTGCGGCACTTTTAGAAGTCAACAAAAAAGTCTGCAATGGTATATGTATATCTCTTAGAGATAGCCTATAAAAACCATTTTGTACAACCACAAATAACCACAAAAAACCTTAGATAAAAAAGTAGGCTTTGACGTTCTCTGATATCGACACTTTAACCTACCTCTATAATTATATAACACCATCCTGCCTTCATACACTTGCCATTAAAATAGTATGCAGTAAGACACTTTAAAATCTTAATATGTGTATGAAACAGGTATTCCAGGAACCATTCATCTCTCAAGTTCGACCGAACTGTACACAGTAAGCGAACATCTCTTAAATTGGTTCAGTAGTTTACAAGTTCATCTTGGACATGACTACATAATTACAGCTATTGAAAGTCCACTGCTGGACAAAAGCGTCCCCAAGAAAATGGGAATTTTGCTCATAATTGCCGCGCTGGGCAAGCGTGTGGCTCGCAGAGCGCAGCATTCGCTATGGGAATGCTGCTGCCCATTCCCGCCCTGTGCATTTGAGCTGCATTGTATCGAATGGATATACCGCCATCTGTCAGTTCTGGTACCTTAGTCGCCTTTTACGACTCCTAGTATCTCACGGCAAGCTTTTGAGTTATATTCCGACCATTCAATTAAATTGTTTGAGTCCTTTGTCGATTATTTTATAGATAAGGAGTTGAGTATTTTTCGAGTAAAATTTGTTTTAATTGATAATCAATTAATTGTATGCTAGCTCATGTCATATTATTTACAGGAAAATAATTGTTAATATATTTATTAATGGCTAGAGCCCGCTACTTCGTCTACGCAGGATTATTACTTTTCGTAGTATATTTTTTTCCAAGCACCCATCTATCTTTACACAGACTGTTCTAGTGTCTATGCATCCTGTTGAAGTTCTACTCAATGATTTTGTGTAAGAATTTTGTTCCTATGAATCTCAAACACAAAACCATGATAAGCAGATTTGCGGATGGAACTTGGCAGGCGTTTGGGGCATAAACAACACTTAGCCTTATATTACGGACAAACCTTTATTAATTATGTGTTACTCCGATGTAAAAGCTACTTTATTGTACAAAAATCATAATTATATTAATTCAGTCGATGAGCGCGAAAGAGATGAGCAAGAGAGAGAAATCATACATCCATAGATGCATATTTACACACTATCGCATTTTTATATTAGTAAGGGGTTTTTTTTGCGTTGCACATTGTCTAATTTAAAGTGAGCAGACGGCCGAACGCTGCACAACTCATTGTCACAAATATTATTTTGATTTCCATTTATATTTATTTATTTCATTCACTCCATTTTTTGTTTTATTTTCAGATTTCCTGAACCACGGGGCTAGTTTCAACAAAAAATACGGTTAGTACGATCCGTTTTCGTCTTACAACTGTTTTATATAGACCTTAAAGTGAGTACGATTTGAACAGTCTTATCTCACATACAAACACGGTTTGATCTATCAATATATTTTCTTTCAAAACTCAAATAATACGTAGGCCGGTTGGCCTACGCCACGTGAGCCAAAGAGTGTTGGTAGATTTTAAGTACTGAGAATGCACTTAACGTTCGATTGGTGAGTTAATCACGTAGGAGGTAAGTAGTTTTGGGTCACCTGTCCTTAACCAACCATTGGGAAAGTTCTTAACTTGGACGACCGTGCAGTTCTTTATTTATTGCATCGTGATCAAAGTTTTCAATTAATTAACGAACATATCATTGTTTTTGAACCCGATAATTATTTAACTGTTTTGCTGATGTCGTCTCATTAGTGGTAAATTTTTTCGACTTCGAATAATCGACAAGTGCGACAAGGTTAGTTTTTCTTTGACTGCAATAACTGACATCTAGTTCCGAATGCACGTTGTAAATACGAATCAAACAAGGCATTTCGACCCTTTCAGTAATTGTCATATTCCCTAATATTTCTTTGTACTTTTTTATATTGTGTAATAGGTACCTTTTAGCCGTGTTTGTGTATGAAGTGAGACGTGATAACTCGTAAAAGGTATTTTCGAATCGTACTGGTTTGGAAATTCCGTTTTCATACTATAGTATTATACAAAATAATAATTACTCCAAACCGCCCAAATTCGTCTTATGCGTGGTCTTTCTTGTCACGTATCGCAAATTTGCAACGGTTTTTCAATGATATATTAGGTTTCTGTTATTCCCATCAGATGTTATTTTTAGTTTTTATCGTATCATTACTAGAAATATGACAAATTTTGATTAAATCTATTGTAATCCAGCTAGCTGCATAAAAGAATTGCGACATTTACAATTAGACTAAAAAACTAGATCAATTGTATTGAAAACAAAAGAATCATGAACGATGATCAACATCGAAGGGATTGGCATGTAGCCGTGGAACGGGGTGGCGCCTCGTAGCCGCGCTCGTAGCTCGCTATCGGTGCTACGGGTGCGAGTCAGCTACGACACCCCCGCCCTTGCTACGGACTTGCCTACGGGGCAATGCTACGATATATTTACCAACTTACATTTACTAATTGATATGTATATAGTAATGAATGCACCAGCGATTATATATCATTGTGTCTAGTCTTTAAATATATAATTTATTGTACCTAGCTGCTTTACAACATGGGCTGCAGGCGTGCGACGCCGCGTGACGCCGGCAGATTTTTCCTATAGTTATTTGCAGAGCTTTGTTTACGTAAAAGGCGAGTGAGAAAGAATTGGCTCGTTATAAAACGCCCCTCCAGCAACGGTTTCGTGCGCAGGTCTGCCAATATTTTTAGCACACGGCGTTAATTGTTCAAACTTTGTAAACAGGTTTGCAACGTCATTATACCGATTCGATTGCGACGAGCTTGTCACGAGTTTTGTAAATCTTGAGGGAAATTTTCTTTATTGAGTTGCTGTAAATAGAAAATTGTTGCAAAACGTACTGAAAGTATTTTACTTGGGAGAGTTTTCACGTTTTCCATGGTATATTTGCGGTCTGTTCAAGAGCTTTTACATTTTTATTATTGTGAGGTTTAGGCTTGTTTACTATGGCTGCGTAGATCTTAATATCAACTGTTGGAACCTCACCGTCAGACTTCTGTACTGTTCCTAATTAAAGGGAGAGAATGGCAGTTAAATGATGATTGAAATCACCATGTCATTTACCAATAATTACTTAGTATTATTAAAAATATTCTCGTGGGTCAGTATCGGGATCTTTATTTTGGTGCAATCTTTAATAATAAGACTATTCGATTCAGTAGTATAGAAGTTGGTGGGAGGTAGACGCAGTTCGCCAATTCCACCGGCTTTGAACATCAATCATAAATATAGTTCAAGAGGCTAATTCAAAGCGCTTTTTAAAGCATAGATCCTTTTATAAATGTATGCCAATGCCAGATCATTCTTATTACTTAGTTCAATGCTGACACTTTTCTGGCAGTCACTCTCTCTACGTACGATCTCTATCATCACAATCCTCACAGGCTCTAAGTTCTTAGTTCTTAGAGTCGGTCGACAGAATTTCTATCAAGCGATGTTTACAAGCGAGGCATTGAAACTTGTTGTCGGGGTTATAGTGTGGAATATAGTATAGCAATTAAATCCCAAGGAATATTATCGTTAATATATACAAACACTTTGGTAGTAAAGCCACTCTTCCTGAATTAATCGGTCATAGGATGATGTCCGATGTTGATACAAAGGCTTGCACCAATCTCATGATAAAGTTTTGACATAGTAAAAATATAAACCATTATAAATAAAAAGATATACGGGCCTGCAGCCATAAACACTTGTGTCATCACAAAGATATCACTAGCGTGTGGCCAACCTTGTAAACTCAAGATGCAATGTCACATTTACCCAGCAATGTCACAGCCTCTCTCACCCTTCAAATCGGAACACAGTAATGCGAACACTACTGTTTGGTTGGAATAAGTAAGAGTGAGGTGCAATGCAGACGACCTTTGTAAGAGGTCTCTGAGAGGTCTACCTCTAAAAAAACCTTTACGAAACACCTACAAAAACATAATGTAATTACATTTTTTAAAACATCTAAATTGTGTGCGTTAGTTTATGATAAGTCTCGAATATAAGTTCTACATACAATATGACGACACATGTCATAATTCAAAGTCCGCTATACACAAGGTTTCTGCTCGCAATTTATCCCTCGTGCACTTTCTTTATATGTGTCCCTTGGGAACTCTGCTATTCTTTACAAGAGCTGCCATGTCCATCCCTAGGGTACATGTCAAATTTCATCAATATAATTTCGCGGGATGAAGCGAGAAAGCGGAACAAACATACAGATAGACACAATAAAACCAAAGTAAAACTTTTGACCGGCATCCGAACGCGGTTCATCTAACTTTTTACATTTTTTTAGTTCTACTGTTCGTTTACCGTTTATTTTACTGCACAATGATCATGAGGAGTGAACGCGTAAAACTAATATCGATTAGGTAGACATATCCTTGATATTAAAATTGAAATGACGTCAAATATTTTGGTTAATTTATGTATTGCGAAAGTATTCTGTTTTTTTTTTTATAAATATCTATCTATATAAATTCTTTTCTCGATATCTGTAGTTAATATGCCTCCTCACATCCTTTCATAGTCTCGTCGAACGGTTTGTGAGAACTGAACCGCTTTTTAAGGGCTGTAGTTTCTAATATTTGTATACAAATTTCTGCATTTGTTCTACAATTGTCAAACTTAAAAATTGTCTTTAAAGACCGATATAATTACCTCCGTTCTTCTGTAACTTTACATCGTATTGCATCGTGTCTTACATGATATATCTTTGAACCAAAAACATTGTATGTTTTTTACCAATGTTCAAGGCATCATGTCCAAATAATATTCCCTTAGCTGTTTATCGTACATCTCATACAACATCGCCTGACTCCGTTATAAGTCGCACACAGCAACTGTATTTCGGCTATCAGGCAATAAAGCAATCACAAATATCATACTTAAGAACCAAAGTATTTGTCCTGAGTAGGGATGAAACCCATCGGGCATATGATCTTATTTTTTATATTTGAATGCAATACTAATGTCAAACGATCAACTTCCTCGTTGCTTGATTGATTGATGAACATTAAGTTGACAATTAAATTTTACTCGATTTATGTATATAGATGTGTAATTGAAACAGTAGTTACGTAACAATAGTTATTTCATATTTTTCAACATATTTATGTGTAGAGAATTATCGTTTTGTTTTCTCGTAAAATTTGCTTTAGCGTGTGTAATTTCACATTCATTCGTTATATATATTATGTATTCTTTATATAATATTTCAAACAAGATATTTTTTAAATTTAAATTACATATATAGATAATACATTAACACAAATATATATTCAGCAATAGGCACAGAACAAACTCAAATGTTAAAACATGTATGTCTGTCCTCGCTAGTTTGACGATTTGAACCTGTAACGCATGGCGTTTGTACCATATGAGCCACTGGGTAAAATCAACCAATTCCTCAGTCTGATGATTTGAGACAAATCAAATACTGGCTTAAATCAATTTTGGAAGCATTAATCGAATCTTAAACCGAAACTGAAGTTGAGATTAATAAGTAACGAATAATACCGACGAAGCCAGAGGGCGTAATTTAGTGTTAACAATGTATTAGTGAACATGATCAAGTCCTGCTGGAGCCCAAACACCCCGCAGTTTAAGGTCAACGTACTTCATATTTGATAATCGATTGATATAAATATATAAGGGAAAATTAAAAAAATATATACTTAAAATTTTATAAAACGAGTGATGATTCCAATTGAAAAGGATCAAGTAATTCAATAAATTGACACGCAGTTGCAGTTTACAAGGTGATGTCATTCAAAATTATTTGATAATTTTTTATTTGTGCAAGTTTGTAGCGAGGATGCTTGTTTTCCTAGCCTTTGTTTCGGATGCTCTGCTGTTGTGACAAGTGTGTGACACTTGATAAAACATTTTGGAGGAGTCTCACCAGAGCCGTAGGGAGACTAGCGATCACGCCACGTGACTCTGGCACCCCGGCCCCCGGACAATGCCCCCCTTTCACATTGGCACTGCACGGACGGAACCCCGGGATCCTAACATAATGAAAAGTTTATTTCTGGAATGTTTGTTTAATTTCGCTGGTACCACAAAACAACTCTCAATTGGATGCACTTGAACGCAATGCGACGGCCTTCTTTTCTATCTGTTACCCAAGGGAATTGATGGACGTGAAAAAATACATAGACCTTAACCATGTCAACCTTTTTAAATGACCAGTTTTTGTTTTATGTAGATTATACATGATCCAATCAGCAGCTATTGTTTTGGATAGACGAAGTGATGTGTGGAGCCGCCGTGTCTGGTGCGCCCTTGATGCAGCGTCGCAGGCCGGTGAGGGGCGAGCGCGGGGCGTAGGGGAGAGGCGCGGCGTTGCCTGCGGCGTCCGGCAACTCATATACTGACGTCGCATCAGTGCTGACTCATTTCTCCATGCACTTGTGCTGATTGCGTTCATGCAATCAAATGCCAGTTGGCGCCGCCATATACACCGCTTGCAGTCATCAGATGGTCTCTGATGGTTCGAGGACTAGCCCGCAACCACGACGCCCTCGGTGCGTCCGGGGCGGGGGTGGCGGCAGGGGCGGCGCGCGGGGTGAGGGCGCGGGTGGGGGCGGCACGTGGCGGCCGGCGTGCACGTTGCGAGCGAGCGTGCCGGCGCGCACGTGGCGTCGAGCGTGCGTTATAAGCGACCGGCGATCTTCCTTCAATCCTGCCGCGAAGCGCACCGGGAACGGTCGTGTTTACGGATAATAAAGCAGCAACGATTGAGTGCGTAAGGTCGGAGAAAAGCGGCGCGTGCACCCGCTGCTGGCCCACGCGCCGCCTGGACCGCCATGGGTACATCGACATGGGCACGGACTCGGGTGCGCCAGGCCCGCCAGCGCTGCCGCCGCCAGCTTCAGCGCCAGTCGACCACTGGGCTACACCGGACCACCCGGGGCCCCCGCAGGGCATCAGCGCTCCCGCGGACCGCGATCGTGACCGTGACCGCGGCTGTTTCGTGCCACCGGCGCCGCCAGCGCACCACCGCCACCACCACCAACATCACATCCAACACAGAAAACTTTCGCCGCCTCAGCTGCAAGGTAATTCGAGGGTGCTCTATTAACTCCAGTACGTAGCCGTGGTTTGCGCATCTGGAAGAGAAGACACTAAATGATTTAATCGATCAGCGTAAACTTCTGTTTATGCCTTCAAGGAAAATCTGTCGACACAGCAATTAGTGGAGATTGGTGTTTACAAAAACAACAATATGTTGTTAGTGTACAAATGAGTGTTGTTAATGTTGATGACGGCGGCACTGTGGCTTTGGTGAGGTGTCTATGGTTTTATCCGAGCAAAGGTAGTCGTCGCAAGCCGGCCCTTGCAGGCTGCGATAAAGCATGAATGAAAGATCTTGACCCTGTCCTGCGACCGCAGCCGGCACCTCAAAACTATTGCACCTTCCGGACTATTTTCTGATACCAGTGTTGTATTGATATTCAAAAGTGTCACAGTTTATTGTAACTGCTGTTTTAAAATGCAAAGGTTTGTGTCCATTGGTCGACCAGGCACGGCTTAGTCGGTAAACTCATTTCACTGATATTATGTACAACTTAAACTCTTCGTCCCGAAAGTTCCTGTGGGATGTAAAGGGCGAATGTTATGTATATAATATTTTCGGTTATATCGGCTAAGGCGTCACACAGCATTTATGTCAATTCTTTGCTAAAATAATTCAACAAATAATAATTCGACTAAACTCGGCGAGGTCAACCAGCAATAAAATAGGTCATAGAGTAAGAGGTCCAGGGACCGCATGATGTAAGCAATCTATTAGAAAGAAATTAGAATATTTTACCTACAAATACACAAGACGATCTGAGCGGTTCCACGCTCGTTCCACTCAGGAATTATTCTGAGATCGCATTTAGCCTATTTCCTTCAAGCTATGCACATACCAAATGCCATCGAAATTGGTTCATTGGTTAAGTTATGAAAGAGTTACAAACAAGCATTATTTTGTATTTTTAAATGTAGAATAAGAGATATCTTTATCCTAACTTACCTAATCTAAAACATTAAAAAACGCCAGTAAAGTACACGCATAATTTATTTTTAATTTTATATTTTGTTGTCGCGTCTGAATATTAGAAATGAAAGTAAATATCGTTAAGATCTGTTTAGTAATTAATATTTACAATTATACAGACACACGATTGAACTGGTGCTTTGACATAAGCATAGTTAACTGAATAACTTAAAAAATATCCATGCTATACCGATGCAACCTGACGAATAACTTGGTTGATTTGCAGTGATAAACAACAATTGTAATTGGTAATTATTCAGCACTCACCATGTATGTGCCCATTAAAATCAATTAAGAATGCATGTTATGTGAATGCATAAAGGTTCATATTTGTTTGACGCCATTAATATGTATATAAATAAATAAATAAATTCCCACAGCATCTCATACATTGAACTGATTCCGTGATAAATCATGTGTGTTACGGACATCATACAACAGAGAAATCACTATAGATATACTACTTAAATACGTATATAGAACACCCAGACACAGAAGACCGTAAATACCATCATGTAAATATTTGTCGTAGGTGGGGATCGAGCCCACGATCTGTGGCGCACAAGACACGATCACCACCATCTGGAAAAGTTTTATCTATATTTATAAAAGTCTGACTGACTGACATATCAACACAGGGCCTAAGGCCTAAATTTGGCACTAGGCCTCCTTTTATAATGGAGAGGTGCAAAAAAAAGTTTGTTTTTAATTCTATCTAATAAAATAATCTCCTAAAAAAGTAAAACGGTAGTGCAAAGTTAGTATGAAAGTTGTCTGTTTTTGAAGTTATTTGAATGAAATTCACTGGAAAGATTCTTCATCGAAAGTTATGAAACACGTTAAAGACTAAAAGTTAGTATGAAAGTTCTACAACTTAACGCGGGTGAATCCTCGGGACGCTGATAGTATAATTCTATAAATTAACCCCGTCATATTACATATGTTGGAGTGAATTGAAACCACTAAGTACCCAGGAAAATAGCGCAAACGGATACTGAAAAGGAGGCTGTTATGTTTACACAAAATGCACTAGAAATGCATTAAATTAACTGATAAAAATTACACTCGCCACTCGTTGAATGACATACAACATACATAAATGATGTTAACATTTATTGTCTATAGGTTTCAGTTTATATTTTGTTTGAGTTTATGAAAAGTTTTTACTGACACTGAAACAATAGAAATGTAGTGAAATTCGCGCTTAAAATTTGAACCACCGGGACCATGTGGAGTGAATTTGCTTTTGTATTGGGCAACTTATGATAACAAATGTTTGGTGCACGGTCCAGTATTGTAGCTACTTAACTAACATCTACATATTGCATTGGAAGATATTACTAGATAGCTGAAGGATCAAATAAAAATTGCGTAGGTTCATAAAACACGTGACCAGAATTATATTCTTTATTTTTAATCCAGGTCTACAAACAAACAAACAGTCCGCGTGATAGTAAACGTCACAACAGCCTATAAACGCTAAAGGATATCGCTAGGGCGTTGCCAATCTTGTGACTTGAAAATATGACGGTCCCGTTGGCGCAGATGGTAGTGATCCTATCTTGTCTGCCAAAGGTCGTGAGTTCGACCCATATCTGGGACAAATATTTATATGATGATATTTGTATTTGTTCTGCGACTGTGTGTTAAATATTTAAGCATTGGTTAAGCGACTTACCTCAGAGTCGGATCAATATATGAGACGTATTGGGAATTTATCATGTCAGTGTTATTACCCAGTAATTTCACTGTCTTGTTCACCCTTCAAACCAGAACACAGCAATCCTTTCACTGATGTTTGGCAGTATGGGTGGGAATGAGGTACGAATGCAGGCGACTTTTTACGAGATCTACCTTATGTAATTTAATATAAAAACAATCCATACTCGTATAGTAAATAAAAACACGTGCCTGTCTGTGTGTCAAAGTTAAAAATAAAAAATATCCATATTGGTTCAGATCTTATTTTGACCAAGAGTCATTATTTCGATCCCCGATCCAATCGAAAAATATATAATGCGTTAAACATTTCTAAATATATATCTATCTATCTAAGTAAGTATTTTATTTATTTATTTACATTCGGCACGGGGACAATTTGAACTCTGGGGACGAATTTATGAACCTGATAATGATCCAAGCTTAAGAATATAATTAGAGAATATAATATATATTATATTAATTTACCATAATAATATATTAACATAATTATATATTACTTAGTATAATTTCGATTTCGATCACTTCCGAAGCTGCAATAATGACCCTAGGACGTGTAAAAATGTGTACGTCATATAAAAAACACTACATATTAATTCTGTGTACGTGTTTTAAATGTAAACATTTATCTTATATGGTGTCGATTCCATTTGCGGATATCCGATCCAAATGTAGATACAAACGCGCTGTGTGACATACATAGCTAGTGTCAACAAATATAATACATTCAGTAACCGGGCTGTCTCGTAACAAACGTTCAATGTATCTCATGCAATCCGCAGTTCACAGTTGCGTTGAAATAAACTAACATCGGCATGTTCCACTGATGCCAGTATTAAGGTGAACTAAGCTAGGTGCGTTTACTCGTATCGCCAGCCTTCGTCAGACATTAATATGTATTTCCTTCTTGTACATATTGTTTTGATTCCTTATTCCAGACACTGATCAATCAGCAATCGCTTATGTAGGTCTGGGCAAGGACAGACAACAAAGGTGAGAAAAAAAATTACTGCATAAAGTCTGCAAAATTAGAATAATGCAGCCACCGGACTGAATTAAGTCTGTCACTGGGTTGAAATTTGAATTAACTTATCCTTGCCGACGGAAATGTAAGGCTGACGATTATAAAAATTGTTGAATCCATCGATGAAGAATCGATATGAAAACAAGTAATTATTTGAAACGTGCGGCGGGCGAGTTCACGTGCTCTTGGAGGAGTCCTCCGCCCCTCACCTCCTACATTACCCCTCGCCGGCCACGCGGTCGCGCGCGCACGCTTCACACCTTATCTACCTTGATTCTACGCTATTTCAGTGTCGGACAACAATCGCATATATATATATATATATATATATATATATATATATATAGCCTAAAATGAAACCTAATAAATGCTTAAAAATACTGTATATCGGTAGGGTATATCGTTTAGGAGGTATTCAATTAAGTACAATGGAGATCTCTTACAAAGGTTGTATGCATTAGTACCTCACTCTCACCTATTTGTACTAATCGCATTGCTGTGTTTCGGTTTGAAGATTAGAAAAGGCAGTGAAATTACTAAGTAAATTCACAATTTTGGCGACACGCAAGTGATATCCTTGTGATGACACTAGCGTGTATAGGCTGCGGTCACGTTTGCCATCGAGCGGACCGTATGCTTGTTTGCTGACTACATGATATAAAAAAAAATATTATATGCGTTTCTATTCGATACCGGCAGAGTAAAGTAGTGCCTCCCCCTATACCCGGTGTCGTAAGAGGCGTCGAAGGTACCAGAACTGACAGATGGCGGTGTACCCATCTACAACAGTGTAGCTCAAATGCACAGGGCGGGTATAGGCAGCAGCATCCTCTTGTTGCGCTCTACGATTGCTAACACGCATGCTCAGCGCGACATTTATACGCAAATTTCTCCCTTACTTGGGGAGGCCTATGTCCAGCAGTGGACTTCCAATGGCTGATATGATAATATACGGCCAGAATCCACCAGTCTGTCCAACTGTGGACCAATTAATTCCCTTACAAACAGTCGCGTGAACGAAAATACTAGGAACTCTAATAACACTGCATTTAAACTGGTTTTAGGTTAAACTATTTGAAAATAACAACTCTTGTAATTGTGTACCAAGTTATATATTATGCAGCCCAATTATGTTATCAACAAATTCTATTAATGCGGTTTTAAACTACAAAACTTGTAAAATATGCAAAGTTAACGTTGCATTTACTAATTAAACCAAGTATGTACAAGCGTGTAGTCCCAATCTAAATGAATTAAGTCACTATCCACCAGGACGAGCAGATAAAATTAGTTTTATCAGAAACGAACGACCACAGACATTTTTAACAAAAACGTTAACGTTGTTGTCATAGTTTGCGATATAGCATCTTCCATCTTTTCAGCATTTATCGGAATGTTAGTGTTTTAATATATGTCACAGCAAAGGTTACTGTAAAAAATGGCCTTTTAATAAATTACAGGCGCAAGTTATTCTATCGACGAATCCGTAGTGTTAATTAATATTTTTTAACAACGTCAGGTATTAGATATTAAACCTTGGCAGTTTTTGTATGGTTTCTGTTTCACGGACTTTGCGCTAACCTTAGAAACCCTTCATAGTTTCGTTAAAGTAACTGTTAAGTTTGGATATAAATGTAACAAGCCTATTGGAAAATTATTTGTATTTATTTATTTATAAATATATAATTTTTGTCCGTGACCACCGTACCAGGTGTCGTAAGAGGCGACTATAGTACCAGAACCGAAAGATGGCGGTATATCCATTTAAAGCGGTGTAGCTCTAATACAACAGGGCAGGTATGGACAGTAGCATTCCCGTCGCGAAGCTACGCCCTGCGTTTGACACCACGCATGCTCACCGCGGCAATTATGGGCAAATTCCCCTTTGCTTGGGGAGGCCTATATCCAGCAGAAGACGTTTTACGGTCGCTGTTATGATGATTTTTGCTGCGAGGCACCGGCAGAGTAGAATAGTACCTCCCTCCGTACCAGGTGTCGTTAGAGGCGACTAAGGGACCAGAACCGACAGATGGCGGTATATAGATCCGAGACAGTGTTGCTAAAATGCATGGGGTGGGGATTTGCAGCAGGATCCCCA
Organism: Heortia vitessoides; assembly: GCA_020976665.1. Classification (NCBI taxonomy): domain Eukaryota; kingdom Metazoa; phylum Arthropoda; class Insecta; order Lepidoptera; family Crambidae; genus Heortia; species Heortia vitessoides. The sequence continues at coordinate 22,029,087 of JACJUM010003259.1, read as the reverse complement.
TCGCGAAAGCTGCGCTCTGTGATTGCCAATACGGTTGCCCACCGCGGCAATCATGGGCAAATTCCCCATTTCTTGGGGAGACCTATGTCCAGCAGTGGACTTACAATGGCTGTAATATAGCACTTGTTATTAGACACCAATAACGAAGAGAGATATGAGAACGCAGTGACATCACTGCTTTGTGATCTGAAAGTAATGTGTTTCATTTTTAATAGAAAAACTGCCTTATATGCATAAATTTTGTTTGATCGCACATTTGCACTATCCTTTTGATGTGTTACGTCGCAAATATGTTGAACACTGGCTTGTGCTTGTGTGTGTGTGACGGTGTCGTGACGTCGGGAGGACGCGAGCCACAAATCACTAATTATCATAATTGCTCTCGACTTGACCTGCTCTCTCCCATATCCGCGCGCCATTCTCATAAGTCTTGCACATACACACCTTGCCGAAGCAAGGGTTGATTTAAATTTTAATTATTATCACACTTGGTTAGTTACACGCGTGAAGAGTTTACACGTGCAAGTTACTTTCTTTAGAAGTCAACCATTCTTTATCTGAACTATTTTTTCAATTTGATAGAATCGAACTATATATTCCCACAACATTTCATACATTGACCTGACTCCGTGGTAAGTCACTTAAAGCACTTGTGCTTATCACATACATAACTGAGCAATTACAAATATAATACTTAAATACATGTTTTTTACACCCAGGCGCAATACATACACAAATATCTATAATATAAATATTTGGCGCATAAGATTATTCATTGCCATCTGCGCCATTGAGCCTGTCAATATAACTCCTTATACTATGTATAGTTTCGTTGTCATTGAATCAGTTGTACGCCGTCCATTGCTGGACGTAGGCCGGATGATGCGATCCGCGATAATGATGTATACCATTTTCTTGGTTATACACATGGATATTTTTGGTTATTCACAAAAATAATTATACGTCTTAAAATATTTGTATTAATTAAAAATGCCAATATGCTCAAGTTGGTTTCGCGACTTCAAATTTAATTAGGCATGGTAGAGATCCTATCTTCAGCGCCTAGGTTGCAGGTTCGATCCTCACTCAGAACAAACGTTCACATGATGTATGTTCGTTTTTCTTCTGTGTTTTAAATACCTTGTGATTCCTTTATTTTCCGTAACCAAGACAATAACTTATCCGGGTCAATCTATAAGATGTGGTGTTGCATGAATTTTAATACTCGTATACTCGTTGCAGCTTCACTGATGTTCCTTTTAATATAACTAGCGACACGCCCCGACACGCTGGTGCATAGAAGATAAAAAATGGTTTTAATCGGTTATTCGTAACAAGTTGGACTTTTACCTACCACGGCGGATTTCATTTTATACCTCTTTGGTTTGGTATGGTAGCACAATATTTTGATCGATCTCGTGGGGTTCAGCCAGCATTTGCAATGTAATCGCTTAAACATATGAATGACACATCACATACAACTTCACATTAGAAACTTCTTAAACTGTCAGTGTATCTCTATTATATTAGGCATATATTATACATATAAACATCTCTTGAATCAATCTATCTAATAAAAAAAAAAAATTTTCTTTCGTCTAACACAAGTGCTTTAGGCGGCTTGTTACAGAATCAAGTCAATGTATGAGATCTTGTGAAAATTTATTTATTTATTTAATAAATCCGCATCCAAATCTGTTACGAAGTATTACAATCTAAGCATACATAGACAGCGGAAAGCGACTTATTTATATACTATGAAGTGACTAGAAAATGAAATAAAAATCACGTCGGTGATGCTGAAACAATCAAATATTGTACAAACTCTGAATACCTATACAAAACACTGTACAAATAAACACAACAAATACAATTAAATGACTTAGACAAAATCGAGGCTTTCGGAGTCGATCCTCAACCATCTATAGTCTTCAAATAAAATTATAATAGAGTGGAACATTTGGCTCGCTTAAGCACGTGAAAGTATGGGAAGTGTCTACCCAAGAGCCTCCCATTTTGACAATTAAGAACATCACGGATATGTGAAAGTCAACATGCAAATCAAGAAGGGAAATATTATACAGTTAGACAGTTCTATATATAAATGCAGACAACATATAATAATCATACAACATGAGAAATCGAGGAGACAAATCAAATAGAAAGCAATATTTGATGTGAAAAATTATAATTTTCACCATATCTAAAGCCTTTATATAAATAGGAAAAAAGTATCTGTCTTTTGTAATGCTTTCCGGTATGTAGATTCTGATGAAATTTAATTAGTGAATAAATAAGCACTAAGGAATGACGTTGGCCATTTGATCTTGGAAAAGATTTTACTTAATATAGACGGAAAGCTAGCCAGGAATAACATGAAATAGCACTCTCAATTAAAGATATTCCCCTATTGGAGTACTAATAGTAGACTAACAAGGCTTCGTGATTTCTACCGCTTATATCATTTTCCCGTGAGAATAAGGGGACATAAGAAAGCTTATGTTTTTTCTTGATAACGTTATTTTCCACAAGTGAAAGAGTTTTTTAATCAGTCCAGTAGTATTCGGGTTTAGTTGTAACAAACGTACAAAAAAAATTTTTTTATTAATAAAAAAGTAAAATTTCACTTTACTTGCAGAGGTCTATGTCCAGCAGTGAACAAATGGCTGGTTTAATGATGATGATGATTGACTTGTTTAAAGGTGGTTCCGTCTTTTAATCTTCTTCTACCGTAACCCCTCCCCATTACGTCCCATTTCACATTCAGACAGACAGATCTTAACCTCTTACGAATATCATCATCTAATCAGCCATACAAAGTCCACTGTTGGACATTGGCTTCCCCATGATTTTTGCCCATATTTGCCGCGCTGAGCAGGCGTGGTGGCAATCGCAGAACACAACTTCCCGACGAAGATGCGGATGCCCATCCTCACCCTGTTGTATTTAAGTTGTGCTGTTTCGGATAGATATACCCCCATCTGTCGGTTCTTGTACTTTAGCCGCTTTTTACGACACCTGGTATGGAAGGGAGGGAGGTACTATTCTACTCCGCCGTAGAGTTATTGTTTACGTACCATGCTTCGAACATCATCATAGCAGGCGATGCCATCAATATTATCAATTTGATAGAACAACTTTTTTGCTCGAGTCGGGCCAGTTGGCGTAAATGGTTGTGATCCTATCTTGTACAGCAAAGGCTTCGATCCTCATCCAGGAGAAACATTTATATGAGGACTGATGTTTGTGTCGGTGTCTTAAATGCCAATTTAAGTATTAAATTTATGACTAGCATGCTGCGTGGTTTCACTCACGTTTTCCCCTTCCCGTGACAATATTGAGATACAATATGTCATCTATGTCACTCCTTGATGATATAATTGTCTACTCGTGAAGGAGTTTTTGAAATGAGTTTAGTAATATCTCAGTTTATCTGAGTTGTCTTGTAATATTATTAAAAATATTATAATTTATAATTCTATATCTATATTTCTATATCTATATATTTTTATATATTTTTTATTATTATTTTATTTTATTATTTTTTATATTATTTTTATATTATATTTATATTTTTATATTATTTTTTTTATTATTATTTTATTATTTTTATATATTTTTATTTATTTTTCTATATATTTTTTCTATATCTATATTTATATCTATAATTTTTAAAATATTATAATTAATATAGTTTTTATAATTCAGTAAAGAAGTAAGTCTCTGGTGTCTATAGTGAAAGAATTCTTGAAATCGGTGTAATAGTTTTTTATTTAAATCGTAACAAACGTACAAATCTTTTTATTTTATAATATTAGTATAGATTTCTTAGCTGTCTGATGTCCATGAATCAAGTGAAAGTTTTTGATGTTGTGTGAATTTATTTGTCTATCTTAGTTAAACATGTATCGGATTCCGAGTGCTCTCTCCTGTGACCCACTATCCGCGTCCTTACCGTGTAATTGCGATGGCCCTGACTGCACGCGTGACCATGCACCCCATGTCCTCGACGATGCCATTCGCAGATGATCTTAAAACGGGCGCATCCTCTTCCCTGCGCGATTGTCGCATCCTCTGCGCGCTTCCTTGAAGGTCGAGATAATCGCTCCCGTTACATAGCTTGATAATCGCATGATGGCTTGATACAAAATCTTGCTCCTACCCCATACGTGACGACATGTTAATATCCAGCTCACCATTGAAATTTTAACGGGATTATCGATAACTTTTCGTGAATAAAGTTATTACGCGTGTTATATTAAGCGAAAATTTTGTACGTATGTGTAGAAAAACAACTGGTTTTATCAAGTTTCAGCGAGACTCGAACCTGTAACCTTGCCGTTGGCCTTAGAAGCGGCGAGTGATAGAGAACTCAAAGTTAAGTCCCTTTAAACAGACTGACTCGGGCCTCCTAGGGTCCAGGACAAGTTAGAATCCAGCATTATTATCATCATCATCATTACAGCAATTGGAAGTCCAATGCTGGACATAGGCCTCCCCAAGAAAGAAGGTATTTTGCTCATTGTTGCCGTGCTGGACAAGCGTGTTAGCAATCGCAGAGCACAGCTTTCGCAACAAGGATGCTGCTGCCCATCCCCACCCTTTAAACTTGAGCTACACTGTTTCGGATGGATATACTGCCATCTGTAGGTTCTGGTACCTTAGTCAACCCTTACGACACCTGGTACAGGGAGAGTTATTCTTTTCTACCGGTACCCCACGGCCGGCACGGTTCATTTCCTAAATAAAGTCAAATCACAAGAAAAAAGTTGAGATAATAACAAGTACCACTTTTATACTAGCAAAAAAGTTATTTGTTTTTAATAATAAATTTATCAATCGATCACCACATTTGCCGTAGGACGTTCACTATACAGCATAGGTTAAATGCAGCCTGCCTCCGAGATCCGGTTTCCTAATGCCTTTTTCGCGTGTACTTTTTTAGGCGCTGTAACTTCTTTTTTTTTAGACCAGGTCGATAAACAAGCTAATAATCCGCGTGATAGTGAGCGTTACTGCAGCCTATAAACGCTCGTAATATTGCAAGGATATCACTAGCGCCTTCCCAACTTGTGACTCGAAGATACTATGCCACATTACCCGCTATGCCACATTATAATTTCACTCCTTATAAACTGGAATACCGGTGTAGACATTCTTTGTATGAGCTCTACCTCATGTAAATGTCGATGAAGTCTATAGTTGATGATAGGGTGTAAATTTAGGATTGTATGTATATTTTAAATGCTACGTTATAAAAAAAATAATGAAAAAGAAAATCCAAAAATAAAATCCTTATCATTTAGGGGTAAGAAAAATAGATAGTAGCCGATTCTTAGACCTACAGTTTCGGTGCAGTAACTAACAGTGTGACACAATAATATATATATATATCCAAAACAGCGCAGCTAAGTCCTATAGGGTAGAGATGGGCAGCAGCACCTTAATCGCGAAATTTCGCTGTGCGATTTCCACTTATGCCATGCCTGCTTGGTGCGGCAATTATTGACAAAACTCCCCCAATCCTGGGGCGGCCTTTATCCATCAGTTAACTTTGGCTAATCTAACGATGATGAGGATATACTTCACAACATTTCATGCTTATCCAATCCACAAGAATTGCTTCATGCTGGTACCATTTTGACATATCTAGGATCCAACCTAGTACATAGTATATCCAGTTGTGAGCAAACGCTTTAATACGCCGAGTGCAGTTTTGCTCGATTACTTCCTGGCTATATCAACACACGGCGCAACGCAACATCGACCCTATATCTTATCCAATAGGGACCAAATCGCCATGTTTCGACGCTACGTTAAGATTATCCTTAATTACAGAATAACAATGAATATCAATCGGTGTTAGTTATAGCAATCGGTGTGCATTACATGAGTTGATGATCTGAGAATTGTATCTAGAACTTGTTTTATAGGTGTTAGTTATAGCAATTGGTGTTCATTACACGAGTTGATGATCTGAGAATTGTATCTAGAACTTGTTTTATCGGAGGATTAAGGAACGAGTTTGATCGCTTTCACCTTTGTATAAATTGAGAATAATAATGAATTCTCACCATATTAACCTGGCTACGTAAAAAGTGGCTTATAGACGGACATTAAACAAACACAACACAGACTTCCAAAAGGTTGTCTGCATTGGTACCTCAATCTCACATATTTCTACCGCTAGATAGTAGTGTTCGCATTGCTGTGTTCCGGTTTGAAGGGTGAGAGAGGCAGTGAAATTACCTGGTAAATGTGACATTGCATCTTCAGTTCAAAAGCTTGGCGACACACTAGTGATATCTTTGTGATGACACCAGTGTCTTCAGGCTGCGATCGAACCGAACCGAAATTCAGTATCTGAGAAATGTTGCTATCAGAAATCCAGTTTTGGTTTCACGTATTATGATCAGATGTGTGCAATCCTTGAGCCAATCCGAAAGCTGTGAGGTATCGGCAAGGTAGAATAGTACCTACCTCTGTGCCTGGTACCACGGCATTATGGAAACAATCCTTGATACGAGTATATAAAAATTTCGTGTACCGATGTGTGATCTGACTAGACCGGTCTAGCCGCCTCCTACGACACTGGTACCGGAACTAACAGATGGCGGTATATCCATCCGAAACAGTGTAGCTCAAATTTAAAGGATGGAGATAGGCAGCGGCATTCCTATCGCGAAAGCTGCGCAGCAATTATGGGCAAAATTCTCCCTTTCTCTTAAGGTCTATGTCCACCAGTGGACTTCCCAAGGCTGTCATGATAATTTCAAAAATAAATTAAACTATATATCTTACCTTTTGTATTCTACTTCTACGTTGACCTAAAATTATGATATCCGTTATTATCAATATGCGATGCTGGTCCCGAATATCCATAATATCCCTGATCCGACATCATCATGATATCACCATTAACGCCGTGGGACGACCTCTACAAGACATAGGCCTCCTCAAGTGTTTAAATACAAGTCCATACAAACTTACAAATAGTACAATACACACAAAGTTTTATCTCTGGCTTCAAATATAGTAGATACAGAAATGTTGGCTATTAATACTCTGATTATATGTCGATTTGTTTTCAAATCGTAATTTTATTTCTATCATATCGCTCGCTCACAACATCCAGGGGTCAAGGCATGATATGCCTAATTAAGTAGCCACTAACAAATTATCATGTTTGTTAACCCGATGCGTTGACTATACACACACACACACACATACACACACAAATATATATATATATATATATTATTCTAAAAAATATATGCATGTCTGACCCAAAGGTCCCCAGAATGCTTGCAGCATTTCCACGCTGCACAGCAAGCGAGATCCTATGCTTTAGAAAAGGCCTAAATGTACTCGTATATATAAAACCTCGAACTAGTGCTCGAATCGCAACTCGATTATTTTTTAAATATATGAGAATATACTACTGTCTCTTTCACTACTTTCACTTCAAAACTAGAGACAGCCATATGTTTAGATCGTTTTTTTTTATCATCAATCATCGTATAGTTGTGAATAGGCCTCACCAAAAAAAGCCCGTTTTTGCCCATAATTGCCACGCTTGGTATGTGATGAGTAAGTACCCTCGCGATGGAAATGCTGTAGTATTGCATTGGAGCTACAATCATGCAGTATTATTGAATATACCGACCTCGGTTCCAGCACCTCCGTTACTACTTCGTAGAGGGGGGTAATACTACTTTAGTCTGTCGGTACCCTTCGGCAATATTAATATATAAATATAACAAAATTATCATCCGCGTTCCTACATATAAAAACTTAAAAAATTATACAAACCATACAGAAGAAATCATACATCAATGAAGAGCGGTAAATATAATAATAATTTCAACTAAAGGCGAAAAGCCAAGGCCAAGGCCAAGAGATTACCACATGGCCAGAGTTTGCGATCTCTTTGCCTGTTCAATGAATGAATGAATGAATCAGGGGTGAGGAGATAAAAGAACCAAAACCGACAATGTCAGGCGGAAAAATATGTTGATATAGCAATGGGCAGTCGAGAAGTTCTAGAACAATTGACAAACGTAGAAAAAACAGTGTTAAAAAACGTAGGTGGAGAGGCGTTTTGACTAGACAGGCAGGAGGACCATCTCTTACAGACTGGCTGGATAGTTAATTATTTTTCGATTTTTCTTATTATGCACAATATTTATCTCGACCCCCCTACGCCCCTATCTTGTGTGTTAAAGGTTGTAGGTTCGATCCCCACCTAGGACATCTATATGATTAAGTGTCAAATAGGTAGTTCACTGTTTTAGAGTTACTTCTTGATTTTCGGAACACAAATGCCTTAAGTGACATATCGCGGAATATTGTTGTGTTGTACGATTTTTATTACCAAAAAAAACTATGGATATGCAAAAAAAAAGAAACGCTAATAATGCCAATTGTTACTTCAGTCACAATATTAATGTATGACACGATTGCCGGTTGTATTTTTCCTCTGCTAGTTCTTTTGTAGTGCTCATTTTCCCGCTTACGTCTATTGTTACATTATTTGACGTGTAACATCTGACATATGTTACTATTCATTTTTTTTAAAGCAAAAAATATTCGTTACCGACTAAATATATTTAGGCAATGAAGCGACTTATACAAATGTAGATTATTATAATTGAAAATGCAAGAAAATTTAATATATTATGTATACTCAACTGAAGTTTTCGTTTCCAAGAGAAATTTTTTGGAAAATAGAAGGTCCGTCTTCAAGATATAAAATACAATTTTTGACAACGTTAGCGTACTCTTAATAAAACGGTTTATTAACATCTATAAAATGCTAAACGTTTCCAACGCGTCACCAGAAATAGAAAATGGTTACGTAAATAAAGCCGTACAATTTGAAAACAGAAATTAGAAGTCTTACCTCGAAGGAAACCTTAAAATTGAATGAATTGAAACAGTATGTATGCATAAAATTTTGTTAGTTCCTTTTTTTTTAAAAAAAAAGGCAACAAACGCTTTTCATTTTTTTACGAACCTTATGCTCATTTAATCTAAATCGCCTCTAATAAGAAAAAAATAATAATCAATTGATGACGACAAATTGATCGCGTAATAAAAACACTGAAAAAGGAGCCCTTTGATTGATTCTTTTGAACATATCTTAACGAAAATTAATCGTCGAAAAATATGTACGCGCCGAACTCTAGAGCGACCATGTCTAATTGGATAATTATTTTTTGTTTGCAATCTTCTATGGATAAATGATTAGACTCGAAAACGGGATTAAAGCTAAAATAAATCACCATATACCTGGACGAAGTCTGAATACTCCACTATTGACTATATTTGATGAAGCCTTAAAGATAGGTTTACTGATTTTTGTACCGTTACCAATCGATAGTCGCAATAGCAATATCACCAAGCCCTCCCCATCGGCTCATACTGATACATAGGCTCTTTAAAGCAGTGGTAACAATGCCAGTTTCTACTGTCATGGTCTCTAACGAGTGTAGCTTGATAATTTGGCGGAGAAAGCGGTCGGTATCGGGCGATCTCGCGGCGGGGCTCAGCGGGCGGGCCAGGGGTGGGGGGAACGGGGTGCCAAGGTCAGATCTTCACTTTCAAAAACGTTATCTCGAACGACAATGGCCCCGCGACCGATCTTGTACATTTACCAATCGAAAGTATCTCTTCCTAGGACCCTGGTCCCCTTCTTTTCGACCCCGTCGCGTTCACTGATAGATGAGAAAGAGAGGATAAAGAACAGATTTATCATCATCATCATTATATCAGTCCACTGCTGGGCACCCCTTTTTTGCTACTCTGCATTAGATGTATATACTGCCATCTGTTAGTTCCGGTACCTAAGTCGCCTCTTATGACACCTGGTACCTCATAGCTCGAAGTGATTTGACACGGTGGATTAAGTCAAAACAAGTGTTAATTACGACTGCGCCGTCATCGTAGTAGCATAGAACGTCACTTCTGGACTGCGCCCTTTCCATAAAAGGGGAAGTTCGCCATAAATCACCGCATTGCTTTTACGACGGGATTCAGCTGCTAATTTCCACCCTGTTGCGTTTGAGCTACGTTGTTTCGTAGATAAACTGCCATCTATCGGTTCCGATACCTCAGTGGCGTCTTACGACACCTGGTACACGGGAAGGTACGATTCTACTCCGCCGGTACTTGCTAGTACTCTTGCAGGCTGTTTTAGTTATCTCTTCGACACATCTAATATAATCACTATTGAAATTATTTTGAGATGTATATTATTAATATAAAATATTAATTTGAAGGTGACAAATAGATATCAGTAAATTAGAGAGACTTTCATACATTTTAACATTACGTCTGGCAATCTTGAAAGGGCGAGGTAATCGAAAAAATTAGCAATATATCAATACAAGGCATTAAGCGTTTATAGGTGTTTTTTCTTTATATTTATCAGCTCTATGTTTTCAGTTATTAAACGACTAAAGTACAAGAATGTGCAGAAATAGCTTCTTTTTAATATTTATATGAAAAAGTATCGATATATTTTTGTAAATAACTTTTAATTAATTCTGTATCTGTGTATTCTTAATTTACCTTTTCAATTTTGAATTTTAATCGTGCTCTTTCGCCGAGTAATTTGATTAGAAATATATTTTCTAAAGTTCGTATATCAAGTTTTTTGTATGGTACATATTAAACAAATTTGAGTGTCCATGATCTTAGCAGGCGGATGTGATAAACGCATAATTCCTGCCTTATTTTAGAACAGATAATTTAGAGTTAATTCAAGATACACCTTATACAATGGGCCTCTGCATTGATACCTCACTCACACCTGTTTCTACCGCCGAATAACAGTGTTCGCATTGCTATGTTCCGGTTTAAAGAGTGAGAAAGGCACTGAAAATGTTGGGTAATGTGGTATGGTCACTTCTTGTCACAAGATTGTCAACGCACAATCGATATCCTTGTGATAATACCAGCATCTATAGGTTGTGGTGTTGCTTACTATCATGTGGATTAAGCTTGTTTGTCGACGTGGTCTAGCGAAAAAATAAAAAATTGGCTTATAATATTTACGATGATAATGATGATATACGATGTCTCCCTACTCCGTAATCAAATTACTTGAAAATAAGATGCGACTCGCTTGTTTCTTTGAATTGTTCCGCACCATTGTAAATGATATACAAATGTAATTCAGTTGTGAGCATCAATGACGCTTCTCTTCGAAAACAACTGCAAGTCTAATATGGCTGTTCAACAATTTAAAATGTTTTCAGCGGTTTGCTAATTCAGATGCTGATATACTGAGCTGTCGAGAGGGCCGGGGGGGGGGGGGGGGCCGGGGGGGGGACCAGGTGACTCAAAGCGATAACCCAACTGCGATAACTCCACCTTGACATTGGCACCCAGCGCGCTATTTTGCGTCGGTAAATTACACGTTAATTTCGTTCAGCTTACTATTGTATTTACGCGGAACCGTTTTTTTTATTATGGCATACAGTGCCCTGCGGTTTCACTCGCTTACTTCCCGTTACAGTGAGATTAGCGAAAATGAGCCTTCTACTCATAAAATCCAATCACCCAGTGACAGCCAGAGAAAATATAATTATCACCCTTATGTTAATGCAAATTTAAATAATATATCGAAAAATACTTTATGACAGTTTCCGAAAACTGTTTTTCCGAATACATACGCATATTTGAGATTACCGTGGGGTACCGGCTAAGTAAAATAGTGCCTCCCCTTGTATCAGATGTCGTACGGGGCGCTGACCAGGGGCTGACAAATGGAATTATGTCCATAGGAAACAGTAGCTTAAATGCCCAGGGCGGGGATGTGTAGCAGCGTTCCCTTCGCGAAAGCTGCGCTCTGCGATTGCAAACACGCTTGCGCAGCAATTATGGCTGTAATTCCCCCTTTCTTGGGGAGGCCAATATCCAACAGTGGACTTCCAATGGCTGAGTACTAATTGCTAATTTTTTATGTTGGTTCTGAAGGAATCACGCAAAATTGCGGTTAAGAGTTCTTATTGTCTTCATTTAGGAGAGCGATGACCTACTAATATTTTAAATGCGAAAGATTGTATGAATGTAACTTTCACGCCAGTATGGCTGAACAGGTCCTGATTTAATTTGGTATATAGTTTGAAATACCTATCATCATCATCAGATCAGATACCAGTCTTTGAAAGTTCACTGCTAGACGTAAGCCTCTCCAAGAAATAGGGAGCTTTGCCCATAATTGCCGCGCTGAGCAATCGCAGAGCGGCAACGGAATGCTTCTGCCCACACGGTTTTGGATGAATGTACCGCCATCTGTCGTTCTGGTACCTTTAGCCACCTGGAACAGTTGGCGGTATAATTCTACTTTTCCGGTACCTCATAGCCTAACTAAAGAATAACTAGGCCACTTTATATCCCGGACATATGTTCCTTTAGAACAGATCTGGTTTTTTTCTTCTCTTAAGAAAATAGGCGCGTTTTTCGCACAGTCCACGTATGGATGAGTTTTTCTAAAAAAACAATAATAGTTTCTCAGGGATGAGATATGAAGAAAAGGGCTCGCGGGTCAATTCGCCTTGGTTAATTCGATTCGGCTTTCGCAATGGAGAGGCTGTTGTCCATACCAGTTCTTTATTTTGCTACGGCAGTTAGGATGGATACACCGATATCTGTCGGTTTCTGTATCTTAGTCGCCTATGACTTTTGAAACAAAGGAACACCACAGCTATTTTTTTTTATAACTGAAATAAAACATAAATCTTCCATATCTAATTGTACTAAATGTAACTCCGATTTAAATCCTCATTAAGTGTGCTTTTTGATAGAAGGCAAAAACATGGCCATATAAATTATACTTTCTAAGAACATGTGCCTCTATTTAATTTCAGTTTTGCAACGAATGGCTGCTAACATTTGAATATTTTATGGCGCTTTATGGCGACCTCACATTCACCAAGCCTCTCCAATCGGAATGAAGTTCGAGAGAGTTAAAAAAAAATCATTAATGCATAGAAAGTCTCCGCTCACTTCAACGCCGGAGGACTTTGCTAGCGTTTCCTTGGATGGATTAACACATCTCAATCTGAGGAGTGGAAATATGCTCCTAATATACTGCAAGTAATTTTGATTGTTATGATAATCTGTAGTTATAGTTGGAAGGATGAAAATTGAATGTACCCCAATGTCACTTGCGTCTCTTTGATATTTTAACACATATCAATTTACATTTTAGTTGATATCTGTTAGAAATATAGTTCTATGAATCAAATTGACGGTAGTTGCTTATCTTAAATGCTAATATATAAAGAATACTAGCTTCTTGTCTATGACTTTGTCCGAATAGGTTTTATGTCGTATCAATAAGGGTCTCTTTTTTATCTATGGTCAATGCGTAGAAAAAGTATAAAGGCTACCGAATGAGAAAAATTCAATAGATTGACGAATCGATGTGTAAACGATGTGTATACTGAAACTGAAAAATATAGCTATGTTTATCAATCCTATATACAGACACATACTTTATTTAAGGCACGCCTATCGCCGTATAGCCGTATAGTTGATACGGGGCGCAGAACTATTTATTAAATTCCATTCATAATTATTTAACATTAATTGTAAGGCCTACTGCATCTCCATCTATTGGGAACGGTCGATTGTGCACCAACGAGAGTGAAAACTGTATATTATGCATGTATGTTAAGCAGCTCAGGCAACTCGCAGGCACGGTGCGCGGGGAGCGGGGGCGCGGGTGCGCTCGCGCACATTTTCTCGCGAGTTTCGGCAAAGGTGAAAGTGTTCGTATTTTGAGAAAGGAAAAGTAGCTTATTTTTTGTGGTAAGAGGCTGTGCGGCGGTGTGCCCCCGCGCGCTGTTGCCCCCCCATGAAAGTGAAACCTGCCGTTCGCCTACTTTTGGTTGCAATACGTAGAGCTGATTTAACATTCCGATCTTGACACTGCTCAAATTAGATGCAATGCGATATCGAGCGGACAGGTTTGCTTTTGGATGTTGTCAATTTAATAGATACAAAACGTCAGGTGTAATATAGAAATTTCCTATATTTATGACTAGAAATTAAATTTATTATTATAATACGCTACATTCACCGCTAAAACTCTTTAATTTTCTCTAATATCAATATTTCATTTTGAAAGTCCTTTTCCTCATTTCTGATATGCTCTTGATTAAAGCGTAAATAGCTACGACTCGGAAGCGATACGTAGACACGTGAAGAATCTTTGTTTGACCCAGAAGCTGAGTGCTCTTCGATCTGATAATAAACAATATTTATATTTAACTAATATACGGAGATCCACGAGTCCTGATCATAAAGATGGTCCTCGAGTTCTCACGGAAAGGTCCATGTCCAAGGATAATCTACATGTCAAGGATATCTATAGATACACTAGAATGAATGCACCAAATCAGATAATCTTTAAAAAGAAATAAAGAGACGAGAGTATTGTAATTATAATACTGAACAGGAAATATTATATTTTTTCCATACAAAATTTTGTGTTAAATATTAGATGAACGAAAAGAAATGTTAGGGAACTAAAAACAACACTAATAGACTAAATACTAAATTACTATTGGCAGAGCTGATAGATCGAATCTCTGAGGTCACTTCAGGAGGTGACCAGCAACTATAAATGATTGATGCGCTTTCTGGAGGAACTAGGAAAGATAGGGCTACAGTATAAGTAAATGCAAAACAGGTGCAAAAAAAGACGTTGAGTGGCAGAAACCTGCCTAAATACACCTACTAAATTAATACGAGGAGTCGGAGCGGGCTGCCAGTAGAAAATAAATTACGAGAGAGTTCTGAAAGAATATGTGTCAATATATTCACAAAAAAACGAATAAAGCAGTATCCAGTTGTGGAAAATGCGTGAGGTATACTTACGCGCAGCTGAGCCGACCAGGTGCGCGTACCAGCTATTGTTCGATTGTTTTATCGCGGCGGCGTTGCCCAAGTTATGTTTGCCTCTGGCGATAGCCGCACACGCCAGCAGGCGCTAACTCTTACCAATAACTAATGTTTTCACAACACATTTCTCTCACGACTCCGCGGATACTTCAAAAGGGAGCCTAGACAAATTTACAACCGAAAATGTTTAAAGCAGATTACATGTTTGAGGAAAACGAATTCGAACGTGCCGTATGGTAACAGCAGAGTAAAGAAGTACCTCTTTCTCTACCAGGTCTCGATAGAGGTGAATGTGGTACTGGAACCGACAAATGGCGTATATCTACCCGAATCACCGTTGCAAATCAAGCTACGCCCATAGTAATTTAGCGCATTCCCCATTTCTTAGGCAACTTTATTTCCAGCAGTGAACGTTCTAGAACTACTATGATAATGATGAACTCGACTGCCAAGACATGCATGCAAAGAATAAGCATGTACTATCAGGGATATATGAACTTGAGAATAAACGATTTAATTTCTCTCAACGAGCTAGGAAATGTCTCTTTGCGCGGTCAAATCAGGAATGAGGAGATCGTAAAGGACCTAAAACTTGGAATATTACCAATACCGGTAGATTAGCAAGGTTTAGTAAGGAAGTGCAGTCGCATTCATTTCAGATAGTTTCTCTTTGACCAAGGAAAACTCACTTTTCCTGCAATATCTGTACCTGCGTCTTTATCTATATGAGTTTGCTTATATGAGCAATATTTTATAAATGTATATTAAAACCTCCGTTCCATTTTAAACTTTTTCATTAAAATGCAAATATACGAGGCAAACGCGGACTGGACAGACGATCTGATTAAAACGCTGCGTACAAGTTTTGTAAAAATCTCTATGTAAAAGCGACTTCTCTATTTTAAGCTTACATGAAATTTCTGAATGGAGACGCCAAAATAGAAATATGTGCGATAAATCATGTCTCATATTTGTTTATTTAGTGTCTAGCTTATCAATATATGTTTGCATATCAATATATTTTAATGACTTAAGAAATCCGGATTACTACAAACATGGCCATTGGAGCATGTAGCAGTTTCCTACTCATCTAATAGTGCCACGCTGTAACAACACTTGTAGTATTTGTGCAAAGTTCATAGTTGCTTGCAGCAGATGGCAGTTAGATAGCCCCGGGTTATCTCACTTGTGCGGACATGTGGATGTGAGTATCACACCGACAGTATTATCTCTTTACATATTACTGTACATTAAAATGAATTAATCATTAATTTTCTTTCGCATGGCCAAAGTCTCTTTAATAGTAATTTCTGTCTTAGGAAAACTACTACTATTTTAGGTATCATCACGTCGAAAGGATCTTTGATAATATAAACTTATCATCATCATTATCACATCAACCCTAAAACATTCACTGCTGGAAATACCGCGATCCTGTGGTTTTTGTCAAATCATCTGTGGTGTCCACCTTGTCCATGATCTCTATTTCAGAACCTTACGGCCCCGTAGTCTTTTGGTTTTGAGCCCACTGCCACTTTAACTTGCTAATCCACCGGGCTACGTCGGTAACTTTGGTTCTTTTACGGATCTCGTCATTTGTAGAGATTTCTTTGTAGGGCTATTTTGAGTTGGCAAATAAGGCCAATAATAAGAATACTATAAATATAAAATTTATCACTTTAATAAAAAATATGTCATTCCTGAGTTACGCTTGTTATTGTTGGACGAAGTCTATGTCGCTCTGGCATTAAAATAGTGCAAAAAGTGCCGATTTCTTTTTAAAGACTGAGAGGGAGGGAGAGAATGAAAGAGAGAGGATATTTTAAAGAACAGAAAAAAATAAGAAATCATTGATTAAGTTTTAGTTGAAGAATATACATACATACATCACCTGTAGCTTGTCCAAACATGTCCGTTTGTCTGTCTGTCTGCAGTGTAGACATTTCCTAGCAAGACGCAACCGGGAGAATGTAAACGTTAACAGATTCAAGTCAGGTTATCAAAGAAGCCAATTGAAGATCTATGGGTATCGGAACAGTGCAGCTTAAATAGAACTGGACGGTAATTGGCAGCCTCTAGTGCGGCAATTAGTTCCTCCTAAAAAATTCCTCCTTTTTTCGGAGAGGTCTCTGTTCGACGGTGGACGTACTATGGCTGCTATGACGATGACTTCGAGAATTGTGCAATAATTGTTGCGTTTTTGACTATTAGTCATGACCACCTGCAGTCAAGAGGAAAACACCATTGTTAGCGTTAATTGTCGTACTTTGTGGGGCTACTTGCATATTCACTATCGGCATACATTATACGCGCCTTCCATCAGACTTGTACCGAAATACAACAGAAATTTAGCTCGACAATGTTTTCTATATATCATCACCGGAATTAAAATGGTCTCGTGTAGTAAGGAGCAGTAGTTCATCGTTTTTGAACTGAACTTCGGACTAAATACATCCATATGCAATACGTCTATAATCGAGAATTAAAACATGTACTTACAGTAGGTTCTCGACACGATCTAATGAGGATGAAGATTATTTATTTATATATTGTAATAACTGATTCGACAGACGCTGTTCTGTCTTAACTATCACTTATGTTTATCACGAAAAAATATTGCAACTATATATTGATATGTAAACTATCATATCTTTCAAATTTCCACAAATCACGCAGTAAGAAAAAAAAATAACTGAAGAGAATAACAGTGATAATGTAATTTAAAATTAACAATTTTATGCCGCCACGGTTTTTGGTTTTTTATTATATAATATTCACTTCTGTTCTACAAAACAACACTTTTCGTTTTGTCAAATGGTTGACGCACATTGCCAAAGTCAATCCAAACAAAAAAAATCAAAACTTGCAACGTAACGGGGCAATATCTGCACGGAGTCGTCAGTAGCGCTATTTGTTTTTCACCAACACTAATTAAATTTCAAAGCCATATATAGTTTTAAATATCTGAACCAGATTGGTTAAAAACACGTCACGTGGACGGCACTTCGAGAACTGTTCCTATTAACTGGAAGAGTTCGTATGCCAAATCTCTAAAGCATGGATAATATGAAAATACAAATACAGAACAAAGAAACAGACATATTATGCAGCCAGTTGGGTCGATCGACAGTGTTCTGCGACGGTTATTAATAAAAATGAAATAACTACATTTACAAAACGCTGTATTCAAATTTAGTCCTCTACCGTCCGATGTGCTTCAAGGACAATCAGAAATGTTTTACAAATGTCGAACATATATTATTTCATACTCACATGTTCAGAGATGAAAATAGTTGAAAATAAATGTTAATATTGGTTTGCAGTACTTGCGTAAGGAACGTATCAAGCAAAAGCTGTGGTAAACAACATGAATTGGTGCTCGGGCCCAATGTCGCAGATGGTAGTGATCCTATCTTGTAAGGGAACCCAGGAAACATAATTAACGCTTTCACTAAATTCTCACAAATTCTCATACCTGACTCCGTGGTAAGTCGCTTAAAGCAATTGTGTTACAGATGCCAGAATCACAAATATACTACTTAAATACAGACATTTAATACCCAGACAAAGAACAAACAAGTATCATCATTTAAATATTTGTTCTGGGTGGGAATCGAACCCACGGCCCTTGGCGCCCAATATATGATCTCTACCAATCGGCGCCATCGGGCCCGTCAAAATATTATTTACTAAAAGGTAGTTCTCAGTACAAATTCCGGAGTTTTTCAAACAACTAAGCAGTTCAGCTATCTAAACGGTTTCTGTTCACCAAATGTTTTTATTATAACCGAGTAACTTCATATAACTTGTCTGTACTTCGATTTCCATTTTAGGTTAACAAAGCGAAGTATGGTCGTTTACAGCCAACCGCTTTCATACATTAATTTACGCAAGAAATAAAAATAATTTTTATTCAAATTTTATTACTTCCCAGTATAAACATGCTCGGAATGTTAATAGAAAGTAGGATAAGGTATATTAAAAATTTGAACATCAATTTGGTATGATTTATTGCTGGAGCGCATATAATTTGGATTCACGGTACAAAAGACTTCAACGCACGCTCGACATTGCGAATGTCCCTGTTTCTACTAAAACATTTATATAAATTTCGTAAGAGATGTCGAGTCGTTTATATGACATATATTTTTATGTGAACACTCAATACGTGGTGAGAAAATGAAGCTGCAACAACGCGAGCATTATACAGCAGCCGCCGCATCATTTGAATTTTAAATTTACCACAACCTTGCTACTTGACATGTCGGAGTTGACGTATCTGTATACCGCGTGTTTACGAGATCTCTTAATGTTTTATTTACACTCATGAAGAGTAGGTAACACTTGGTGCTATATTATTAGAATATATATGAAGCACGCATGCTCTGTGGACTGCGGCGGCGGCGCGATGTGTTGTTTACATACGACGCACGACACGTGCGCTCGTATGTACACATAACACGCGCGACCAGTAATCAGTTATCGGCGGCGAGAGTGATCGCGCATCGCGGCTATTATGTCACTGCAATTAAAAACTATGTCGGCGTGCGCGAGGAAGGAAGCGGCGGAAAGCGCGCAAGCCCGGGTTGCGCGCGGAGGCGCGCGGTGCGGGGCCGCGGCGGTGGGGCGCCGGCGCGGTGGGGGGGCCGGTGGCCGCGCGCCGCCTGGTGCGCCGGAGCGGCAGTCGCGCGCAGCCCGACGACGCGCACGCACGCCGCGCGTCCTCCCGCGCCCGCGCCGCGATGTGTGATCACTAAGTGAGCGCGTCGCAGCGCCTCGACTGTCCAATGGAGTACCAGCACCAGCCCATGCAGCCGCTCGGGCCGCCCGCGCCGCCGCCTCAGCTGCTGCCGCCGGCGCCGCCCCCGCCTTTACCAAGCCTGCCTCAGCTGCAGCACGCGCATGCGCACGCGCAGGATGATGACCGCTGGAATCAGTACCACATCTGGAGGCAGCATGTGTTTGTCAACGGTCAGTTGCGCGCCGCCCGTCCGCAGGAAGCGCCCGCGCACTTTCTCCGCGCGCTGCCGTCGCCTTGATGCTGCCGGAGACGCCTCGAAAAAGAGAAAGTGCGCGAGCGCCGCCCGATATCGGACACAACTTTTCGGTTGATCGAGAGTTCTTTGTTTCGGTGATTTGGGACTTTCACCCGCTTCGCCTCGGACCGCCTAGGCAGCGCCGATCCTCTATCTGGGCAAGCCTTATGAATCGAATATATCACGAAGAGCGGAATGTAATCGCGATTCCTGGACTTGTCGGTAGCGATGTTCTGCCGTCGTCCTTGCATCGGTCAGTGTTTGTGTGCGCACTACGTCTAAGAGATTACAGTGACACGTGAGCGGAGAACTCGCTGAAACCTTATTAGCTCGGAAACGGAGAGAAGCCGTACCGCTCCGCCGGCCGGCGCCGGCAGCAACTCTTGGCCCACCGACAGAGGCCTATATCCGCACATTGACATAGTAACATAGTCTTTCAGTAACATACATTACTTTTCCATATGTTTACATTGGATCACGTTACACACATGCTGTGTATACATGTGATTATATGTTGACAAATATAATCGTCGGGATTATCACATGTGATATCCTAAAGTTACGTCTTGAATGATGCGTCCAGTCTTAGCGGTAAGAGATGATTTATTTTAAGTTAGCTGACGCTCGCTACTTTTTCTGCGTGAAAGTAGGTGTTACTGATAGGAATTCCTTTTTCTTATCGGATTTTGATTACAGCTTCGCTAGTTTTAATATTTGTGTAATTCTTATTCTTTACAACATGAAAAACTGCGATCAAAATCGGCTTAAACATTTCGGCGATGAGACAGAAAACTGACATATGAAAGATTATTTTGTTCTTCTCGTGGAATAGCTTGCTTTCTTCAGATGCTTCGTGACCTACCCAAACATGAGAAGCCTCGAGCTAACAGCAAGTGCCTCGACCACCTGCATACCTTACCAACATACTCTCACTGTCCTTCTAACCGTGGCAATAGCTCTTCGATCGTTATCGACTTGTTGTCTTATTCAGTAGCTTCCATTTGTGTTCTTTTGAGCAGCATTGGATAGTGAACAATTGCTTTTCCTACGTATTATCTATTGTGTCATGTTCGAGAATTACCAATTTTGACGTATTAAGTGACATTTCATATGGTATAGTCAGAAATAGAAGAACTCAATTCGTGAGAGAACCCAGATCGTGAACTCATTGCTCTTTTCTTTCAATTAGTTCAATAGACAAAATGACAGAGACAGTGCAACATCTGTCACCGCTACGTACTCGTCAAGGAACGTGAGCTGTTGCATAATTTTTGCATGTACATCCGTCTAATTGACTATAATCAAGAGAATGACTAGTTATTTGAAACTTCAGAATATTTTTCAATTTCTTAA
This sequence comes from Heortia vitessoides, assembly GCA_020976665.1. Lineage (NCBI taxonomy): Eukaryota > Metazoa > Arthropoda > Insecta > Lepidoptera > Crambidae > Heortia > Heortia vitessoides. Next base: position 22,007,782 of record JACJUM010003259.1, on the reverse strand, counting down.
CCATGATCATCAAACTGTCCTACATATGTTCATTGTTCATGCGGATGTCAGATACTAGGTCTGATCCCAATCTGAAATATTACGACCGCGAGACGACGACGACGGACCGTTGTTCCTTTTTATCAATTCGAGCGAGCCCGCGCGAACTTTCACTCTGAATATTTGGGAAAAAAGCGCTGACCTTTTCGCGACTTTCTCCCCGCACCGCGGTACCCCGCGCCTCACGCCCCTCGCGCTCACCCTGCGGGCTTTCTTCCGCATGGGCACGGACACCGAGCACTTTTACTTTTACGCTGCGAGATGAGCGAGAGATCCGTCGCCTGCTGCGATGAAAGTGTCCGAATGATTTTCACGCATGTTATAACGCCGCGCACTGTTGACTTTCGATTGGAGCCATTGTCCACAAATTTGGCTTTGTTATATGCTTTCGCCATGTAGGCTTGTGTTAGTAGATTGGATGTTCTTTTTTTTCTTATACGCATTTGCAAAATTGCAACGTTTTCCTCGTGCCTAATGTGTTTGAAATTAGACTTTTATTGTATTGTTTTTTTAATGATAACATTTATATAAAACATCTAAAAAGTTCTGATGGCAATCAATGGCAAACAAAACCAGAAATATGTAGGAATATATGCCTATAGGTGAATCAAAACAAAGGAGTCAACACGAGAATAGAAACTAGGCACGGAGTTTATATAACCTCGACAGGCGTGTAAACATACATAACCTTGTGCCTCATTTCGCACAGTTCAATATGCCTTCGAGCCGGAGGCGACTAACCGTCGAGCGATACTGCATAGGTCTACACATAAACGCGTCAGATTTGATATCGAAATCATGAGCTTGACAAAGGCAAATAGTTTGGTCAATGTTACTAAGATATCGAAATTCTGCATCGCTTAGTGTGGTGTTAGCGAGAGTAAAAGTAGTAATCATCCGGCGGAGTTTCCGCATGCCCCCCCCCCCCCCCCCCGGCCCCGCGGCCCGGCCCCGACCCTGCCCGCGCCCCTCGCCCCGGTCCGCGCTAACACCTTCCGACTTTTACTTTTCCGTTGACGTAGCGGGCGCACCCCGCCAGCTGATCGTCGCTTGCGCGAGCGCATGCATGCTTTAATCCGATGCCTATCATTTCAGAGGCAGATGCGTATAGAGAGCGGAAGAAAACTGATTATACTTTCTTCTTTTGATTTTGAATGTATGCTTGATTTGAACGAGTTTATATATAAAACATTATGTCCCATTTAGCAATTTGGATAAACATTTTCGATATTAATAAATTCAAATAGTATTTTTAGTAAAAGTTATTTCCTTTTTTTTAGCTTGTATACGTCTACTATAATTAGTTTGTGCGAGGTATTTAAGAACTAGCATCTTAGTTTGTGCGAGGTATTTAAGAACTAGCATCTTAGTTTGTGCGAGGTATAAAAGAACTAGCATCTATGTTTTATTGTTCTAAACACTAGCGGTTATTATAATATAAATAAAATAAACTCTTTCACCATATGGAAATTGGTAAATATTACTAGAATTACTTAGTTAAAGAAAACTTTCATTTTGTGAAGTTTATTTAAGCCTTTTTATTTAATTATGAAATAATTATGAATTAATCAGCAAACAGGAATTTGACGGTAGAAATAAGTGAGAATGAGACATAAATGCAGACAGACGACCTTTGTTAGAGTCATGTAAACCTCATGTAAAGAAAAAACATTAGTTTAAGTTTTCTTGCTTCTCTTGAAATGTCCTTACAAACTATAACTTAGCTTCATTTGATAGCTAACTAGCTAACCCGACAGACGTCCTATATTAACTAACTTATGTATTTGTTAACAAAGAAATATTGCATCTATAAATTAAGACATAAACTATTCTATCTCTCAAATTGGCTGAAATTGTCCACAGTAAGCTAAAATTCATAAAAATCGATACAGTAATTAATAAGTTTACACCGGATAAACAAAGGGACTCGAAGTTTGTATGTATAATATATATATATATATGTTTTTCTTTTACATACATTACATGCATCAAGATGTAAAACGATTTTTTTGCTTGTAGTTGGTCTCTACTATTTACTTAATAATTCCCAAGGTCAAGCAAATAAATATTTACAAGTTCTATTTATGTAGAGTTTTACTCAAAAGAAGTTTGCTAGTGTCATTTCCCGCTGAATGATCTCTCTTTGTTTACTATTAGCAGAAGTTACATTGCTCGTTATACTACTCAAGAAGGTTGTGTGGCTGGGCGTGAAGGTTCTCGTTACACATAATATAAGTCTACACATTACGTCGGGTAGAATTAGAAACTCAATTTGATTGAAAAACTAATAATTTTAGTTTAAAATAAATAATACATGATAGATAGAGTCCAAACGAATGTTGTGAATGCATGAGTCTATTTTGTACACTTCCGATCCCTGAAACAATTGGTATATAAATTTAAACTTCAGGAATGTTCGTGTTCCACTTTTGATCTCGATTAAACTCACAGTGTAATCTACACCATGTTAATTGTTAACCTAGTTAAAAAAATCACCTGACTCCGAGATAAGTCGCTTAAAACATCATTTAGGCTTAATACAAGAGAGAAATCACCAATATAATATTGAATACATATACTTAACGCACAGACACAGAACAAACACAAATATCATCGAAAAAAAAAATATCCCGAGCATCGAACCCACGACCTTTGGCGCACAACATAGGATCACTACTATCTGCCCCATGATGCCGGTCGAATAACGAATAAAATATGGTTTATGTATTTACACATATAGATAGAGATATTATCTAGATATATGTAGGTTCAGGGTCTATTAGGTAGCGTTTAGTTGTCTACGCTCGCCATATGAGCGGTCGGGATTCATCTTCAATATTACCCACCTGATAGAAAATCTTCTATGCAAATTCCTGTACATAGAATTTATTACCAGTTATATAGTCTGTCTAAAATCCTAATCTAATAAAACCATGCATTATTAACGAATTAATGTCGAAAGGTTTCTAATTTAAAGTCAATGCAAGTCAAGTTAATTTTTAAGTCTTGGATAAATTATAGTCTGCAGTTGTTCATTTGAGACTTCACCACAAAAAAGAAATAAGAGTTGATACTTTTTTGTTTTTTCTTGGCGTGTATTTTAGCGCATTCCAGGCGTAAGGTTGTTTAACCTGATGGGTCTATGCAGGTTGAATGGTACCTACACCATCTTATGTATTGCTTGTATTATAAACTTATTTAATTCCTAAAAGCCTCCGCGTATAGGAAAGAAACAATAGAATATGTCAAGCATTAATTGGTAAGCAATAAAATTAAAATAAGCTGTTAATCAATAGTAAATAGCATCAGTTTCGCTCATAACTGGTTTATGTTTAATTACATCTCAAATATTCACACGTATCGTGACCTTTAAATGATATTGGAGTAACCACAAAAGAATAAGGACACAAATTCGCGCGTTTACTACTTTCTAGCTAGCTTTCGCTCAATTCGCACGTTCACGAAAATGATCGCGCGTCGCCGGAAAACACTGGCTTTCTCTGTTGCGCAAGAGCAGCAGCTACTTCCTGCTCGACGCGCCGCCCCACCCCGCGCGCCCCGCGCCCCCCGCGCTCCTGTGTGCGCCCCTCCCGACTCGGCACTCCTCACCTATATTTTCAGAGGAGGAAGCAAAACGGTTGCGCAACAGCTGCTTTCCAGCGGCGCCGGGCTGCATTCCGCTGGTGCAGGCTCCACGCTCGCTGGCCACTAGCCTCGCTATCGTCGCCCGCGGGCTGTTGAGAGCAATTCGGCTGCGCTTCACTTTCTACCGCCAAAGAAAGTGAGAGCGGTTCGTCAGCGGTTCGACCGCGGAACTAGCCGCGGATTCGGACGCTTTCTCTGCTCCCAAACGAATAGGTCAGGAATTAACGAGCAGTATAAAGAGATTGCATTACAAGACGTTGTGACTAAATTAAACTTGTTGATGATTGCCTCGTATGTTTAGACTAGGTAGAACATGGAAATATATGAGCAATGCTGAACTAAGATGACAGGTTTGCAAACTTTGCAGTACAGTTTAAATCGTCTAATATTTTCCAATGTATAATCGTCTTTACATATTTAAACATAAAAGCCAATGTTAAAAATTCATTTGTTAAATTATTATACTGTTTGACTGGAGTTACGATCTGCATCAATACTATATCACTGGATATTTAGCCGACGGATCGAGTTTTCGCCTACAAAGCAGCCGCCAGTCCGCAGCGTGCTACCAGGAAGTGCGCGCAGTTGCCGCTCTTATAATCGCGATCAGTTGTGCATAATGTTGAGTGCAATGTCGTCATCGGAGAGGCCGGTTCGCGCCGACTTTCTCCGACGAAAGTGAGAGTGACCGCCGCCCCCGCCCCGCCCCGCCCCGCTGGCGCCGTGGTCTCCTAAGCCAGGCTTGTGCAACGATCCGTGCCGCTCCTTCGGCGATGCCTACGTGCATTGAATGAGCACCTGCAGCCGTATCCAACAATGCGCCCATAAAAACTACGTAGCGGGTGCGCGGTTGTGCAACGCGGGGCGCGGGTGCGTGCGGAACGACGCGAGGAAAGCGTGGCGGCGCACGTAACGCCGGCAACTGGGTTACTTCCCGCTTCCTGCCAGCTCCACCCACCGCCCGCGCGCCGCGCCCCACCCCCCGCTCTGCGCACGCGCCTGTTTTTCTCGAGGAAACACTGCACGGGCGATACCTCTCGCGCGATTCCCACGATCGTTATTGTGTCATCGACGATGCTCGTTAAACATCACACCACGCCCGGTTTTTACTGCTATTCCATTATTTACACAGCTATTTGCTTATGAGATAAGCGGCACAATGCAACACAGAGATACTAATGAAGCATAGTCGACGCAACGATGCAACGATCGGCTTGTGCGAGGCGTCTGATAAAATGCTTGTATGGCAAAGACTAGATGACTAATTGCACTAATAAATTCCCACAACATCTCACACGATGCCCCGACTCCGTGATAAGTAGCTTAAAGCACATGTTTTAAGTCACAGGTATTGGAAATATATTTCGACGGTCCCTGGCGCTTTAGACAGATTTTGCTTAAATAAACTCATCAAGGCGGATTAGGTAGAATGAATGTCATAAGAGGTGCTTTATAAGCGAAAATTTAGGGCGTGCGAGCGGCACCGCGGGGCTCCAGCCACTATGCTAATTCGCCGGCTCGCCTTGGACAAGCTGGCCGCCACCACACGACTCTATATAACCAACATGGTTTTTAATTCCTTTCGCGTCTAAAAATCTGTTCAACACTCAGTTCTGCCAACCCGTTGTTGTACTTTTACAAATATTTATGAATTGACATTCAAATAAATACATTCGCATGCTATCTCATATATTGATTACATAATAAGTCGCTTAAAGCACTTGTGTTACGGACATCAGACAACAGAGGTATGTCAAATATTTTTCAAAAATTCATAAATTTAACACCCAGTCACAGAAATATACAAATATCAACTTATAAATATTTGTTCTGGGTGAAAATCGAACCCATGACCTTTGGCGTACAATATTGGATTACTAACGCCATGAAAACACCATGGAATATATAGCGGACCTAAAATGAAAATATTCTTAAATCAAGTGTTGTATGTTGGACTATTGGATGTTGAAAAGCAAGGGAATGTGTGGTCCACGTCTTTTGTCCTATATCTAATAAATCAACGTAAATAAAACTAAATTAACACACAAAAAATCATCAGTTATATTTGATAAAAGCAATTCGCAAAATCATCATCGCAAGAGAGTGTAGAAGTAGGACAATTATCATACAATTGGTTTTAATTGTCTGTAATGCAGCCGCTGGGTACAATAAAAAAATATCTAGCATTTGCATTAATAATTGTGCATTAAACGTTTATTAGCGTCACGTGGGGTACACAAGGCTACACATCAATCTGTGCAAATCTGCCAATAACTTGTAATCAATATGAAACTGTACACGCGAGCAATAAGTTGAAGATAAGTTGTGTTGCTTTGTACACAATGCATTGTGTACGATGTTTTGTAGAAATCATTATTTGAATAAGACATCTATTTAATTATCACTTGTTGGGAAATAACAATGTCTTTTACATTTTACAATGAACACTGAAACATAAATATGAAGCAAGCAATGCAACGAATCGATATTTTCCGGCATGAATTCAGGTACAACGGACAGTGTCTGTCTCTATATTACGCTTTCACAGGTTAACCAGTGCACCAATATTGATGAAATTTAACATTAAAGTAGGACCTAACTGTCTTTTCTATCTCATGGTCGTTTATGAATAAAAGATCGTACGGATGGTGTAACGGGAAAAGCGATAGTAATATATACATCGTTTGTTGTACAGACGAGCAGACATGCTTTCTCATTTATAATTGGTATGGATTTCATCATCATATATTCCACCGCTGGACATAGACCTCCCCAAGAGATATCCAATAGATCCAAAGATTCTAGGCAGTTCTGCTGTCCACTTTAGGTGTTGACGACTTAAGCTGCGCTTTCCGTTGGTCGCTATTCCAGAATCTTACGGCTCGCAGCCGGAAGCGCATTACCACTAATAATTGTTATATCCTCTGTCGCTTTACGGTCCTCCTCATTCCTCATCCATCAAAGAAAAGGACTCCGAACATTGCCTAGAGACACATTAAGATACCCGAATAAGATGGATGGATTTCTCAATTAGATTAATTATATTAGTAACTATTCGATCTGTTTTTGAAATTTTATCATAAAGTAGACTTCCGGGTCCTGTATTTGGGATCCTTCATTAAATAGAACGACAAAGAAACCGTCGAAGAAATAAACAGTAATTCTAGCACGAGGAATCGACGTAATTTTTAATAATAATATGTTGAGTCATAAGTCTCTTCAAGCATTAGATATTGTTCTCAATCTTATAATAATTATCAATGCTATATGGTAATTCAAAATAAAATATTCAGACTACTTTGATTACTATAAAGGCACAAATAATGCCGCCGGTATTAGTACCTACCCAGCACATCTTGTTAGTCTATTTAAAGTCAATGTCCATCGTCAATTAGCAAGTGACCCGTGCGTCAAAGATAATTGACATAGGCTGTCAGTAATCCGCACGGCGCGGCACAGATATAGATAGACCTAGGCCGCCTAAACAACCGTGCCGGTGCTCGTATGTTGGGAGGCTTTACGGCGACTGTGTCAGTGATGCGCAGTGGCAGTAATCTGCGGCTCACGTGGCCGCGTGGCCAGCCGCGTGACTTTTCATTACAAAATCGCGCATTCTATCCTCTTAACCGATGTTATTATGGCAATAATCCTATCTGCACTGTGTCGGGCTGAAAGCTCGGTGTGATAATTATTTTAAAACGCACGTGAGTGATGCAGAAAATTCTAAGAGCAATTATTTTTTTTGAAATTCGAATAAGTATTTTTCCGACGGCTTGAAAACGCTTTTTATGGCAACCGTTTTCGAACGCGTTAGAATAAAATACTTGATCAAAAACATGCGGTGATAAAATAAATGTTGGTTAACAATATACCAATTTGGATATCCCTTGAATCGTTTGCAGAGTACTTTAAGATCGTAGTATTTCCGAATTGATTTTGTTGTCAATTTGCACAGGTGAGCCTAATTGTGATCACGTGTGTTCTGGGCCGACCGAGCGGCCGGTGTGTGGCATGTTCGGAAACGGTCGGCTGCTGTGTAGTTGTAAAGTGTGCCTCGGTAGGCACTTTAGACTATGTCCCCTTATCCTTTTAGACGTAATGGGTGGGAATGAGACGTAATTATTAAAGTCTGAGACCGGAGCCATCGAGATGTGGGTGAGCGCGAATAGCGGGCCGGCTATTCAGGCCACGACCTACTCTAAACTCGATGTCACATTTCAGTAATAATACCTTTTTTACCAACAATATTTGATAGTCGAAAATTAAATAACACTTCAATATGTAGATATCTACAGTTTTATTAACACTAGTAACTAGTGATTACTCTTTGTGTACATTAACTTACAGGAAACGTTGCGTTCTATATTTATACAGTTGTATGAATTTTAGAAATGCATCATCATGATTGTATGCTGCTATCGCGAAAACGTTTTGTATTGATCAATGTGTTATGTGGCCAAGCGAATGGCGATCAAAATGTCCTGTTTCACTCGTGATGTAAATCTGTAGAAGTAAAGTCGGCGCGTCCGCCTCGCGGTAACACTTCAGCAGTGTGTGCCTCTGGTTTCTCGAACTTGAGGGTGCAGTATGCGTGGTGGAGTGGACGCACTGCCGTGGGTTACCGAGGCGGGCCGCCGGCGGCCGGATACAGGCGACGGCCGGCGGCGGGCCGCGGCGCCGGCGCGCCCGGCCCGCCTGTGACCGGCCTCACGTCTTTGTTGTTGCAGGCAAGTCGGTGAACAGTAAGGACCCGCTCGAAGACAAGAAGGATGATAACGAGCTATGGGAAGCGCAGGCCGCCTTCCTCGGCCCCAATCTCTGGGACAAGACGCTGCCCTACGACCCCGATCTCAAGGTACAAGAAGTCAGTAATCGCAACTATATTACCTACTGCGTGTTTTGTGTGCGTCTTCCATCGGCTTCCTAACCGCTGCCGCCACCCGCACTAGGTAATAGAGTCGCTTCTCGCTGTCCCTACCTTGCTCCTGTCACCTCATTCTCCGCTTCCACGCCACTCGCATCCCTGATGTGTTCATTGTTGACTTTGTTTTGTTTTTAATTTTGTTTTGTAATTATGTGGTGATTGCAAGAAGCGAACTGGCACATTGCGATCATGTGTTTTGTAAGGCTGCGCTCCGGATAGACTTGAGCTACGCGAGTGTGGGTCGCGAGCCGTGGCGCTCCGCCGGGCCTCCGGCGGTGGCGAGGCGGTGGAGTGACGTTGGTGTTGTGTTGCAGTACGTGGACCTAGACGAGTTCCTCTCGGAGAATGGCATGCCGGGCGAGGCGCTGGGAGGCGCGCACCTGGGCGGTTCGGCGTTCGGGCCGGGTGCGGGCCTGGCGCTGGGCCTACAGGCGCCTGTCACCAAGCGCGAGCGCTCGCCTTCGCCCTCCGACTGCATGAGTCCCGACACCATCAACCCGCCTCTTTCGCCCGCCGACTCCAGTGAGTTTCAACTACATCTTATACATGTAATACAAATAGATGTTATCCAAATTCATCGTCATCATCATATAAGCCCAAAAAAGGGAGAAAGTTGTCCTTAGTTGCTGCATCGAGCAAGACTAATAAAAAACGCGGAGCCTACTTTGGCGATGGAGTTCCCGCAAAATCCTGCCTCGTGTATTTGAGACACATAGTTGAATAGATATACTACCTATCGGTTCTGGTAACTTAATCCTTTATTATACTCTGCCGGTATCCCACAGCTATTAAGGTACAAAACAAAACCATTAACAAGTCTTTAATTGCTAGCAGGCTGTCGAGATTGCGATATACCAATTGTAAGGCAACTCGTAATAGATATGTTCTCTAAACCGAATATTCTATTAGAAAACCACAGAAACGGAGCGAGTCTCGACTAAACTGATTGACAGATGTCAGAAGCAAGCCGGCGATATAAAAAAATAGAGTAGGAAAGGCAGGTTATAAGTGAGCTGTCCGACTAACTCGTATATACGAGAATGTAAGAATGGGTAAGAACAGCACATAAAGATAAATGAGAGCATAACAGAAAACTTGATTCTATAGTCATTCTTCTTTCGTGGTCTCTCTGCTAAATTACAAACACATTTTTACTGTTCTTACATATCGTCGCTTATCGAACAACTACGCGCGAGTGCAATGCAATAAAAATAAACTGATTAACATTCAGCATTTTGTATCAAAAATAGAGTGGGATTATTTATGAACTTACTTAATGCACCCATTTTCAAATTGAGCAAAATCAATCATCGTTCCTCTCCGAGAAACGGAGAAATCTGCCCATAACTGCCGCTTGGCAGTTCACGACGGGAATGCTGCTACCCATTCCCGCCGTATTGCATTTGAACTACGCTGTTTCAAGTGGATATACCGGCATGATGATCGTGGAACAGTTGTAGTCCTATTCCACTCTGCCGATATCTCAAGTTAAAACAAACTATATTTCGCTTCCCTGAAAGTTGGTCGGTGTTAGATAAGCGACGAAGTCAGTATTATCAGAAAGGTAAGTGGCTGGTGTGAAACAGTTAAAACGCATCGAGTATTTGGAGGCATATAATCAGAAAGCTTAAGCCTAAATAAAGGGAGAATTTTGCCCATAATTGCCTGGGCAAGCATGTTGGCAATTTCAGATCGCAGCTTTTACGACGGGGATGCTGCTGCCCATTAATGCCCAGTGTACCTTAAGTACCTTAAGGAAGTACTATTTAACTCTGCCGGTACATACGAGGGCAATTATAAAGTGGAAACTTCGCTTGCTGTCAGTGTAATTTACATAGTCACTTTGGTCGGGTACAGAACCATTTACATTATTTTTTAATCGACGATTTATGTTTGTAATTTCAGCGTTTTCAATGGCGTCGTCAGGGCGCGACTTCGACCCTCGGACTCGCGCCTTCTCCGACGAGGAGCTTAAGCCGCAGCCCATGATCAAGAAGTCCCGGAAACAGGTAAATGAAGTTAGTGCGCTGATCATTCCTAGCGGCATGCAGCCACCCGCCTGCGGGGCGCGGACACGCACAGACACATCCTCTCCCCCCTCCCCCGCCCTCTCTCACCGCCAACACCGCACCTCCCCACGGGAACACATTGCACAACGGACTCCTACTAACACCTAAATCAGCCCCATTGATGTCGAACGCGATACTTAATTATAAATTTATATTAAAATATAAAAAATTACACTATATAACTTTGTGCGGTTATGCAAATCCGTATATTTTTATTTGTATAGGATTTCCATTCCTTTATATTTAAAATGGTAATTTTACAGGCTATACATTTGTATTGTGCCAGTATATTGCACATTGAACATTGGTTTACCGGCCCACCCCGCGGTGGGGTCAGGCTCCTCGCACTCCCTTCCGGGCTGGTCTCAAGCCCTCTGTCCCACTTTCTCCTATACCTACCGCTTCCTTAATGCTTCGTCGACTTTAATAACTAACCAATTGGTTAATGATGGACATTGGATCTAACATAGTTGACATTACTTGTACTAACACTAAACAATTGGTAATAAGTATGTGTATACATTAAAAACGAGTGTTTGCAGATATTATAGTATTTATTAAACTCAATTGATTAACATTAATAAATCAGATTTCGTATTAAACTGATTAATTAATTTTACAATGGAATCGTTTTCCATAGCCTTTGCAGTAAATAGTAAAGTTTCCAATAGGTTATATTTCATTGTTCTATTTTCAAATGGGATAGAACACGATACGACAAACAAGCATACAGTTCGCGTGATAGTAAGCGTCAATGCAGTCTATAGACGGTCGTAATATCTATCACAAGGATACCGCTAGCGCGTTGCCAACCTAATTTAACCTTAAATATATCATGTTATATTACCCAGTAATTTCACTGCATGTCCCACCATTCAAATCGCAACACAGCTATGCGAACACGGTTGTTTGGCGGTAAAAATAGGTGACCGAGGTACTATTGCGGACGAGGTTTTATGACAGATCTACCTCTTGTATATATGTCTGCGTATAAGACTTGCTGAAATTAAAGTATGTTTGTTTATTATGTATTAGAGTGAAAATCCGCATGTCGGTAATGCCTTCATATCTTTATTTAAATTACAAAATGTTTATCAGAAAATTAGCTGTTATTAAGTATATTTTCCTTGAAAATATTGTCGAAGATATCTTTCAAGAGGAAAGCTCTCCCAATTATGCTACTGAAACTGTATTAGAAACAACGCATTTTGTCTAATGCTCCGTTTCAGCAAGCTGTCAATTTACAATTGTTATATTTATTTATCTGTTAATCCCATCCCGTTTTTGTCGAGCTCGTGTTGTTCAAAGAATTCCGTGTAAATTGCTCTGTAAAATTTCGTGTCAATTATAAAGAAGTAAAATACAAAACTATAATTACGCACGGACTTTTATTCTCTCTATCAATAATCTATGTGTTGAATGTCATCCAGGACTGATCAGCTGTTCCAGCTTGAAAGAGTAACAAACGTACATCCATATGTAAATTCTGTTTATTCTTAAAATGAAGTAGACGTCATACAAAAGATCGAGCATTGATACCTTATTCTCACCTATTCTACCTCCAAATAGCGGTGTTCAAGTCTAAAGGGTGAGAGAGGCGGTGAATTTACTGGTTAATGTGGCATAATATCCTAAGTCACAATTTTGGCAACGCATTAGCGATATCCTTGTGAATTCTATATTCAGTGACGATAAATATCACGCGGACTGTATGCTTGTTTGTCGACCTGGTTCATACAATAAAAATCTAATTAATTCTTGGATTTAAATATCGAGTACTTACGAACAAAGGCAAAAGTATTTATCTTGTTTCTTTCTACTTAATTTGCGAATTATTCTGCTGACATCGTTCCTGTGTATGTATGTACATTCTTATTGATTTCTAGAATCAATTATTTGGTTGTGTGATAGATTTATTTGATAATGCTTATGAGTACCGGCTATGTAATACTGGATAACGTGCATGATCAGGTGAAGGCGTGTAATATATTTCTATGCACAAGGATTGCCCAACGAGTCTTCTCTATCCAATATTGCGTAGCGTGTGCTCAGGGATGGTATGTCTTGGGGATGGAAAAAGCTAAATAGCGTGGATGACCTTGTTGACCTTTTCAATAAAACAAAATATGTTTAATGAGACTTATTTTACTTATACATTTTAGTTCGATCGTTGATGTTAAGGAACTTCCACAATGGTTCGCTTTAGGATGGGTGACCCAAAATTTATTGACGTAAGCAATGATAAAGGAAGTTCCTAATGATATAAGTACAGTAACTTCTGAACGAAATCAGATCACAGTAAAAACATTATTCTTGTTTAAATAAATAATTCCCACATCTCATACATTGACCTGATTTCGTGATAAATCGCTTAAAGCACTTGTTTTACGGACATCCTGCCATCCATTTGTCGTGGGTGGGCATCGAACCCACGACCTTTGGCGCACAAAACAGGATCACTACCAACTACGCCATTGAGCCCGTTGAAATGATTTACCCATATAACCAAACTTTAAAGTGTAGAAGTACAAATAGCCTTTAAAGCCAAATTATTCAGACATTAACTTAGCTATCGATACGATTAAGTTATGCATTGAATAACGAGGCTTGCCCTTATTTCCAGCCCTAACAGTCGACACAATGCACTTAGGCCAATACAGTGGAATCCAATTATAGTAATTCGAAAGGAAACTAAATACTAAATGAATCGTTCAGAAAGATTACCTTATTTTTCTTATAAGATTCCATTTAAATTTGCAAGCTATTTGATGTTTCAGGATAATTGTAAACCTATTTTATTAATTATTTTTTTATATGGACGAATCTAACCTCGAGATGATCCCGTTGGCGTTAAGTCAGGAACTGATGGTTAAATAAATTACACGACATTTCTTGCACCGACCTGACTCTCAGATAAGTAGCTGAAAGCAATCGTGTTACGGATATCTGACAGCAGATAAATCACATATGCAATACTTAGATACATATAAATAATTATCAGACATAGAACAAATACTAATACACACATATGAACCATTGGCGTGTAAGATAGGATCACAGGCATATACAATATGTAACTTTAGTTTTAAAGTCTGTTTAGTTTTTATTAATTTCTTTTTTATAGTTACCCTTAAAAAGAGATCTATTACTAATGGTTTATATATTTTTATACAAAAAAATGTTTTGACTAACTATAATTAATCAAGTCGGTCTAAATTGTAACTTATTTCTTGAAATATATCATCATAAACAATATGTGACTATGTTGGACTCAAACAAAGTTATTGCATCTGACATTTTTTTTTAAAAAAACGCGACGGACTTTTCCTGTCCATATCAATTTGCAAAGAGAACTTCTGTCAACCATTAGTAAGGTCACTTTAGATGAGTTTATATCGTCGAAAGCATAAAGATTACATTTATAAAGTCAATATGAGTGTAAGTTTTCTTAAATTTTCAACTTTGACAAACTCTTTAAAGAATTCGCGAAATCGGTCCACACGTTGGTGGTGTCGAGACCAAAGAAAAATCGGGATTTATTTATATACATACAAATATATATAAATATATATATACACACTCCCGGGTTAAATTTGTATCAACTCAAAATAATATTAATAATAACGTAATAATAACATTTCCTACAGTTCTAGAAACATCGTGAATTATTCGCAAATTTAAACAGAATTTCTTTATACAATAGATTCCAACAGAAAATATGTACTGAAATTTTTCTTTCCAAATAAGTGTGCGATTGATTTTGTTGTTGATGACTCTTATGATCGCGTAAGGTCATCAGGGTCATCAGTATTATGAGCACCTAGTGATTCCTCTTTTTGAAAAATTATATTTTTTGACTATTCGAAAAACCTACTCTTGTAAAATATGTAATAAAATTATTCTTTATTTATGCCTTTTTTTACCTAGTACTGTGATATAAAAAAATTAAATTTCCTACCCGTTACTTCATATCAATCGACGGGCCCGGTGGCTTAGATGGTGGTGATCCTATCTTGTGCGCTAAGGTCATGGGTTTGATTCTGTGATGAATATATGTATGTGTTTAAGTATTTTATTTGTGATTCCTCTGTTGCATGATGTGTGTTATAAATACAAGCGCGTTAAGCGATTTATCACGAAGTCAATTTGTGTGATGTACGAATTAATTTATTATTTATCAACCGGTTGTTCTGTAGTTGTATACAAAACGGATCCCGCTGTACTTTGGCATATTGTGTGTAGGTTGTATAAGCGAGCATGGAAAGTAGAACGCGAGCGCGCAAAGGTTTTCCGTCCATTCAGCTGGTGGCCTTTAACGCGTGTTGTCGGGTGAAGGGTTATTTGAGTTTATGGGCCGGCGTCCTAACCCTCTCCACGTGATCGCCAGTTCGTGCCCGACGACCTCAAGGATGACAAGTATTGGGCGCGCCGGCGGAAGAACAACATGGCAGCCAAGAGGTCCCGTGACGCGCGCCGCATGAAGGAAAACCAGATCGCGCTGCGTGCTGGATACCTCGAGAAGGAGGTCAGTGCCTCCATGATAACCTTAAAGCATCTCTGGCAGCATGATCTTCTGTCGAGATTGGCAAAGAGTAGACTTTAGTTGACTGAAGAACATAGTGTTACTTCAGAAGCTCTGTCCTCAATGTTAGATTGTAACAAGCACTGTTAAAAAATATGTATGCCATTTAAAATAAAATTAGTAAAAGCTATCTTGTTTATATCATATTGTGGTTGTGGTCCGAAATAGTGTAAGCGTGAGCAGTACGACAACTGTGGGCAAATCCCCCCTTTTGTGGAGGTCTATATACAGCACTGGACTTGCAATAGCTGGTTTGATCATATCATATTGAGATTGTGATACTAATGTTTGTCTGTACGTATTTCAGAATATGGGCTTAAGGCAAGAAGTTGAGCTGCTGAAAAAGGAGAACCACATCTTACGCGAGAAACTGTCGAAGTACGCGGACGTATAGGCGGCCCATCCCCCCCACCCCTACAGCCCGCATAGCACAAACACGGCACACGACATGTGCGCGCGGCCGAGCGCGCCCCGCTGCGCGCCCCCGCGCCCCCGCGCCCTGCCCGGCTACGGACACACTTCTCTCTACCGCAACAACTCGCAGCTGCTGTTACTTCTCTAGTATTCTGTTGTTATGTCATTGAGACGCCCTTCACTAGGACCTGTGGCATTTTGTAGCGCCTCCATACGAATTGTTAATGTATTTGTTGTTGTTAAGGACTGTGTACCTCCCACTCCCAGCATCCGTCACCCACACCTCTACGCTTGTTGATGGCGGCTGGTCGATTCGAATGTGCTGGCTTATAACTGTGTCGTGTCTTGTTGAACTCGTAGGTGGAAGTCGGCGCGGACGAATCGGCGGGTCGTGACTCTTAGTTCCGTACTTGTTCAATCACCCTAGGTTAAATGAAATCGCAGTTACCGTAAGTTTATTGACTTAGTATAATAGATAAATCTTAACCAAAGTTTCGCTCGAACTCCGACCTCTCGTCGTCTCCGTTACCTTCACTCGGACTCAGTTCGACATTTGACAGGGTTAGTCAACGACGTACGGACCAAAATTTATCCAAATCGTTATTTTTGAAGTGGTTAGTCGTGTCCCGTCCCGAGCGCGTGTCGTGCGACGTCGCCGCGCCGCCGACGACGTCCAACCAAGTGCGGTTTATCGTAATAAGTTAATGTTGTTGAATATTTATATCGAACAGGGCGGCGAGGCCCCCTCCCCCCGCCCCGCCGCCGCATCACGCAAGATTGCTCAAGTGGCTCGCGTACGCATGCGTAACTATGTAGTGGCTGCCTTTGTATATAGATAGTTTTAAATAGGCCCTCGAGCCGGCCCCGGGCCGCGCCCCGGACACTCGGCGCCACTGCAGCCGCACCTGGAACCGCCGTCTCCGCACTGAGCGCCGCGACCGTCCGTCCGCCCCGGGCCGGACGCGCGAGCGCGAGACGTGTCCGGGGCCGCCGCCTGCGCCGCACCCCCGCCCGGCGCCGTGCGCCCCGCGTCGCGCGCCTCCCCGCCCACCCTAGGCCGGCGCCCTCGCCGACCCGCCGCGGGGCCCGGCGCGGGCCCGCTCGCCGTTCTCTCACTGTAGCTCGCTTCGTAGGACTGCTCCGTATGAGATTAGACCCCCAGGGGGCTACCAGTACGGGGGCCCCTGTACGTACCCTCTGTCGTTTCTGTAGTGAGCGAACACTAGTTTCGTTTCAAATTTACTTAGTGAATAGTTTAAGTAGTAGGTAGATTCCGTAGAGTAGTCGTTATTAGTCTATTTTTGTTATGGCTGTAGTTGTTAACGTTTTTGAAAGTTTATATTATTTTTTTTAGTTATAAAGAGACTCGCGTATTGTGTCGATATGGGTAGGACCCGCAAATAGTTGTAACTGGGCGCATTGCGCCGCTCACCATCCGCTCCCTCGACCCCCCCTACCCCCCTTTACCCCCCCCCCCATCCTACGGCGTCCCCCCACGCCCCGGCGGCGGGGGCCCCGCCCCCCGCCGGCCGTCTCTGGACCTCTCCTGCACTGTTTTTGACTCGTGCTATTGTTATAATATATTTTTGTAGGTTTTTGTCGTTGATAAATGAGTCAATTGAATGTTTATTGAATTGAAGAAATTAATGTTTATAAACTAAGACTAAGAAGTTGTTGCATTTGAAAGTATTTTATGGATACAAAGCGAGAACAATAAAATGTTTTTTCTACAAAGGTTTACATGTGAGGGATTCTACAAAGGTGTGAAGGTTGACTTTGAAATGCACTGTTTCATATCAAATGATATTATATGTAATAAAACTTAATGTTTACGGCCGCACGTCGCGGCATTTGATATTCCATCTTGTTTGTTAAATCATATACATACCTACCTTGACGTACTCAATTTGTGTATCGAGTTATAAATCGTTTTTCCGAAATCGTAACATGGGTATATTATTGTAATATTATATTAAGTGATAAGGAAGGACTCGTATTTAAGAACATTGTGGTTAATGTATACCTATGTTAAGTGAATGTAAAGTGGATCGGGCGGGGCCGACGCGGCGCTCGCGCAAGTTGGTGCTACAGCCGCGGCCGCCGCGCGCCCCCCGCGCCGCCCCCGCTCGCGCCCGCGCCCCACTCCGACCCACACCCCGCCCCCGCTCCCGCCCTCGCCCCGCACCCGCCCCCTCCTCGGCCACCCGCACCCGCCAGCCCCTTCCCGGGCGGCGGGCCGGTGCCGGCCCGGCGACGGCCCGGCGCCGGCCGCCACCTCCATCCGGCGCACTCGCGCCTCTCTTTTTCCTTTTCTTTATTTATTGTTTTAACTCGAGCGGGCCCGAGCGACTGGCTCGGCCGTTTTCTGCATTGCATCAACATAAAACCATATTGATTTACCTGTACGAGTAGTATTTTGTTTGACTTTTAATTTATATGGTTCTATGGATTGAAATAAACGATAAATGTTGTAATTATGTTTGGTTGTTTTTTATTTGGTTGCCCGCGCGCAGTGGCGGCGCGGGCCGACGCGAGTTGACGGGCGGCCCGCGCGGTGCCGCGGCATAGGTGATAGTCTCGGATTGTACACCCTTAGGTACTTAATGTTACGCTGGATGTAGCGACTAGCGACCCCACGGCCTCTAGCAGGCCGCTTTACAAGCCGCTCATTCGTTTTCTCGATCGGTGTTTTATGTAATAAATCGTGGTAAAAGTACCTTGCACACAATATGAATTTTTATTGCCCCCTCCCATCCCCTTCGACGTGACTCATTTACAGTACGTAAGTTAAAAAAATAAATGTTACCAAGTCGTAAATAGTAAGTGGAACAAAAAAAATATTATACCTAACTCATAGGCTTACAGTATTAGTTAAAAAAAATAACAATCTGACTTTACGATACCTCGATGCGGCGGCAGAGTCACATCGCAACTGTCCCCGTGCAGCAAGCCTATCTTAGTAGGTACTAGACTGCCATCACTGGATGGATCTTATAACAAGTTTACGGCAGGTTTATTACGCAATTAATCCGAGCACTGCTATTTGGCGGTAGAAATAGGTGAGAGTGAGGCACCAATGCAGACTATCATTGTATGAGATCTACATCAAGTAAGACATAAATGTAATTTTAAAATAAAGAAATTTATCAAAGTATATTTATATTTACTTAAAAAACGCTTTGCATACAATACGCACCTACTAAAATAAATGGAAGAACGACATAGGTACCGGTTTTCAAAAGGGGTGTATATAGCCATTCTGTCAGATATACAGCCATCTGAAACAGCATCTCTGTCGCGAAAGCTGCGCTCTGCAATTGCCAACACGCTTATTGAGAACTACATCGATGGACTAAAAAGTGCCCCAGAGACGACAATACGATGGGCATCATAACACCTAGGTTAACAAATAGGTTGGAGTATAACATAGAAATAAGACTAGAAAAGAGATGTTAGATTGATACAATTAAGTAGAAAATAAAAATACTCCTGAATCCAACCACGAATATCCCAAATACACCCATCCCTTCCCGTGTTGTGTAAAAGCTATATATAGCTATAAGAAAATAAATCAATAGAATAGGAATGCACGAATGAAAGTACGAAAGGGATAAGCGTGAGAACTGGACTGAATGAGAGGTATGAATTAAGAAAACAGGCACCATGAGGGTAGCGATACAAAGATTATAAATAGAGTATATCCATGGATATATTCAGACATATAAGAAGTATGGGTAACGTTGAAACTCTTTCTAACCATCGAAACGATCATAGTTATGAAAGCTGTGAAGACAGTGACGATGAATCCCTGATCGCTAAAAGAACACGTCAAGAATCTACGTCAATAAGATAATTCCTGTCTGGCGCAAGCGTTTACTTTCGTTCAAAGCTCTCAAAATATCAGCGATAAACATTATAACGTGCGTGAACAGCTGATCGGACAAAACACTGTACAGTTATTTAGAAAACTGCTAGACGAGGATGTTGTTGCAATGATTGTGTCGAACAGTACTCTTTACGCTAGTCAGAATAACGGGCACACGTTCCAACTGGATTCTGCGGATTTCAAAAAGTTTTTAAGTATTCTCCTTTTATCTGGATACCACAAACTACCACGAGAACCAATTTATTGGTACTTGAATGCTAATACAATTTCAAGGCATAGGTTTCGTGATATCAAAAGGAATATTCATCTGGTCGATAACAATGAAGCAGCAAATTCTAGGGACAAAATATTCAAGGTAAGACCATTAGCTAAATTGCTAATGGAAAAGTATCTGCAGTGGGGTGCATTCCATGAAAATATTTCAGTTGATGAGTCCATGGTGAAATATTTTGGGCATCATCCTTCTAAGCAATACATTCGTGGCAAACCCTTTAGGTTCGGATACAAAAATTGGGTAGCAACTAGTTCAACGGGCTATTGTTACAGCTTCTATTTGTACTGCGGAAATAACTTGATGCTACGTCCGAGCAATTAGGATCTAAAGTTGTAAAAAGCTTACTAGAAAAACTGGGATCTAATCCATTAGACCATAAAGTATATTTTGACAACAACTTTTCTAGCTATAATCTTTTCAAAGATATGCAACAACTTGGCTATAGTGCTACAAGAACTGTACGAGAGAATAGGACAAAAACAAATGTCCGTTGATAAGCATGAAAGATATGACGAAGAAAAATCGAGCTTCCTATGACTATAGGTTTAATATCGTAAATGTTCTTACATAGGTGGTCATTGTATTTTAATCGAGTACACCCCTGCTACTTACGCGGCATCACTACGGCTACTTACGCGGTATTGAATTATCCATGACAATATAATATCTCGATGACCTGTGTATGAACACAAACACGCGATCACATTGCGCACATATCTTGTTGCAACTTCGCCACGAGTCCACGGAACTACAGTACTAGAATAAATCAAACATTTAATCGCATCAGAACAACACACTGTTTGGCAAGTAAATACCTCCCTCTGTACCAGGTGTCGTAAAAAGCGACTAAGATACAAGAACCGATAGATGGCGGTATATCCATCCAAGACAGTGGAGCTCAAATGCATTGGGTCCCCACCCTGGGGACGGGCAGTAGCATATCCGTCGCAAAAGCGGCAGAGTCTGACAGAGTAAAATACCACCATACTCTGTACCAGGTGTCATAAGAGGCGACTAAGGTACTAGTCAGATGGCAGTTATACCTGCAAAACATCGCAGCTCTATGTACAGGTCGGGGATGGGCAGCAGCATCCTCGTCGCGAAAGCTGTGCTGTGCGATTGCCAACAGGCATACCCAGTGCGGCAATTATGGGCAAAATTCCCCCAATATTGGGGAGGCCTATACCCTACAGTGGACTTTCTATGGCCGATATGATGAAACTAAAAAATAAGTCTTTTTTGTTACTGGGATTGATGCAGTAGACTCCAATCAAGTTTTTCATTTTAATATACCTACGTGTTTAAATCTTCTATTAGAAGAAAAATTTGTGATAAATCAATACTCAATCAATTAGAGAACTTTGCAAGAAAAAATACTGTCTCGATGACACCGGCCAATTTGAATCATTTTGCGAGCTTGAACTTTGTAATAGTAGGATAAATATTCCTATTATGTGGCTACCATTTCTTTTTTTTCGGTATAAAAATAAAACTGTTACATTTAAAGCTGTCTGAGATATAGTTTTGGATAGAAATTTAATGTATGTATTCAAAATGTGTAATAGCTATTTAGCACTAAATACAATTAAAATGACGAAGCTGTCAAGTCGGTCAGGCTTAGTTCATTTAAAGAGGTCATTGACTCCTGCAGTTGTTATTCTTGCAGTATTAAAACTTTTGCGTAGTAGGGTTCAGCGTGCCCAAGCGTGATCTCAGAGTGCTGAGATCAGTAGAGCGCAACCGCGTTAATGTTTAGAAGCGCAGTTTATGACAACATGAATCTAAAAGGATTTTTTATTTATATACAAGCTAACCCGACAGTCTTACTATATCTATGTCAAATAAAATCAAAATGTTTTTTTATTTAAGTAGGCCCATTACAATCACTTCACTTCAGAAAGTACCTAAATAGAGAAATTTTCATTTTGCAGTATAAATTACTACATTATATTATATTCATAATACTGGTGACCCTGATGACCCAGTGGGATCATAAGAGTCATCTTACATCTAAAGTTCATTCGTCATATATGTCAAATCAAATGAAATCAAATCACAGTATTTTTTATTCAAGTAGGCCCTTTACAAACACTTCCGAATAGTCCAAAATATAGTCAAAGTAATAAGAAAAAACAATTTTAATTCAACTGAAGTATGAAGTACTAAATTGTATTTGTTAATAATACTGATGACCCTGATGACCCGATGGGATCATAAGAGTCATCTAAAAGCTAATCTCTATCTAATCTTCTCATGAAAAACGTATGGGAACTATATATTTTTATTCATTTCATTAGACCTCGGCAAATATGCATACAGTCTGCATTAAAGTTAGCGTCATAATATCCTATAGACCCTTGTTATATCACAAAGATATACTTAGCACGTTGCTAACCTATTAATTTAAAGATTAAGTCACATTACACAGTAATTTCACTGCCTCTCCCATCCTTGAAACCGTGACACAGCAATGCAAACACTGATACTTGGTGGTAGAAATAGATGAGAATAAGAATGACCAATTCAGATGTATGAGGTCTACTCCACGTATTAGAAGGTATAAACTCTTTAAAGTTAGATCAATCTGGGCAAAAATTGTATGAAATCGGTTAAGTTGTTTAAAATTTCATCCCGGACAATCACCGTCATTCATTTTTTTTTATATAAATATTACCTAAGGAAATAATCAAGATATTCAAGGAAAAAACATTACCATAGCAAATATAGTAAATTCATTGTAGGATCTCAGCCTCGTGGATAATTTGCCTAAAATTGCCGTGGGCATGAGTATTGGCAATCGCAGAGTGTAGGTTGTCACCGAGAATGCTGCCCATCCTTTCTTTATTGCATTCCAGCTCCACTGATTCAGGTGGGTACGTACCATTTGTTAGATAGGTGCAGGGGTAGCTTTACTATTACTATACTTATTACTATTTTTGTATCCCGGTACCTCACGGCAAAAAAGTTAAATTAATATAGAAATACACCACAGTCTATTGGATGGAAGTCTTCTCTTTTTTCCGTTATGTTAAAAACCCAATTACAGCATGGAAACTAACTTTATATCCTGGTTATGGTACTAAGCTGTATAGCGGGTTTTTAAATGATGCCGTGCAGCGAGTGGGTTCTTTATCATGACAGAGAAAAAGCTTTCGCAAAGTCTCAGCATGGGTTAATATTGTTTATGGTCATATCAGGCTTGGGATGTTCACTATTTTCCCTATGCTCTTAAAGAAACGAGAGATCTACGAGTACGCTCGAAATTGCCACACTGTATTTGAGCCACTCCACTTCAAACTAGACACTTTAACGCAAAATAAAAAATGGAATTGCCAATTGATGTGACTTTGTATACAAAATCCCGTGCGCTTGCATGGAAGAACAACGAAACACAAAAAAAAATATCGTTATCTATGTGACAGTATTAAATTTATCAAAAATATCGGTAATTATCTCTTTGTTATTTTCAAAATCGATGCACAATTCTCGAAGATATCGGGTAACATATTCGAGAAGAAGAAATTCAGTCTATCTGAGAACTTTTTTTTTTAAAGTCGGTTAAATATCTTTAAACTAAGTACATATGGTACCTTTATTTGTGAAAACGTGTTTGTCTGTCACTAATAAAAATCAATACAAGTACACTGCATTAACTGACTTAATGTATTTAAGTATAAATTATTCATTAGTTGTAATCTAGTATCGGTTGAACAACTTTGAACATACTATCTTATTGCCAACTGAAACTAGGAATAAAAAACTTGCATACGCCATCTATGTGGCGACTAGAACACTACGTGTTAACCTGAAGCGCGAAACGAAACAGCTGCCTTTCCACTTTTGCAAAACGTTTCTAATTTACGAGGTTAGATTGAGCTTAAAAAATATAAACAAGTTATATTAAGACATTCGATTAAATTTAAATTTGATGCTGACCTGATTAAAGATTATTTATTTACCAGTAGTTGAACTCGCCTTAACATTCGTTCGATAAAAGATAATAATAATAAACTTTATTGTAAAATTTGTTTGTTTCGATTTATATTAAAGTCTACTTGACCAATTTAAATTTTTTTAACAGTAACAGTCCATATTATAGCATAGTCTATATTATCCTTACTAATATTATAAATCCGAAAGTAACTCTGTATGTCTGTCTGTTACGCAATCACGCCTAAACTACTAAACCGATTTAAATGAAATTTGGTACACAGATAGTCTAAAGCCATAGAAAGGACATAGGCTTTTTCTGATTCGAAACAAGGGTCGAAAAGGGATGAAAAGTATTAGTAAGTATGGAAGTATCACTATTTTTAGAGGATGGTTGGATGGATGATTTTATGGAAGAATCATTATTTTTAACTAGTGTTGCTCAAATGCAAGAACAAGACGAGACTTAGCCAGTCTTGGTCTTGGTCTTGCGCCAATACACCTGGTCTTGGTCTTGGTCTTGGTCTTGCGTTCCCAGTCTTGGTCTTGGTCTTGCAGTAAGAGTCTTGCAAGTCTTGCAATTACCTAGGTATTAGTCTATTACTATTTATTAAAGTTTATTTTAAATGTAAGAAAAACGTATTAGAATTGGAACATTGTGAGCTTGAATTAACATAGCCATTGTAAAGATTAAGCAGATTAATAAATTACAGAAGATTTGATAAGAAATTTAAAAAATCAACTGATCTATATGTCGTTATTCATGGAAGTAACTGTTTCTTAATAATAATATCTTATAATTAAGAAACAGTTACTTCCACATTCCAATTTGTTTTTTTACTTGTCTTAGCAAATAAACTTACATTTGCTAAAACATGTAATAAACAAATTAATTACAATAACTTGACTGTATTTTAAAGAACAATATCTGTCTAGAAAGATTGAACCCTCAACTTATATGAAATTTAATAAAAGAATTTTACGATTTATCATTTATTTCAATAAAAAATAAAATACAACACAAATCAAACATAACAATATATCGTTATGTTACTTTATATCGATTCTTTTAACCAAGAATTAATACAAAGTAACGATGCCGCATTATCAAAGTGCCGACGATTAAAACATAACTATGCATGCACTCAGTTTGATTTTAATGGATATTTTTTTATTCGCTATGTAGGTATGTTTATGGTATTAGTCGTAATGCGCATAGGTCCAGTTTTTCATATTCTTTGATACAGTTTTTTGCGTCTTATAGAATTCCTAAGCGTACCTATACACCGAACTGTTACACCTAACTACTCCGTGAAATAGCGCTAAGTCCTAGCTGCAAGACGCAAGAGTCTTGCAGGCTATGTCTTGTTCTTGCTCAAGTCGTGCACGGTCAGTCTTGTTCTTGGTCTTGGTCTTGCAAAAACGTAAGAACAAGACCAAGACTGAATTTGGGCAACACTATTTTTAAATTGAAACTTATTTTTCAGGCCATTGATTCGATATAAATAAACACTTTTCCACGCGAAGTCGCTGGCACAGATAGTTGTATCATGAACATCTGAATTGGAATGTGACGAGGCACGATTTATATTATTGTGCGTTTGTAACGAATAAACTCAACTTTTACATACTACTTAACAACTACTTAACTGATTTACATTATATTGACCACAGATGCAAAATGTCTAATATCATTTGACATTGAAGATAATTGACCCAAGATTTATGTCTTGAGATTCGAATTTATTGTTACTTATATCTATGTGGCTCCGACTTTTTGCGTCTGACATGTAAAAGGGCTGAGAGGCTGTTGCGCCTTCTGAGATATTACAGTTGTCGGAGGGTGTTTCGCCTCCTGAGACGTTAAAGCGCTGCGAGGCTGTAGCATTTTTTCACATTTTAAAGCGCTCAGAGGCTGTTTTACCTACTGAGATGTTAATGTATGTATCAACAAGTTAAAGCGAATTTCGTATTCCAAGGTAGGACTGTCGCTCCCCTGAGTTGACCTGATAGATTACGCACGGAATGCCTTAAGCAATCTGTTTGGGACCATCAGTTATTTCCTTATACAGTGCCAGTAATTAAGGTACTTGTTATGAAAGTATGAAACAGTTTACTGCAAGAAATTCGGTAAAACTTGAACCGCAGCATGCTTTGGAGGAGTTCCTCATGCGTTCACTCGAGATTAGGTAACGTGTACAAAAAAAAGTTCGCTTTAAAAAAATCATGTAAGTTTTGATAAATCCTCTTTTCTATAAAATTTCAAGTACAACACATTTTTGTAGGGTAACTCAATGTTGTCAAAAAACAATATATGTCATTATTATCAAATCAGTTACAAGACAGCCACCACTGGCCCTACATAGACCCCCCTAGTAAACTCTAATAGGACCGGTTGTATGCGGCCTGTGTCCAGCGCGATCCTGCTGTTTTAGTCAGATTGTCTATCTATTTTGCCCCCTACGCTGCGCTTGCCGGTACGTGGTCTCCATTCCAAGACCTTTTCATCGACGAGACGATTCCATCGGTCATCAATTCTGCGTACCAAATGCCCTGCCCATTGCCACTTCAACTTCTCTTCAAACTTCTCTCTTCTCCGGGCCGATGTTGGATGTATATTATATTGAATTACAATTTTACAGTGTCTCTAGCTAGTTAAAGTAAATCTAGCTAGTGATTGCAAACATTTTTTAAAGCGTCTTTTGATCGCGGGGCTCAACCCAAGTAGCATCTAAGTCACGGACCTCGACTTCCGTGAGTTGACGGGCCCGATGGCGCAGATGGTAGTAATCCTAACTTGAGCGCCAAAAGTGGTGGGTTCGATCCCCCCTCCCAGGACAAATATTTGATATTTGTATTTGTTCTGTGTCTGGGTTTTAATACATGTATTTAAGTAGTGAATTTGTGATTCTTCTGTTATTTGATGTCCATAACACAAGTGCTTTAAGCTACTTATCACAGAATCAGGTCAATGTATGACAATTTGTGGGAATTCATTAAAAAAAAGTGTTTTGGAAAAGAGGAGGAATGAGCGAGTTCGGTTGCATCGCAATGAGCTTGAGTTGGGGGATTATAACTGTACAGAATCCAGTTAAGATTTATATAGAAAAAGAAGGCTATTCGAGCAAACGCAGGAGAAAATAAAACACGACAAATTTTTTAATAAAAACGAATTTATTTAAATCATATATTCTATTAATTAATCAATAAAATAGCAACAACAATATTGTATACAAAAAAATAGCATTTTTATAGAGCTCCGTGATTGAAGGTGTGAGGCGACGTGCGGGCTAGCCGCGTCTCGCGGGGATCTGATGTCCGCGTTGACATCGACACCACGATTCATCTATAGTACCTGTAAAACTACACAATGTATAATATGATACCTCTGTAAACATGAGCAGAATACGCACAACACGATTAGAAACTTCTTTCATATTTTCTCATAAACATTTAAAGGCATTTATTTCGCTGTGGTGTGCAATTGCCTATTCAATTTTGCGTAACTATGGCATTCGATAATTCAGTAGCATTTTAAAGGTGCTTCCACGAATCAAGTGAATAGTGTTAGTACATGTTTTTGATTCTATTTTATTATTCAAAAAAAAGAAAGGATTTAAATATTAATAAATTACCAAAGAATTTTTTTTTTGAAAAATGTGACATTTGTCTCAATACATTTAAAATTTTGTGCAAACATTTGAGCGCATCTTTTCTATCAAAAAGTGAAAACTAACAGTATATTCTACACTATATTCTAAAACATGTCTGTACAATTAAGTATTGAAAATATTTAACACTTAATTTGATTGAAAAAAAAGTTTCTCTATGAAAAATAATATTGTTTCGGGGAAGCACCTTAATATGGACACGATCTTCGGCTTTTATCATTCCGTCACGATTGTAACACGTCAATGCGACAGCTGTTCACATACTACACTCCAATGGGCGGATACTGAATTCTAAATAAGCCGCTGTATCTGGGAAAGGCGACGGCTACAGAAGCTTCAATTTAGTATTACAGTTAGGTTACAATATTATTAAAGATCTGACCTCGATGTGATAACTTTTGTTAAAATATTTAAAATGTAATAACATTCACATTTGTTCGTTAAAGATAGCAGACTTTATATAACTCTGAAGTTTGTACTAATTGGTCAAAGATAAAATGCAGTAATGAGTTTATATACCGAACCACCTAAATATTGTACAGAGCATTGCTTTCGAAGGCAAAGCTTAAAATTGACAACTAATGTCTTAGAACTTAGGCCTACGAATTAGCTTCGGGAAAGATAATGCTTGTGGCAGAGACATTGTCTAAATCGACGCATCCGTGTACAATCTAGGCCTTATGGCATTCTTAATTGTTATTTATTCTAATATAGCTCTTTACCTATGAAATTGTCGATTCACATTATTTCAAATGCTCAAGGAAAGTTATTCATACTGCATTTTTAATCTAAATGTAAATATATCTAAACCAAGGACTGCACCAATAATACATCATATGATTAAATGCAATAAACAAGTTCCCCAAAATCAATAGAGAATCCTCAATATCGTAGGTAAAATTAACCAAATAGTTACACACTACATACTTCGTAATTCTAGATTCGTTTGCCTCCCATTTATCACACTTAGTAATAAATTTATCTAAATATATCACTGCGTCATCATAGACGAACCTAAATAGGCTCATGACCTGCTTTTCATCGAGTCAAGCAATTGAGGGATCCCCGTACAATGACAGATTTACACACAGGTCAATAAGCAGCAACATTTAGCAACACATCAAAGTAACAAACCAAATGTGGAATACTACGACAATTTTTCCTCCTTCTCAGAGTAAAGTTCTAGAATATTTGAAGAACAGTCTTGCTATCCATGTACTTAAGCAATACTGCTCATGACTCCTCTGTTACTATGTGTAAATCCACCAGGGTCGGAGACGTTAGGTGTAGAATTAGGCGGTGAGTCCGAAGGAGGACTCGATGGCGACAGGTTGCGGCTGGAAGGAGCGGACGATACTGAGCAGCGCAGTGTAGGTGCCGGCCAACAGGCCTACCACACCCACAATGAAGAGCAGTACGTCCTTGCCGAGGAGGAAGTGCGACGCCGTCCTCGTGTGCGGGAAGGACAGACACGCCTCCATCAATGCTGGGAAGCAGATGCCCAGCGCAGACAGGCACAGTGCACCAAACAGGCTAATGAACAAGCCCAGTCGAGGCACTGCAACTGCGAACACGACTGTAATATGGTAAAATAATGGTTAAAATCATCATCATAACTCACTGCTGGATAAAGGCGTCCCAAGAACAGGTATCGAATTTGCCCATAACTGCCGCGAAAGGGGGTAGGGTAGGGGGGTAGCGGAGGCGAATGGAGGGAATATACAACCATCTGTCGGTTCCGTTACTTCAGTTGCTTCTTACGACACTTAGTACTATAGTCCTCGGAAATATCAAATGCTTTACTTTTACAATGATAAAGTCTCGAAAAATTGACTGCACAGTTTCGTTTTTTTACGACGCCCGCTTAAGCCAAGTTGCGTTAGAGAGCGTGCGTGTGGATGGACATTTTATAACTTTACTTGGTTGAAACCGCGGGGCGAGGAGAAGTTTTAAAGAAGACCCCTCATTGTATATGTATACTAAGGTATAAAGGTGATAAAAACGTGTACGTGTGCGCATA
Organism: Heortia vitessoides; assembly: GCA_020976665.1. Classification (NCBI taxonomy): domain Eukaryota; kingdom Metazoa; phylum Arthropoda; class Insecta; order Lepidoptera; family Crambidae; genus Heortia; species Heortia vitessoides. The sequence continues at coordinate 21,978,328 of JACJUM010003259.1, read as the reverse complement.
ATAATATTTAAAAGTCATTATTCATTCACCATTAATATTTAAAAGTCAAAATTTTTCTTTTTACCTTCATAATTTTCGCGACTCCTTATTTTCCATAATGTACTTCTAAACCACTGAACAGATTTTTATTATTTTATTGCTTACTTTGTATAATTTAATCCAACTTGAGACGTAATATAGATTATATATTTATTTACAGTCGCAAATTTTACCTGTCAACATAACATAAATGGTTAAGACATGACAACGTCGGCCGGGTCGGCTATTTATCGTATTTAAAACGTATTTAAAACGTATTTACGTATTTAAAACTCTTAAACAACAAATTAATGATTTTTTGGTTGTATTTTTAATGCCATGAGGTACCAGCAGAGTAGAATAGTACGTCCCCTTGCACCAGCTGTTGTTAGAGGCGATTAAGGTACCGGAACTGACAGATGGCGGTATAAAATAGCGTTTCTCATGAGCAGTAGCATTCTCGTCATGAACATGAAGCTGCACTCTGCGATGGCCACCCCGCCTGCCCAGCGCGGCAAATATGGGTAAAATTCGCCCTCTCTTGGGGAGGCCTGCGTTGAGCAGTGGATGTCAAACAGCTGATATGATGATGTATTTGTGTTTATCTACGGGATAAACGGGATCGGGGAGTTAATTAAAAATATTTTGTAGTTCGTTTACAGGTAACGGACGTCATAACAGGATTGAAACCCCAACGGTGACAGGGTTAAACGGAAGAAAGTATTATTTTGTACCCAGACAAAGTCGGGGCGCGCAGCTAGTAATCAATCAGTAGTAATAAAGTAGTAATAAATCAGTCTCATCTATATCGTCTATATGTCTATATGTCAAATAGCAGTGCTCGCATGGTTGTATTCCGGTTTGAAAGGCAGGAAGGCAGTGAAAATACTGGGCTCACAGTAGAAGTCACATGTTACCCAGTATTTTCAGATTCTTCAGCATATTCCTCAAATTGGTTCTAAAGTGTATGTAGAGTAACTACAATGCTGCTTAAAATTGAAATAACGGGCCCGATGACGCATTTGATAGTCCAGTCATGTGCGATAAAGGCCGTGGGTTCGACCCCTATACAAGACTCAAATATTTGTTTGTTTTAATGTAATTAAAATGTATCTAAATAATAAACTTTTAGCTTCAGATGTATGTGTGAGATATTGTGAGAATTTATCTTCTGTATTTATAAATATGAAAGGAGCAACTAAATGACTGATCAACACAAGGCCTAACCTATTAGGGTTAGAAACTTGAAATTTGGCATACAAGGGTTGGTTTTAACGTATAAAAGCACTAAGAAAGGATTTTTTTTTAATTCACCCCCCTAAGAAGGGCAGAACGGGCGTATAAAGTTAGTATGAAACATTTTGAACGGAATTTAATCGTCGTTGCTATGCTGTCGTATGCCCACAGTTGAACATAGTCCAGACCTCAGAGACTTCTAATAGAACCGGTTGTATACGGCATACATTTTACACAGCTTCCAGATCAAAGAGCTCCGCAGAATATTCGAAACCACACCGCAGCCTACACACACTCGTATTATCATCACAAGTAACTAACTAACATGTTGCCAACCTTGTGAATTGAAGCTATTACATCGCATTACCCAGTTATTTATCTGCCTTTCTCACTGTGCAAACCGGAGGACAGCAACCCAACACAGCAAGGCTGTAGAAATAGGTGAGAATGAGGTACCAATGCAGACCTTTATTGGATGAGTTTCCTCCTAAAGATTTTTAAGATTTTTATGACATAACAGATACAATAGGTGGATTGAAATAATATACTAACACGTGATAAGGCAAAGAGAGATGCGCAGGCCGTACTCCCAGAGACGTAGGCGGTTGGAACCACCGCGCTCCAGCCGTGGTAGTAGGTAGCCCCGCCATACTACCTCCACAGGCACGTAGCAGTGCAGCCCGTAGCTAATGAAGATCGCAACAGCGAACATAATGATCACCGACGCCGCCAATCTGAGAAGAAATTACAGACCCAACATTAATTTAAAGCCGTTTGTCGTGTTAGTTAAGTGAAATAATTTATTTTATTAAATAGAATAGATATAACTATTTTTAACACAAAATAAACAATATAATAAACAATATATATATATATATATATTGAAATAATGAATGTTGTAGTCTTCTGTGCGATCAGTCATTACAAGGACAGGAAATGCTCCCACACCATCCTCTTACATGTTACCACATGTAAGATGCAGACTGAATACAATATAAATAGAATCATAATTGACGGGTCTGATGGCGCAGATGGTAGGGATCCAGATATCTTATGTACAACGATGGTATAATGTGTTTGTTCTGAGTCTGGCTGTTAAAATATGTACATAAGTATTTTATTTGTAATTCTTCTATTTTTTGTTGTCCGTTAAACAAATGCTTTATGCAACTTAACTCAGATTCAGGTCAATGTGTGATATGCTGCGAAATTTATTTATTTCATACCGTAGCACAATGATCAAAGAATTCATCACTATAGGTGATCTTACTAATTACGTAAACTGCATGTAAGACTTGTCCACATCACCTCCAAACGCTACAATTTCGCTCATAAATTGCAGTGAAGTTCGCGGAGTTGAAGGGAGGCGATCGCATTTTATTTTATACACTGGCACTATTTTATAAATATAAAGATGATGATTTCTAACTAAAATTACTTTAAAATCATAACTTTATTAATGAGTACAATGCGTACTCATTAATAAAGTTAAATTATTACATTAAAAACAGCGAAACAACGAATGTAAGCCGTTTATAAAATTTTAAAGGAATTTCTTTCGCCGTTACAAATACACACAAATATGGCATAGAAGATATTTTCCACTCTCAAAACAGTTGCTGCAAATAACTAAGACGTGAAACTTACATGCGTACATATACACGTCACGCCTGTGCCCCATTAAGGTAGACAGAGACTATGGATCTCGCTTCCATTACTCGAATTTGTCCTTTCATACACGCTCGTTTATCCTACTTCTGACCTGGCTCTTCTTTAATACCTCTTCTACCTGGTTAAGATATGTTCACCTAAGTCGACCTATACTTTTCCCTTCACTTCCGCTCTATACATTTGTGCAATAACTCTAGTTTCATTTATCTTTTCTTCATGTCCAAACCATCTCAACATTCCTTTCTCTATTATTGTCAAAACATTATGTTTTACACTATATCGATCTTTTATCACACTATTCATTAATCTATCTATGAAAAGTGGAACAAATATATTGAAAGTTTGTACTTTGAAATCATTAATCGTCGTGTCAATTGTGTTTTCAAATATGACGTCACTGTACACCCTCATATTGAAGACCCGCGTGTTAACAATCGACACAAAACACGTCAAACGTGTATTTTAGCCAGTAATTCAATCGAAAAAATAAAAAGTTATTATGAACGGTGCGTTTAGGATTCCTATAGAAAAATGATCACACATTTCCACTTGTGTTTTTAATTAGTGCTCGTTAAGCGTTCTCAATTCAAATGAGCCGCTGAATGTAGACGCCGCGCGGACTTCGCCCCGCGCTCGCGGTCACCCATCACATGCTCCTCTAACCTAATTCTTCGCGGCAACATCTGTCTCCTCGCTAATATAATGATCGCTCTCGTACACTCGTGTCGTATATAATTTTACGCGCTTTCTCATTCATAATATGTCATGTTTGTGCTCGAACGAAATGAATTTATTGTTTCTTTATAATTACTTGTAGACGCAATCTCCGGTCTGCATTCGTAAAAAATAAATTTTAAAGTTCCCGCTTTATTTCATTTTCCGTTAACACAATGTGGATATACACAGACTAGACCAAAGAGAATATGGGATGACCCTATTTCTGATGTAATATCATGTAATGTCTTCTAATATTATTATTTTTTAAATGTATGTACAACGTCAATTTATTCAAATATATATGTATCGTTTATCTTTTTTGTGTATATATTATCAATACTAGTATAAGTATATATTTATTTTTAGTTTCGTGTAATGGTTGACTGGGAAATAATGATAAAAAGTTTTATAAATAAATAAATATAAATATTAAATCTATAAGCTAGTATTGCTTTCATTTTAGTATATTTTGTGTTATTCAGTCATGGCGTTTTTTAATTGATCTGCGTTGAATTGAGTTTAATTGAGTTTTATCCATTAGCGCAATTTCTCTGAAAATGGGGACAATGTGTTCGCTTCATGTATAAATATATAGATAATACTTTTTCTCTATTACATGATTTATATTATATTTCTTTTAGTCTTCGGAGCATCGACCTATACTGGTATTTTTCAAAATTTGTAATGCACGGAACTTGTGAAGATGAAAGGATGGAAGGCAAGTGTGCAGTAAGAATACGACTGTTGCAAATTAGTAGCATTTCTTGTTGGTTCCTTTTTGGTGTTTTACTCAACGAACTCGTCATGAACGTGACCATAACCTGTTGGATGCCGGTAGATGCAAAAATGTAAGCCTCAATTCAATGCCACAGTCGATACTTCCAATGACACAAGTCCTTTGAAAAAAACTCATTAATACTCTTATATAGTAAGTACTGCACAATAAAATGAGTGTGTTAATTTTGTTATCATCATACCAGCCATTAAAAGTCTACTATTGGACATAGGCCTTCCCAAGAAAGGGGGTATGTTGCCCATAATTGCTGCGCTGGATAAGCATGTTGGCAATCGCAGAGAGCAGCTTTCGTGACGGTGAAGCTGCTGCCCATCCCCGCCCTGTACATTTTAGCTGACATTTTTCTATGGATATATCGCCATCTGTCGGTTCTGGTACCTTAAGCGTATCTTACGATACTTAGTACAGGGGGAGGTACGATTCTACTCTGCCGGTACCTCACGGCTAAAAAAACTGTATATTTGAATCCTAATTAATTCACCATTTGGTTATTGTAACAGGAGTAAGTAATCAATATATAATTTAAAAATATAGTAGAACTTATAACTCTGCGTAGATATTGTTATTATCAGTCACCAATAAACTAATTGTATTGTATTCCATTTTGGAAAATCAAAAGTGATTTCGACCGGATGACTAATAGGACGACTTATACTTGGAGATATACTTATTTAATATATATTTTAATTATTATATAGATTATAGAAAGATATTTGGAGTACTCACGGGCCTTGCGGCAGGTCGAGCGTGATGGAGTCACTGCACTTGGACACGCAGAACATGTATCCGAGCGCGCCAACAGCCACGTACAACAGCACGATGATACTCATGCCAACATTGAGCACGCCACACGGCTCGCCGAACGCCTTCGGACTCTTCATGTTGTTCTCAAGCGCGATCACCTGTGGCAAACGGCATCGACTCCCACTTGTAACTTTACCTTTTCACAAAAAAATGCACGCCATACATTATAGTTCAGCCCATCGCTTCGGCGGTGACATAAAAAATCTAAACGGTAAGATACTCGTATACTAAAAGGAAACGTATCTAAGAAACCTCTGCATCCTTCATCTGGCATTCCATTTATGATCTTAAGGAATTGGAGCAGAACAATCAATTTCGGGAACAAAAAGAAGCGGTAATTTTACATTCGCAATAAACATATGTCGTCGCAAATGCTCAGCGTACAATGAGGATACTGACCACGCCAACAGCTGTTAGAGCGAATAACACGGTGCCGAAAAAGAGGGGGAATGTGTGTGGTGAGCCCCACAGGTCAAGCGGCTCTTGATCCTTGTTCTTCTCCCCGGAGACTAAGTAGTACACCACGATGCCGAGGCCAATGAAGGTGAGCACATTCGCCAGAGCCGAGAATGGTGCCAGCATCTTCAGGTTGGGGATCAGGTTGAATGCCATCAGCGGGCACAAGATTATCAGCATGTGCATCTCTACCGACATCTCGTACACTGGGTCCACCACCTGCAAGAGTTCAGAGCCCAATTTCATGCCTATGATTGCAACATATGAACAGTTGCCATGTATAGGATTTTTTTTATCTTGTATTAGTTGTGGTATGGCTATTCAACAGAGTATTTGAGAACTTTCGTTAAAACTTCCTCATCAACATACCAGCCATTGTAATTATATAGGCGAAAAATGGCGGATTTGTTGGCAATCGCAGAGCGTAGTTTTTGCGATGGGGATGCTGCTGCCCATCCCCACTCTGTGAAATTGAGCTACTCTGTTTCAGATTGATATTTCTGACATCTGTTGGTAGCGGTACCTCTAACGACACCTGATTCAGGGCACGAGGGTACTATTCTATTCTGCCAGTACCGCGTGACATCAAAACTCGCTCGTTGCTAACTACTCCTCAATGTAAGTTATCTATTGCCACATACGTTTATTTTGATTCATTCTCTCGATTAATGATTTGTAAATTGTAACGTGAGCTCGCGAGCGGTCTTGAGTGTTGCGTCACTCCGTCACGTCGCTGATTGATATTGATACGGACATATTGACGTAAGGACGCGGGAACACGACGCCCTACCAATTGAAGCAATTACCGCAGAGCGGCCGACACCGGAGCGGCGGTCACCAGTCACCGGCCAGGAAACTGATTGCATCGGATTGTAAACGATATGACACTGAACTTTGCATCCGGGCAGAACAAAATAGTTTTGATCAAGCAATTGAAGTAGGTAGTCGAGCTCGATTAAGGTGGTACCTTTGGTCAGAGAATTGTTGATGCTAAATTCTAATCACTTGCATGAAGTAGACGTCATGCAAAGGTCGCCTGCATTTGTACCTCACTTTCAACTATGTCTACCGCCAAATAGCATTATTTGCATTACTCTGTTCTAGTCTGAAGGGTCAGCGAGGCAGTGGAATTACAGGATAATGTGACATATCACTGCGTTCTTCATCATACCAGCCGCTGGAAGTCCACTGCTGGAGACAAGCCTCTCCAACAAAGGAGGCTTTTTTGCCCATAATTGCCGCGCTAGGCAAGCGTGTTGGCAATTGCAGAGCGCAGCTATCACAACGGGGATGCTGCTACCCATCCCTGCCTAGTGTATTTGAGTTGAACTGTTACGGATGGACATACCGCCATCTGTCGGTTCTGGTACCTTCGTCGCCTCTTACGATACCTGATGCAGTGGGAGGTACTATTCTTTTCTGCCGGTACCGCACGGTATAATTGCCTGCGTTTTTACATACGTCTATAGGTAGCGGTGATGCTTACTATCACGGGGACTGTAAGCTTGCAAATCGACCTGGTCGACCTTATCATCCAGGGATCTTACAGACCCTCTGCAAAAAGTACTGTGAAATCTATACTAATTAATACATTCTTACCTTTTTGATATTGTCGGCGATGAAAACTATGTAAACGCAGCAGATGCCGAGCTGGTAGACAACGAGGAATACATCGACGGCAATGGCTGAAGGTCGTGCGAGCGCGTGTAGGCTGACAGGGCCCGCCTGCAGAGCCTCGGCCATGGCTGCTGGGTATGACAGCAGTGGCACGCGCTTCCGCTTGCACGCGCCGTACTGCGCTCGCACCTGTATTCATACGCCTTGGTTTACTGATACAGAAGTTGTTGTTGAGTCGAAGAAGCTAGAAGCACTCGGAAGAGTTGTCTCTTGTTTGTAATGACTAGATAGACTCACACAAGTTCTCCCATCACACTTCATTATAAAACAATGTGCACCGTACGGTGTCGACCTTGGCACCATCATATTATGTTGCATTAACGATTAACTTCTACAATGCAACAAAATTATTAGTAAAGTCAAATCTATGATGCAACCAGCATTAAATAGCTCACACCAATTGCAAGATGTACTTTATCGCACATACGTGGTATAAATTACTTTTATTTACAAACTGCTTGCCTGCCAAATAGCGTATGGTCTAACATATAATAGTACGGTGATGGAGCTAGAGGTTGAGGTTGGAGGGAGAGTTGGGGCACTGGAATTGGGATGTGCAGCAAAATTCTCATAGCAAAGTTCACACTTGCAATTGTGGGTAACTTATTCTAAAATAAGACCTACGCCCAATATTGGACATTCAAAAATATTATGGTGACGATAATGCCACTGATATTTTCATTTAATGGATTCAGAGTTCTGGAGCCCCCCCCCCCCCTCCAATGCACCAGCTGGAGTACTTACGAGGACATGAAGACAATGAGTGACGAGCACGCCAACCAGTACTGTAGCGATGATTCCAGTGACAAGGCCAGAGCGCGCGAACGCCTGCGGCATCGCCAAGATTCCCGTACCCAGACTACATTTCAGCAGATGCACCAAGGTCTCCAGGTTACTGCGCCATAACACGTTCGTTATCAATGGTAGAGGAAGTACAAGTTTCTTAAATGCTAGAGAGATTAAATCAACGCCAGGAGACAACTCACTTGGTGGGTTTCGGCAGTTGGCGGTGTAAATGAGGGTCATAGTCGTCATTTTCCCTGAAAGGAGATTATGTGTTTCAGAAATATCGTTCCTATATATCGTACTTTATGGTGAAGATCAAATGAACTCATTGTTGTTTCTTGATAGACTATGACTCGCTGGCAACTATCAAAGCCTATTCCTTTTCTTTCAGCTTAATAAATTTGCTTAGGCATATTTTGAAAATGTTAGGGCAGATAGATCCTGGTGGACTGACTTGTTGGGTTGCGATGTATTGACGGGCTGCAGGCACACCGTCTCGGGCTTGCTCTCAGTTTCCATCGTGGTGTCGCCTCGCTGGTGTTGCTCTGCAATACAAAGCGTACAGCTCGATATGTTTCTCAGCTACTAACTTCTTTTATAGCGCAGGGTCTTCTTTAAAACCGTCCCTCTTATCCATTAAAACAGTTTATTTTTCATTTGATGAGGATACAAAGAATATTAAGAAAATAAATATAATTAACACTTTATCAACATTCAACTTTAGAAGCCAACGCATAAAATAACTGGCCAATTGAAGTTTGTTTTTTCCTGTATCCGTCAGCTGATTTGAGCCGTGTTCAGCGAGAAAATTGCTAGAAAATTGTTCAACGTGATCCAACACGGAGGACACTGATATAATTCGATCTGGCATTCTTATTAAATTAAATAATGGTCGCTCGGTAGGTCTGGAGTGAAGCTGGATAATAGCGGGGTGGGCGCATAGATCCGGGTCACTGGGGGCCGCAGGATGCGCGCGACGGGGCCCCGCGGTGCACCCGCCCGCCCCGCCCGACCCGCCGCGCGCGCCCTGCGCCGGCGACGACCACACACGCGTCCCGCGGCTCTTCATCCGTGTCTATTTCGAGCAGCACAATCAATTTACCACCTATTCATAATAGATAAATTGTTGTGCTGGTAGTTTGTGTTGTAGCTGTCACCTCGTAAGCCTGATATTACACTGCCTGTAAAATGAGAAAACATTTGCTTGTCGCTGATCTAGTACCTACAGGTCCAATATGATAATCGCACAAGATACGGTTAATTAATTGTTAAACTTTTATCAGTTATATTATTAATTTTTTCAACATTTTACGGCAAATATTTCCATTACTACGGTATATTTAGCAGCATATTGCTCATACATTTTCATGTGTTGATTAAATACGAGATGTCGCTCTTGGATACTGTTTGGCAAATGTTCTGATTTTGATGACAAAATTGGCAAAACTTCGTGTTGTAAGGCGTCAATTTCTTTTAGGTCATTATTGACGGATAGTTTCAAATTTGACTGCGCTTATTACGTAAATGTCTGTTGGAAATAGGAGCATTTCCGCAACGCCCTCAAAGTGTAGTCAGGGTCAAGGTGAGGTTTTCGGTGATTTCGGGGCAGACGGCTTCCGACCCTTGCACTCGACGCGATGCCCGTAATCATTCGCTTCCTCTATCTTAATTGAACTAATATGGCTTACACACTTGTCAGACATACAAATGATGAGCCTCTCGACGAATAAAAGTGGGAGAATCGGCCTCCCACATAATCGCTACGATTTATCGTGTTGTAAGTACAATGTAGTTTGCATTACAATAATGTCCCTGATATAAATTAACATCCACAGGGATAAAACGGTACGTTGTCTCGATGAGTTGTCTCTGCTCGACATTTAAAGTTTCCTTTGTCGCGTAAACTCCAGTCGCAGATTAATGTTCCGCTATTGTTGTGCGCACCCAATGAATTAGCGCGCGTCGTGTGACAGAAGTTTCCCAGAAAGTGTAGCGTGTTAGTAGTTTGGCGGTTTGGTATGGTGGAATATCAATTCAAGGTTAATTTATTAATACATGTATCGAACGACACGGTTACATATTGTTGAATATATGTAAAGACGTCAAGCTTTTAAATAACAAATTATTTTAAACTTTTTTAAAATGTTAGTATATTCTTTTTAATATTACTATCTTTTGTCATTTATCTAAAATAACTTATGTAGGGCTGTAGAAAGGTGATGTGCTTTATTAGTCACAGTGACTTTTTCTTAAAGTATCGATCGACTGTACACAACAGTGGAAATCTACTAGTTTACCCAATGAACATTCAGAATGCTCGACAACTGTTTACATTTTCTTGTTTGACATTGCCAGCAGTGAAATTACGAGCCACACACACATCCAAACAAAAGCGAAAGAAGAAATATTTCTAGACGCCACTTCTCACTTTTGAAATGCACGACTAGCGTCAGGTATAATCGTTTGAACTTTTTTCGCGTCTAAAATAAGCTTGGCAAATGTCAATTCGAAACAATTAAAAACTATTTAGAAGTGCTCCAAGCCAATAGTTGAACTTGAATATTTACTTACAGCAAGGTTGTTTGTGTTCACGATATTTACAGGCAGGCCGGCCAAGTGTGTGTGTATCGATTATAAACCGCGTGCGGCGCGCGATGCGTGCAGATTAGGATGCAGAGCGCGTGGGGCTCGGGAATTGTCGCGTCAGACTCCGGCGCGCGAGTGCGGCGCCGCTATCGCCGTGACGGAGCCGGGACCACGCCCCCTCTCCCCGACCGCCTGCGTTCCCCTTCGCCTGCGCCCGCGCACCCCCTCGTCTGCGCCCGCACCCGTGATTTAGCGCTTTTGTGACCGACCCTTGCGCAACTTTATTTCTCACGTCACGCCAAATTTTCAGTTGGTGATTAATTGTTAGTGTATAAGGTATATCGATGTGCCCACGGATATGATAATTCGTACATGTTCACGGATAACAAATATTCCACCAGGTTTAGAATACTGTGATTTTTAATTCAATTAAAAAGTATTATACATATGAATTCATTTCTGGGTTTTACTCGGTTTTTTAATACTTACTATAAATATGTGGTTTCTGTCTGTTTGTCATGCTTTCGCCGTGAGAAGAACTTGGTGCAATGTGGCGTGTTTTAACCTCAGAGATGAATAAATTCAGATCTCAAGAAAGCAGAAGTTTCAGATACATCAGATAATTTTAATTACGGTCACGGATCCATTGTTTCGGATACACGATAATTCCAATTACGATTATGGATATATTTTTTTTTGGGTTTTTCGATAATTTTGGTTTCGGTTACAGGTCTACCATCTTTTGGCCATTGTTATAATATATTCGTGTATTTCAAAGCGATTTTATACCAGGGCGCGGCTATCAGGATCTCGCGTCTCGAGCACAATTCCAATTCATATGCAGACAGTATCAATTGTTTTATATCTGAACTAGCAGTGCTCGGCTGCACAATACTAATATTAAAAAGTTGAAGAGTTTATTTGTTTGTTTGTTTGAACGCACTTTACTCAGGAACCGCAGGGCCGATTTGAAATGTTTTTTCAGTGTTGGAAACTCCGTTTATTGAGAAAGGATAGGTACCATATTTAAACTAACTATTCCACGCAGGCAAAGTTGCGGGCATTGCTAGTAAATAAAAAGTGGCCTAAGTTACTCGATTGGTTATAACTGAGGTTTATGCACTAGTTGATTTAAATTAGTCCAGTCATTAATCTTCTTAAAAAAAGTCTAATTTTTGTTATAAGTACCGTACATACTTTAATATGACTCATTTAAAAAGCTGTCATTTTGATAATAACACTTTAATTCTCTTTACCCGCATGGAATACTGACTTTGGAGGGTATAGTAAGTAGCCTTTCTCGATAGAAACGTATCAGTGATTCCTGAGACTATCGCGTTTAAACAGCCAAACAAACTCTTCAGCTTTATTATATTAGTATAGATGTAGATATAGAAAACTCTTTAATTTTCGCGTCTCAGACGTAATAAGATGTTAAGTAATTTTGCGAATTAAATTTTTCAGGCGTTATGACTAATATGATCGTTATTTTTAAAATATTCACCGTTAATTTTGTACAAATATCTAAAAACTATAGCTTATATATTATTCTTATTTATATGCTATATTATCGCAAAGTATCATTAAAATCCGTTCAGTAGTCTTTGTTTGATAGAGTTACTAACATACATAGTCATCCATACAATCTTACAAACTTTTACATAAAATAATAGGGGTTGTGACGTCAAAGAACACGTTGCATCATGCATATATATATTAAAATATTATACAACTGAATTTTTTTTTTTAAAACGCTCTAATCTCAGGAATGTTATATATATATACCTAGCGAATGCTAGTATTATTTTTTAATTTAGAGAGAGATTAATAGAAGAGCCTTTAAAACATAACAAACAGATACATGTTCGAATTCATAGTACTAGCTTTTTGGAATATTAATAATAATAAATTCCCACAACATCTCATACATTGACCTGACTCCGTGGTTAGTCGCTTAAAGCACTTGTGTTACGGACGCCAGACAACAGAGGAATCACAAATATACTACTTAAATACATATATTTTACACCCATACACAGAGCAAACACAAATATCATCATATAAATATTTGCTCTGGGTGGGAATCGAACCCACGACCCCTGGTGCACAAGACAGGATCACTACCATCTGCGCCATCGGGCCCGTCTCCCAATATTATAATAAAAATGTAAAAGGTTTTCCAGAGTAACTTCTTCCGTTGAAACAAAACTTCTGAGGTACCTCTACGCAAAATTTCATCAAAATCAAGCTACTGGTTGAGCCATGAAGACGTAACATAGTGACAATACAACAAGCACACAATCGCTATTGTATTGTATTGTACGTTTGTGACCTGACATGTTTCTCTAAAATAAAACTTTCAATTAATAAACTGGGGTAATTCTCATACAGAGGTCGACTGCATTGGTACCTCACTCACCTATTTCTACCGCCAAGTAGCAGTGTTCGCATTGCCGTGTTCATTGAAGGATGAGAGAAGCAGTGAAGAGGCAGTTTGATATAATAACGTCTCAAAGTTGGAAACGCGCTGATATCCTTATTATGCGAGCGTCTATATGCTACGGTGACGCCTACTATAAACCGGAAAGTATGTTTGTTTGTCGACCTGGTCTAGTAAAAAAATATATAAAGACTACAGTATATAAATACGGGCCGTATATGAAAAGTTTGAATGAGCCATCCCCCAGACAGCATTGCTTCACGGACGAGCAAACTTGCGTTTGCTAAAAGTTCAAGTTCCGAATAGAAGACATTCTGACGATAGCTTGCGTACTAAGCCTTCTATCCATAATTTTGTCTATGGATATGTTGCCAACGAAACCCTCTTTAAAGTAGAAGAAAGAATTAAATTTAATAATAATAAAATATTAATCGTGTTTTCGTTGTACCGATATTGATTTCTATTGTAGCTTTTATACCAAAACAACTATTTTATAGCCTTAACACACTCAATCTATCAAAATACACATACATACTACTCCAAAAAGAACATTTTAACAACTCTTTATAAAAACAAAAATACACTTGGCACATATCGGTATGTTTTAAGTACATAGTCATCCAGGTCATCCAGGTCAACCTGGAAAACTCAAAAAACTTTAGTAATAATGAGGTATATGAGGATTGCATTGGTACCTCACTCTCGCCTATTTCTACCGATAAAGAACAGTCTTTGCATTGCTGTGTTCTGGTTTGAATGTTGAGAGAGGCAGTGAATGTGGCAGAACATCCTCAAGTCCCAAGTATGGCCACGCGTTAGTGATATCCTTGTCTACAGGCTGCAGTGACGCTTGCTATCACGTGTATTGTATGCTTGATTGTCGACTAGGTCTATAAAAAGAAACTACCAACCCAGAGCGGGCATAATACCTGGGACCCCAACTTGGAAATGCGTTTTATATGAAAACTACAAAAGCGCTCGATTACTTGCTTTCTATGATGAATTCATAACGTTTCTCCAGGAAAATTTTCATGGCCTTGAAGCCTCTCAACAAGCAAAGACGTCAAAAATTTTGAAACAGGCACAAGGCTCACATAAGGTAATTTCGTTGCCCACTTTTCATATCTCGTCAAAGTATTCTTTACAGCAACGATAGCGTAGACGGTAGTGGTCCTGTCTTGCGCGCCGAAGATCGTTGGTTCAACCCCCGCTCCCCCAAGGACAAATATTAAATGATAATATTTATGTTTGTTCTGTGTCTGGGTGTTAAATATATGTATTCAAGTATTATATCTGTGATTCCTCTATTGTCTGATGTCCGTAATACAAGTGCTTTAAGCGACTTATTACAGAATCCGGTCAATGTATGAGATGTTGTGGAAATTTATTTATTTATTGTAAAGAATTTCAACCTAGGACGCCATAAGCTAAATTAAAAACAATTATGAAACAGAATATTTGTTCTAATTGCATATTCAGCCACAACTGGAAACCATGCCGTTCCACGAAACGATGCCGCGTTTGCATTAAGGCACATCACACAACTTTGCGCGATATAATTTCAACACCAATATCGGAAAAAACAATGTTCGCAACACAGAACTGGACACCGACAATTGACGCCATTTAAGTGTCTGGAAATAACAGCTACTGTGGAATCGGGGAAGAACGTAAGCTAATTCTATTGTTTATTATCGAACTGGATCAGCAACTCGGGTGAAGCCGCGGGGCGATGCCAGTAAACAATACACATTACGTCTCATCCATTCACCTAACTGATCGCGATAACTCGCGACCACAAATATTTTACTTGAACACCCAGACACAGAACAAACACAAATATCATCGTATAAATGTTTGTTGTTTGGGACTAGAGATAGGTACCATCCGCGCCATAGGTACCATTAAATTATTATTTACTTCTGGACCCATTGTACTTCGTATGGATGACAGTGGCATCCATACGAAGTACAATGGGTATTTTAATGAAATAATTGTTTTTATAATGCTTTTTTGTCTAATAAAAGTAGGTTTACGCACTTCTGTAATTGTATCAATCTTCACGTTTATCTGTTTGCAAAGTTTCCTTAAAAAGGAATACATTTTTTTCTATCTACGTACCTATTCAACAACGTAACTTTCAGGATTTACTTATTTATTTTAATACAGATTCGGGATTATTTGAATATATATTATAGCCTTTTCCGATAAATGGACTATCTAACACTGAAATAATTATTCAAATAGGACCAGCAATTTCTAAGATAAGCGCGTTCAAACAAACAAATAAACTCTTCAGCTTTAAAATATTATTATAGATATTTAACTAACCCAGCAATCGGTGAGCTATTGTCACTATACGTGTTTGAAAATTGAGGTATAAACTATCCTAATTGTCCAGTTGGATCAAACTGTACGCAAGTACCAATCTGTACCAAACTGTACCAATTGCAATCGTTTCGTTAGTTCATAAGTTCATACCGGACAAACAAAGTGACACGAACACTTTTATACATTTAGAAATAAAATTTATAATAGAATATTAATAATAAATAATAAAAGTGGGAGGATTATCTCATCAATAATAATCCCATTTTTATTATTTACTAGCTGTGCCCGCGACTTAGTGGCCGTGGAGTAGTTTCTTTGGGTGCCATATCGTTTTATCGCAATATTATAAACTTTGATTGTCATTAATATCAAATCAATTGCCGAAAAAATAAGTTTCAAATTTCTACCTCTAAAAATAGCGATACTTCCATACAATTTTTCATCCTCCCGTTCGACCCCTTACATACCCTTATTTCGAATTAAAAGGTAGCCTTTGTCCTTTCTCAGGCCTCAGACTGTCTGTGTTCAATCAAATTTAATTCGAATCGGTTCAGTAGTTTAGGCGTGATTGCATAACAGATATACAGAGTATCTTTCGAATTTATAATACAAATAAGGAAGTAAGGATTGTTGGCTCAGAATGGGAGTCACGGATGAAACCGCGGGGAGCCGCTAGTTTTATGTATATAAAAAATTCGTGTCCCGGTGTTTGTCCGGGATGAACTTCTGAACTACTGAACCCATTTTGATAAATGTTTGCTTACTGTGTGCAGCTAAATCTTGAAAGAAAGGAGAGTATTTATCTCAATTTACGGTTGCAATTATTTTCTCATAGTTATGACAGGATGACGTCTGTCAGGTTAGCTAGCAACAAATAAAAAGAAACGTTACAAACATTTTGACGGCCCCGATGGCGCAGATGGTAGTGATTCTGTCTGTCTGCCAAATGTCGTGGGTTCGATGACCACATGGAACAAATATTTATGTGTTTTCATTTATCTTTGTTCTGTGTCTGGGTGTTAAAGCTGTGTATTTAAGTAGTAAATTTGTGATTCCTCTGTTGTCTAACGTCCGTAACAAGTGCTTTAAGCGACTTATCACGGCATCAGGTGGTGTAGGTAGCAGGTTTTTAAGGCAATTGGTATATAGTATACTAGTTGTAGAAAAAACGTAAAAATATATAGTATAGTAGTTGTAAAATATGCCTTCTACCATTTTTGCTCCACTGTAATTGATCTAAGCGTGATTTTATCTATAATATGCTGTATCTTTCTCGATAAGCGGGCTATGTAATACTGATTTTTTGTGACCTTAGAGTTTAGGCTATGCGTTGATGTCAGTCAGTGAGTCAGGCAGTCAGTCAATCAGCTTTTTCTTTTATATATATAGATACAACATTTTATTAAAATAACTTTGAAGATCAGAGTAAGAATAGATAAAGAAATGACTTTCAATCAAGAATCTTTATACTGAATTTCATTCATATAATTTCAAACACGACTAAGCTTTATTCTAACTTCGCTCCCTCTTTTACCCACTTAGAGAGTATATTTCCAAAAATCCTTTCTTAGTTAGCTTCCCTAATTATAAAATGAACCGTTCTGCAAAATTTCAAGTTTCTAACGCTTATAGTTTAGGCCCTGCGTTGATCTGTCTGTCAGTCAGCTATATATGTACATATATATATAAGCAACAGCTGACTGACTCTATATGTATATATATAGATTTAGATGTGATCACGACTTCGACCGCGTATATAGACTATAGACTTTGGGCAGCATATTTGCTTTTAGACGACAAATTTCCACACATTTCTCCTTCGCCCCCTTAAGTCTACATTTCACAAAACTGGAATGTGTGGAATAGTAAGTCAATATTAAGAGATATATAGAGATATATGCTGTCACCGATATTTTTTTTAGCTTTTAAAGAGGAAGAATTCCCTCTTACATTATTTTAGTTTAACAGCTTTTACGCAGACAACAAAAGCTCTTATAACGTATATCACTCTGCTTTTTACTTCTTTTTGTTTAATGAAGCACCAAGCAACGCTCCTGTTAGTCGTAGCGCGATGTTTTTTAATACAGCCAATTCGAAATCGGTCTAGCCGTTACAGAGATTACCTACAACGAACAGACATTCAGACGAAATGCATAAAAAAAATATATTTTCATATTACCATGCATTTAGTAAAATATAGACATTTCAATGTTACAAACGGACCCTCCAATTTTATTTATATGTATTGATTAAGTTAGTTTACAGACTTCAGTTCGTATTGTGACCTTCGACTTTTGTTTACTCTTATCCCTCCACAGGAATTAGGGACCTGTTTCAGCGAAGGTCGATTGTCGCTAAGTTTCTGAAAATGGACGGCCTTCTGTTATTTCTTATTTGTTTCATTGATGGACCTAATGCTGATTAACCTGACGTCAGTCCCAGCATCACCGAAGGAAAGAAGTCAGGCCGCTTATTAATGAGCGACTCTATGAGTGCGCACTTCCCGCACCCCCCACGACGGCTGCCGCGGAACAGCCGCGCTCGTAAAGTCAGCACAGCTGATCACTCAAAGACACTGACCCTCGGATTGAGTGGAGATTTTGAATGGCCTCTAGGGTGTTAATATGTGACGTAGCCGCTTGGCCGAAAACAACGCTAGTGAACACCATGACTTGACGAATGCAGACTTTCTAAATAGTCATATTGTAACGGAGGAATATTTTGCCTATGTAATAATCACTATTACAGCCATTGAAAGTCCACTGCTGAACATAGAACTCCCTAAGAAGGGGTAATTTACCCATAATTGCCTCACAATCGCAGAGTCCAGCCACCACCCTATTCATTCGAGTTACGCTATCTCGGATAGACACACAGCCATCCGTCGGTTCCGGTACCTAAGGCACCTGTTATGTCATCTGGCATAAAGGGAGGTACTATTATACTCTGCTGGTACCTCACAGCATATGTAGTAATAGAGGAGACTCAAAAAAAGGCGTGAGGTATCGGCAGAGTAGAACAGTACCTCCGGATGTACCAGGTGTGGTAAGGGGCCATTGAGGTTCCTACCGGAACCAACAGGTGGCGGTGTGTCCAAAATATAGTACCTCTATTGCAACACAGGGCGGGAATGGCCAGCAGCATCCCCGTCGCAAAGCTACGCTCTGCGATTGCCAACATGCCCAGCGCAGCAATCATGGGCAAAATCCAACTGCCATGGGGAGGCCTGTGTTCAGCAGTGGAGGTTTTTAAGGCTGCCATGATGGTGATGATGAAAAAAAGAGCGCTACATCTTAAATATTTCTATGTGAGGTCCAAATATTAAAGGCCTAAATATTTGACAGGCGTAGCCCAGGGAATGGGACAGTTGAAAAGGGATATTGTACCTAAATCGCGGGTTAAGTTTTGTGACGTATAAAGTGCACTCTGAGAAAAGTACACGGCTGTACTCTTCTCGGGGCACACTTCGATACGCCACTCACGAAAACACTCGCACAAAGCGTTGGCGGGGTTTTGGAGGTGCCTAATGACGTAATGCCTGTTCGCACCCGAGTAGCATAAAACAGTAAAGACCACGAAGAGAGCGAATTCTACCCCAGGAGTTGCAGGAACGTCAATGACAAGCTAGAGCCTGTAACGACGTTCCTGAAACCCCCAATTAACTAACTAACATAACCATTTTTATCCTCATGCGGAGCCAGGCCGAGTCGCTGGTTTCTTTATAATTTAGTAATATTTTGATGAAGCTGTAAGGTAACAGCAGAGAAGTACCGTACCTCGGCGATTATAGTACTGAAACCGACAGATGGTAGTAAAACCATCTGAAATAATGTTGGTGAATGGCATTGGGAGGGAATGGGCTGCAGCATCCCCGTCGCCAAAGCTGCGCTCTGCGATTGCCAAAACGCTTGCCCAGTGCGGCAATTATGGGTGAAATTACCCCTTTCTTAGGGAGGCATATGTCCAGCAGTGGACTTCCAATAGCTGGTATGATGATGGTGATAATTATTGGCTACGCGCCTATCATGAAGATTATCAGTTAATTTTAGTAAAATAGATAATGAGCGAAAATTTTATTTAACACGAACAATATGGCCAAGTTCATCAAACCTACGACAGGTTTTGAAGTTAAGCCAGTAGACGATCCGGAAACGTTGATATTGACTATATACACGTCATTGTATGTGCATGGTTTGCGATATTCACTCCTTTTATTGTAAATTTGAGCAAATCCAATACGTTAAGGCTTATTGATCAAACGTGTGTTAACAACATTGGAGAGCGTTCCCTCGGGAAATGAAACACGCCCGATTAGATTGTGTGAGGTGCAGAATGCAAGGCACAGTTGCAGTGTTCGGTGTGTGACCTCGCACGTTTTTATGCGACGCAGGGCGGAGCATGCGCGATCTGCATGTAGTTGGCGACAATGGCTGATAATGACATTTCATAGAATCAGCCGAGACGCACTTCTTGTCACGTTGCCGCATCCCGGCGCGGACAATACGCGGAGGCAGAGGACTCGTGAAGGTTGATTCGGGGTCGAGGTGGTTCAATCTGAGAGGTGTTATCATCTCATCAGAGACGAGGACATTGTCAGAGGGTCTCAGCTATTATATCTGTGGGGATTATTAGGAGATTAAGTGCCCAAGAGCTTTATGGCGCGCAATACGATGTTTATCATGCAATACGATGATATCCGAGGCCTTAACAAAATCTATATGCAGATGATCACTTTCTACTTATTCATATAAACTGATCCTTTAATAAACAGTTGTTATTTTTCCAGGTCAGGATAGATGAACGGGTTTGGGTGAAATTTGACACAAACACGTAGTACGCCACATTGTTTTCTTGGAAAATATCCAATTCACTTTAAGTTGAATTAGGTTTTATTACAAGAAAAGTAAATATACAACGACGGTCATAAATATTATCGTAAGATACTAAAAGAAAAAAGAAAATAAAACAATCAATTTTTTATAATTTTATCATTTAAAAAGCTATTTTTAATTTTGCTTAAGCTTTTTTTGACAAATATAATTGAGATTGAATCCTCTTTTAATAGAAACTATTTAAAAGAGTCCGACATACCTCAGTGTCTGAAGTCGAAAGATTTCGATCGATGTGTGTTACCAGCAATGACGTATTGCAGCGAAACGTGGTTTCTTGCCATCACTCTTTGCGCTATCGAATTAGGAATAAGGAGATTCGTAACAAAAATAAAGTTACCGACATTGCCCGGCGGATTAGTAAGTTGAAGTGGCAGCGAGGCATTTGGTACACAGAACTGATGGCCAATGGAGCCGTGCGGTTCTTGTGTGCCATATAGTTGTCTTAGAAAATATCCAATTCGCTTAAGTTGATTTTATTTTTATTACCAACAAAGTAGATACATATATGATTTTGGATGCAGTGCGAGTAAACAGTCTAAGAATAATAAATCGAATTATACGTTATATATTCGAGATATGTCATTTAAAGTGTTATGGATATCAGACAATTTTTTTTTAATAATTCCCACAACATTACATACATTGATCTGACTTCGTGTTAAGTCGCTTTAAGCACTTGTGTTACGGACGTTAGACAACAGAGGAAGCACAAATATATAACTAAAATACATATATTTAACACCCAGACACAGAAGAACCACAAATATCATCATATTCATGCTCTGGGTGGGAATCGAACCGACAGGACACAGGGCATTAAGAAAAGAATTCAATAATGTTGAACTTTTTATATGGTCGTCTGTATACCTCACTGTCACCTACCACCTCTACCGCCAAATAGCAGTATGCATTGCTGTGTTCCGCTTTAAAGAGTGGGAGAGGCAGTGAAATTACTGGGTAATTGACAACGTGCTATTGATATCCTTGTGGTTTTAGGAGCGTCTAATCTGATGTGACGTTTACTATCATACGGGTCGTATGTTTGTTTGTCGATCTGGTCTAATAAAACAAAATCTTGAATACAAAAGAGATATATGAGTACTTATGAATTACTAGGTTTTGCTAAGTGTATTTATTATCTTTTTATCAATTTAAATAAAATGCTAGATTTTATTTAAATTGATAAATATCAATATCTTATCAAAAGTGAATATTGAAAAAAAAATACTTTATCATCAGTTTCGGGTGTCAGGCGGGACTCGAACTTGATACTTTCCCACACAATGCAGCCCGCATTAATGTGTGCTAACGAGACCTAAGCGGACATGTTGAAATTTTCCTAGTGTTCTTTTTGTTCTGATGTGTCCGCGCCATTTTCTTAGTAAAGCTGTAAGCTAGTTGTTTCTGGGATTAGTAATATTATAAATTAATTATTAAAATTTTGTGGATACTTAATACTTTATCCCGCCAAAAACTTTTCACAACCGTTATGATCATCATCTTTGCGGTCATAGAACATTCAATGCTGGACTAGGCCTCATCAAGAATGCGGGAATTTTGGCCAAAAATACCGCACAAGCACTTAAAGTGTGTTGTGGTAGCCATTGTATTTAGGCCTTGCTGTTCCGAAAGGATGTAACGTCATTTATCGGTAGTGGTACCTCAATAACCTCAAACGATACCTGGTACAGATAAACGTACTGTTCTACTCTATGGTAAAATATTTGGGTGTACCTATATTGCAGAAAAGGGCTACCGTAGGCATAGCAATACAAATTCTTAAAGTAAGTACTCGAACATTAAGCATTTCAAATTCAATCCATACTATAATACCATAAATATATAAGAGAGTACATCTGTTTATCTACTCGTCTGTCACGCATTCGGATATTTATTCACGTAACGACACATTAAAATATAATATATTAACACAACATCTCATAGATTGACTTGACTCTGATAAGTCGCTAAATCACTTGTGTTACGGACGTCGACGGAATCACAAAAATAATGCTTTAGCACATACATTTAACACCCAGACACAGAACAAACACAAGCATCATCGTACAAAGTTAGGTTCACTACCATCTGCGCCATCGGGCCAAATAGTAATAATAATAAAAACAATAACGCAATAAATATAATGAAATAAAATCAGAATTTGCATCGCAACACACATTTTGCACAACTATTCGCAATTATACAAGAAACGGCCACAAATAGAGCCTGTAACGACATTCCTAAAACCCCTGGGGTGGAACTCGCTCTATTCGCGGTCTATACTGCCCTAAACTACTCGGGTACAAATAGGCGTTACGTCATTAGGCGCCTCCAAACGACGGCCAACCAACGCTTTGGGCGAGCGATTTCGTAAGTGTCGTATCAAGGTGAACCCCGAGAAGAGTACAGCAATGTACTTTTCTCGAAAACTTGCAACTTTGGTCATCATCATAGCATCCGTTAAATGCCCACTGCTGGTCTCTCCAAGAAAGGGGAGATTTGCCCATAACTGCCGCGCTAGGCCAACGTGGTGGTAATCGCAGACCGAAGCTTCGCGACGGGAGTGCTGCTGCTCATACCTGGCCTTTTGTGTAAGAGCTTCACCGCTTTGAATAGATATATCGCCATCAGTCGGTTCTGGTACCTAAGTCGCTTCTGACGATACCTAGTACAGGGGGAGATACTATTCTGTTCTGCCGGTACCACATCGCCGGAACTTTGGTGCGATCATACTTTTCGACCGGCCCAGGCTTGGCTGTGCAGGTTAAATAAAGTGACATGCATAATGTTAACAAGAAATAAGTGTAAACTCGCAGTGCCTACACCTTGTCTGCATAAAATCAAAAAACTCATTCAGGGCAATTTTGTGAGGTTTTATAATAAAATCCCAAGTAGGATAACAGCCTTGCTATATATATATATAGCAAGGCTGTTATATATATAAAATATATGTATATATATATATACATACATTTTATATATATACAGTTGTATGTAGTTTGATCCAACTGTACAAACTGAAGGGCTGTACTGACTGACAGTTCATACCTCAATTTATAAACATGAAGTGGATGTATAGTAAAGAAAGGATAATGTTTGCAAGGTTAGTAAGTTATCTTAAAGATTTTTTTTCGTTTCTATAAAGATATGTAAACGTACGTGTTTGTCGTGTCTGGGTGTTTAACATATGTATTTAACTAGTATATTTGTGATTCCTCTGCTGTCAGTAATACAAGTGCTTTAAATAGTATAAGAACATCAAATTTATTAAACTACCTATAACAAACAATACAGTTTACATAACAATTAGATATATATATATATATATATATATATATATATATATATATATATATATGCTTTTTAACACAAGTGCTGTAAGCGAATTATCGCAGAGTCAGGTTAATTTATGGGACGTGCTGTGAATTTATTATTTACTATTATCGCCCCGCGGTTCTACTCGAGTAGTTTCTGCTTGCGTGCGAACAATAAATAATAAAAATAGCCTACGTACTTCTAATAACATTAGTTTTTCCAATATACCGAAATTCCAGTTAAAATTAGTCCAGCTTTTTTGTAAGCGTCAAACAGACAGACGACATTTGCAAAGTTTATTATAATATAAATATAAGTACCGTACCATACATATATTCATACGTCTTTTTTAAAAACTGCAATTTTGAAATTTGAAAGAATCACAGTTTACATGCGCAGATCACGTCTGCACCCGATATAGCAGTTTAACTTTTGCTCCTGTGAGCATCACAAATACAACACGACGATACGCAGATTTGCAGATAAAATTTAGCAGGCGTTTAGCATATGTTGTTACAATTATGTTACCTATGTACATTATGTTGGTTATCATGGGTATAAATACTAATTTCTAACCCAGATGTACGTTTCTTATAAGACCGATATGGTTAGATATCGAAGTAGGTTGCTCTTAGTTTTGAACGACCAAGAGTTTCCGAAGGACGCAACATAAAGTGGAGGAAAAAGCGAACGACGTCGCTACAGAATGCTAGTATGTATAAAAAATTGGTTGCCTGTAAAGTCGGTATACGGGCGAAAGTTTTACGTGACAACGACTTTGAGTGGTAAAATAATGTTATTGTGAATATTCATTCGTATAGTAGGAATAAGGATGAAATAATAGTAACAATTTAAAACATTTATTTATACAAAGAATTATATTTAAAACATTAATTTATACAAAGAATCTCGCACTGAATTTCATATTAACAAAATTTTATTTTTACCTTTACACATACATACGTATTTATATACAAATATACATACAATAACTTGCAATACATTTGCGTAACACACGTCACAATGAGAGCGAGTGAGAGGGACGCGTACCTCTCACTCGCTCTCATTGTGAGCGCATAACGTGAGCGGAGCGTAACGCAGTTTCTTGAAGTGTCACCCGGCAATACAATTTATAAAAGACGTTGTCACGTCAAAATAAAAAAAAAGGAAATATTACCGATATATGAAACCAGAGTCGAGATCTGCGAATAAATATGTATCTCATAGGCAGAGTAGAATAGTACCTCTCTGTACCGGATGTCATAAGAGGCACCAGAACTTACTTAAGTCAAAGTTAAAATCAACATAGATTAGAATATAGTTAGAAAAGTACTTTCCAATCGTCAATGAAATAAATAAAATCAACAAGAATTCCCAAATAAGAAGTACTAAATTCTGTATCATAATTGTTTTTAAAAAATCGACACCAGACGGGTCTTAAAACCTAGTTTACTGAAGGTTTATTACACGAGTCACCAGAAAGAAACTTGCAAAAACCACCGATAGCGATAAAAGGTTCTATTATTACCAAGTGATTAGTGTTCATGGAATTCCAAACGGCGTCAACGCTAACAAACCTATGTTTTATAGCTAGTGGTTAAGGCAATTCAACCTTAAGCAGATTTATCATTGATATGAACTTTAACTCTATTATACTAATATGAATTAGAAATAACTGTACTCTCAATAATAAAAAAATACTCTCTTTATTGTGCGGAAAACACAAAAATAGAAGAGAAAAATACTGACAAAGTCTATTAGAGGCTTAAGATTGCTTCCTGGAAAACTTTCGATGGAAAGTGTGTATTGATGCTATTGATGTATTTAAGATAGAGTAAAAGAGATCGTGATATCATCAACATCATTATGGCAGCCGTAAATCGTCCATTGCTGAACATAAGCCTCTCACTAAGAGATAAGCCTAAGAGATTGTCACCTCGTTTGCTCAGCGTGGCAATTATAGGCAAAAGTTCCTTTTTATTAGGAAGGCCTACATTCACACGGTAATAATATATGTACGAAATGTTGTGATAGGCGAATGAGATATGGGAACAGTAGCGGAAAAACCATCCAATATATATACTCGTATATATATAGCTTAATAAAATAGTCTTAATAATATAGTAGAGAATCACTAACGCGAAGCTCCGAGTGCTGGTTCGGGCTGGCTCGACATCTGTATATTTAGAAAGTTTAATTTTGTCTGAAGCCGTATGAGGTAGATGTTGATGAACTAGACTTGTGCAATATATATAGGAATGGAGAGGCAACTTTCCCGCAGCATATTAGAATTAAACTAAGAACGAAATTATTTTTCTCATCTATATATATAAAAGTAGAAACTGACTGACTGACATATATCAACGCAGCGCCTTAACTGTAAGGGTTGTGAACTTGATAATTTGCTTAAGGGTTTTTAATGCAAGGGAGCACTTAAAAATAATGTTTGAAATCTAACCCCTTAAGGGGGTAAAACCGGGGTGCAAAATTAGTGTGAAACTTGGCTGTTTTTGAAGTTATTTTAATGAAATTCAGTATAAAGGTTTGACATTGAAACTCATGAAACACGTGAAAAATATTTTTTCCAAAATCATACCTTACGGGGGTAAAAGGGGGGTGAAAATTTAGCACGAACATTTTATATACGTATACAACAACAATTACAACATTGTGTGTATGCGTATGTGTGTGTGTATGATTGTGTATGTGTGTGAAAGTGTGTCAGTGAACGCGTGTGTGCGTGTATTTAACGCGCTAGACGGCAGTATACGTCCTGCGTCTGACTTAATGCTAATGGTGTTAAATAAAATGTCTATAAAGTAAAATTTTAATGCTTACTAAATTATTTATATGCAGTTAATCGTATGTACCGGGGTGGTCATGTCGATCGATGAACAAAACAATCGATTCAGTAATAGGCTGAAGTACAGTGAAGGCTATCAAGTTGCTCGGGAAAAGCGTTTAATCAAACTTGCGAACTGCCCTGGCTTTACGAGAGTGTGTGTATATTAAATGTAAAAAAAACCATCTGATTTCTTTTGTAGGCTTTGTATATCCAATCGCCCTTTTTAAATTTGTAATTTTATAGTACATTATTTGTAATCTGGTTTACATATATCTATATATAATTAAAAATTAATGTTGCTAAGCGCAATGCTTTAACGAATTCGGTACGTTTTTGTATTTCATAAAACACTCTAGTAAAGTTTGAGAAAAGAAAAAAAAAGTGTAATTCAAAATTAAATATTTCTTATATTACTACTATATTACGGTTATTAATTTTTATATTATTACTTCTCTCGAACAAAAAACACTTTTGTTTTTGTCAGAAAGGTGGCGTAATTACGTCAACCTGAACAAAACAACGCAACGATACGCGATACGCGACCAACTGGATTATATCATACAGGTATCACTTTACGCGTAGGTACGCAATGCATTTAGCGTAATTTCAAATTCATGATATTCTATCTACTTACACTAAATGTGAAATATTTATATATGATCCATTGAATAAGGATTAATTGAATAAAATAATAGTTTTAAATAACAGTTCAATGTATCCCATAGATTCTCTGGATACCCTTTTACATGTATAATATACTAGAACATAATATTTTTTGTAAGATTTCGCCAGCGTTTGCAACACAAGTCTATGGCAATGTATCTACGGTATCATTATATAAGTTTTAGGTTTTATATAAGTTTTCGCCTTTTTTAAACTTAATTACAAATGTATTATATAAATGTAAAAAAGTTTTGAAAGTAGATATTATTACTAAGATTGATATACAATTATAGAAGTGATTGACGTGGCAAATGTCAATGAAGTTATTGGCATAAAAAGGTGCTCCAAAAGGTCCTGAAAACAATAACTAGGGTCTATAGCAATAAGTATAATTATCCTACAAACTACTTTATTTTATTTATAACCTTAAAATAATAGTATTTATTTTAAGGTTATAAATTTAAATAACGTTGCAATAACGAAAAGTCTATGCTAAATACCAAAATACTAGTTGTGCACACAATTCAAAACGAAGCGTTTATTTTTCCAAAAAGAAAGAACTCCTTAATTTTCTCATATCCTTACAGTGTTAGTAAACACGATTCCTGCGTACTTACAATTCACGTAACTTTAAACGAGCTGCGGCAAAGAAGTCGATCGATAATCAGACCGAGTCGGCGAGGTAGCTGGTGGCGCTAGCATCGCATCGTGGCCAGCGTACATGCCGCACGCTCAACGCGCATTCACACCGCCTAACGTTCAAAACTGGGGAAAATACGCGCGTTTCTCTGCCCGCGTGAGCAGTGACTGAAAGGTCGGCTAGCAGGCCCGGGCACACCGCGCATGCTTGTACAACCGTACTACGTAGACTTTCGGGGTCAAAGAAACTTACCTACTTCAACAAGCTCGTATTAGATCGTCGATTACTTAGTTGTCAATATTTCGCGGTTTCGAGTTTAGTTCGCAAAGCACGAAAGTTCTTGTTTCTCAATATATATTGATTGACTGCCCCGATGGTGCAGATGGCAGTGATCCTGTGTTGTGTGACAAAGGTCGTGGGTTCGATCGTCATCCCCGGACAAATGTTTATTTAACGAATATTTGTATTTGTTCTGTGTCTAACTGTTATGTATTTAAATATGGGGTACACATGGGGTACACCTCATACAAAATGTCGTATGCATTGGTGACTAGGTTCGACACATGTTTCTGACACCATTGTCGTCATATGAATTCGAGACATGTGCTCGTACATTGACATCTCTGTTCCATTAACTTGGATGATCTAAAGTACTGAATATCTATATATTAATACGTAAAATTCACATGAGGTAGACCTCTTGCAAAGTTCGGCTGCATTGGTATCTTACAATCACCTAATTCTACCGCCGAATAGCAGTGTTCGCATTGCTGTATTCCGGTCCGAAGGGTGAGAGAGGCAGTGATATACTTGGTAATGTGACATAATGTCTTCAAGTCACGAGGTTAGCAACGCGCTATTGATATACTTGCGATATTACGAGCGTCTATAACGCCAGCCCCAGTAACGCTTACTATCACGCGGCCTGTTTTGTATGTAAATCTGATTTGATTAAAAATATAGTAGGGATAAAATTTGGACCTCTTTTCAGGCATGCAGCGCAAATAAATGGACGTAAAATTTGACACAGCTTCACTTAATGTGGAGGACTGAATAAAACTATTTCGTTTGTACAAAATGCACTATTAATACATTACATTAAGTAAAATTACTATACAATCACAAATGTTTGCATTAGACATCGACATACATAATCCAATATACTGGTTCCGACGAGATTAATTGATCTCGCCGGTGTCGTCCATGAGTCGCCTGATGTCAACAATTTATCACTAATTAATAAAGTCCATCATTCTGAATTTGTTACAAATATAACTCGGTGACAGAATGTGCCGTGAGGTACTGACAGAATAGAATAGTACCTCCCACTGCACCAGGTGACGTAAGAGGCAACTGAGGTACCAGGACCGACAGATGGCGGTATAACAATCCGAAACAGTAAAGTTTAAGTCCACAGGGCGGGGATGGGACGCAGCATCCCCATCGCGATAGCTGCGCTTGCTCAGCGTGGCAATTAGGGACAAAGTCCCCCCTTTCTCGGAGGGACTTATGTCTGGCAGTGGACTTCCAATGGCTGGTGTAATGATAACTAGGTGAAGTATCTAGTTTTGACGTCACGAGGAACAACATAACCTTTACTCATCCACCTATAATTCTTTTACTAAAAATTCTGAATTTGTAATGATTTGTTTTAAATGTCAAATCAACATTTTAATTTAATACAATTAACAGTGTTATGTGTATTTGAAAGTACAACATGTCATACAAATGAAGGAACAGTTTATAGGCAGTTTAATGAATAGTGATTAAATTAAACAAATAATATCATAAAAAAATAAACTGGTACGCTTTCACGGAGTGTCCGGTCTACAGACAATGGTGAAGTTTGTCATGACAATAGTTCAAGCTTAAAATAATTCCTCAGGGATATATTCCCAATTGAAGTCCATACGATCAAAAAGAGAGAGTACGATCATAATGAGTGAAATGATTATTATTAATTTAAGGTCAATAGATTGTCCAATATTCATTGTTCAATGTAGCAAAATAAACCTATATATACGAGTATATAAAAGGAGAAACTGACTGACTGACTGACATATCAACGCAAAGCCTACACTATGAGGGTGAGAATGTTGAAATTTTACAACATTTAGAATGCAAAGGGTTTTTGAAAACCCCCTTTCTATCTAAAGATGTACAATAAGCGTGCAAAGTTAGTGTGAAACTATGTTGATTTTAAAGTTATTAAAATGAAATTCAGTAAAAATATCTTTATGAAAATTTGCCCTTAAGAGGGCAAAGTTAGTATGAATTTTTTACAACTAACGTGGGTGCAACCTTCAGTAGTTTTCAATAAACGTGTCAAAACAGTGTTGATAAAGAAGTAGCAACTCGCACTAGAAATGTCGCAAATAGAACAAAAAATACTTAATTAGATAATATTTAATGCTTATAGCATGGCTAGTATAATTGCAGAAATGCTTATTGAGTAGTCATAGTCTTGTTTGCGTATTGATTGAAACACGCCAAAAACTTATAAGAGTTCATAATTCAACACAATATTCAAAAATAAACGTTAGTATTAACAATAACCCACCGCGAGGTACTCCCCTGAACCAGGCGTCGTAAGAGGCGACTAAGATACCGGTAGATGACTGATGATGATGAGATGGCATATCCATCCAAAACAGTGCAGGTCAAACGCACAGAGTGGGGATGGCTAATCCCGTTGCGAAAGTTGCGCTCTGCAATTGCCAACACGCTTACCAAGCGCGGTAAGTATAGACAAAGTTTCACTTTTTTGGGGAGGCCTATGTCAAGCAGTGGACTCCCAATAGCTGGTGTGATGATAATGATGATTAACAAGCTTGTTGTCTAATATTTCAAAGTTATTTGACCCACCCGGCTGTCACCACTGTCAACAAAACTTGAGGTACTTTTTCAAGAACTATAGACGATAGTGTCAACTGATATTTACCATAAATCGTCAGCGATAGAGTCGGAGATCAACATATTTAATCGATACAAAATTCCAAGATGGAATCGCTGTAATTGAAGCCGACGTCATAGAGCTCTATGGTTTCTATTGCGCGTCATTAGACACTTATATATGCGTCCTACGCAAGAGTCAAGGCACAGAATGCTGTGTTGGAAGCAATATTTTACACGTGATTCATGACTTTTAAAGAAAAACCTTTATATTAAATTTAATTCGAAAAACTTAAAAAACAGCAAAATGTTATACTAACTTCGCACCCCCGTTTTACCCCTTCAGGGGGTGAAGTTTCAGTCAGTTAGTTTCTCCTTTTAAATATACAGTTCTTTTAAATATAGCTGTCATATTAAACTGTCTTTAAATGATTTTAAAGGCAAGGGTGACCGGTATACACCGCAAAAGCGTCGAATATGTTAGAGTGGTCACTTTGAAAACGGAGAACGGTTATCTGAAACGACCTATTGTCAATTTAGGTTTTTTTCCCAAACAAAAAACAAATATCCTGGAACATTACAATATCAGTGAACAAGAAAACTGAGAGATCGACGTCATCAGGAGTAATTGGAACCAATTATATGACTCATCTAAATGATAGACAAACATTATATTTTAATCTATTGGCTCAATTACAACTTCTGTGAGGTCAATGGACTCTAGTTATAAATTACGAGATGGCACCAAGTTGGAAGAGTACTATTGCATTCACAAAGTTATTAAGTTATTAGCTTATATGGAACGTGCGAAATGATTGACAAAAACAATAAATGTAATGTGATCGTACAACAACTACGACAGGAACATATTGAGTTACAATATTACGATTACCTGCTACTGACACAACATTATAGCGAACATGGAGTGAGTGAACAGGCATGGCGGTGATGGTATTACCAATGGCAAAGGCTACTTAGTAAATTTATGTTCGGAATACTGGCGCGAGCACGTGCTGTTTGTGCGCCTCTAGAGGCGTCCCGCATTTCAAAGCGCATTTCCCACGGGATGTGTTGGGTCGGGTCCCCCCATTCCCAGGGCCCTCGCCGCTAAGGCTGATAGGATGTGCACCCTAAGTTTAATAATTAAAATCTGGAAAAGGGGTAGACAACGGGTTATGGCCCCCGTCGAGGCAAATGGGCCGGCCGATTTGCCTAGGTTAAAAAGACAATGTCTATCGGGTTAGCTAGTGTTTAACAATATAAAAATTGAAAATGTATTTTTTTTACCGCAAATACGTTTTTATAACCGCTTTTACTTAAATATATAAAAATTCATAGTTAATGGCAGCAAATCATAGTCTGTTACCATTGGTGTTATTGGCCAATTGAAAGTAGCTCAATGAGCTATGGAGAGGGCAAAGCTCGGAGTTCCTTTGCGCGATCGTGTCAGGAATGAGAAGATTCGTAACAGAACCAAAGTTACCGACATTACCCGGCTGATTAGTAATTTAAAGTGGCAGTGGGCAGGGCATTTAGTACGCAGAACCGATGGCCGATGGAGCCGCAAGGTTCTGGAATGAAGACTACCGGATAGCGCAGAGTAGGGCGTCCACCTGCAAGATGGAAATACGATACTAAAACCGCAGGATCATGCTGGACACAGGCCGCTTACAACCCGACCTATTGGAAATTACTTGGGAAGGCCTATGTCCATCAGTGGACGTCTTATGGCTGATATGATGATAACGATGACAAACTTATTACTTATTGCGTTAAACTAATGTTACAATGATATTAACCAACCGACGATGTGATGTTATTTCTGTATTCAGTAACCTTTTACTGCAATTACGGCTTCCTAAGTCACCTTGAAGTACTCAAACAATTAATAAATGTGTCCTTGAGTGATGGAAATAACGATCTTTCGCCTTTGAAAACTTGACGGACTCTTAACTTGAGCATGCTTCTACATTTAGTAATTATTTGATGGTGATCGATAGTTATTTTTAGTTACCGATAGTTAGAATGAATAATTGAATGAATATTCCTATTAATACTGTACAGTTGCATCTACAATTATGTATAGATTCACATCAGGATTTTGATGCAAATTGTGTCGTGTCTGCTGTGATTTATTCATCACTCCTACCCAGGCGCACCCATGCCTATTATTTGTAATACCTATTTCTCACATATTTCTACCGCCAAATAGCATTGTTTGCAGTGCTCTGTTTCAGTGATGAGAGGCAGTAAATTTACTGGGTATTGTAGCATAATATCGTTAAGTCACAAGGTTGACAACGCGTCAGTGATATCTTTGTGATATTGCTAGCGTCTATAGGCTGCAGTGACGCTTGCAATCACGCGGACTGTATGCTTGTTTGTTGACCTGGTCTAATAAAAAAACCTAATATTCTTTTTGTACAACAATACAAATACCAAAGAGTATTTTTTCTCAGAACTGTCAAACTGTGACATTGCTAGATGTTTGAACCAAATTGTTTAATATTAAAGACTGTAAAACTCTCTTTTAAGAAACCTATCGTAGTAATTCGTGAATTTACAAAATGTTTATCTACGAGTTTATGTCTGGCTTGGTTGACACGTTGGCCGGTAAGTCGAAGTACATCGTAATGATCTTTAGAGGTCCGCCTTATGTCTTGTGGTATATACATAATAATATCACTATAAATAAGATTAAGATCATAGTGTCTTTTACTAGGAGCTTAAAAATTCAATCAAGGACATGAGTGTAAATATAATAATTTGCCGCAGATGGTGGTAGTATTATGTTTTGTGCGCCAAAAGTCGTGATTTCGATCCCCACCTAGAGTAAATATTTATGTGATGATATTTGTGTTTGTTCTGTTCTTTGTCTAGTTGTATATATATATATTTATTTATTTATGATTCCTGTGTTGTCTAAGGTCCGTGAACCAAGTGATTCAGGCGACTCACCATGGAGTCATGTTAATGTATGTGATGTTATCTGAATTTATTATTACCATATATGTATTATATTTGTGATTTCTCTGTTGTCTTACATCCGTTACACAAGTGGTTTAAGCGGTTTGTCTCGAAGTCAGGTCAATGTTTGATATGTGAATGCTAAAACTTATTACTGTTTGATAAAATATAATAAAAATAAAACTTCTTGGGATTGAATTGAATTACTTTCTCTTCTACTTTAAAGACAAAGTTTGGTAGCAATGACGCCGGTAAGGATTCCGATAACACCAAACACTACGTGTTGATATAACACTTATTTGGAGTACTGCTGTCACCTCTGGGTTGGCACCTCAGTACCAACTCCTTGCATTTGGCTGTATTCAACGAGATTGCTTGAATTGTCGGCAAAAAGGTTCTATGCCGTCGGCTTGACCCACTGGCCGCATTCTATCACGGGGAAAGTTCCCAGGAGTTGCTCGATTTGTTGCTTTCTGATGGGTTTTTACACCGTACCATCCGCAATTGACTGTCATACCTACCTACCTACCACCTGGATGAATGGCGGTCAACCTCTGTGCGATTTCAGCGCCATTTTCATCCTCGGACCGCTGATTTAAAGAATAAACTCGCTGCGTTGGTATTCCCAGGCCGTTACGCCTTGGGGTCCTTCAAGAGCAAAATCTATTGTCTTCTAAGGCCGGCAACGGTTTGGTGTTGAAGGTGTCCATGAGCGACGCTGATTACTGAACTCTCCTCCCCCCCCTCCTCCCCCCTCCTCCCCCCTCCTCACCCCTTTAATATAAACAAAAAAGTCATTGGTTTTTATTACAGGTTCTTTTCTGGTGGACTCGCGTAGTGAACTAACATAGCTTAAACCATCTGGTATCAATATATGTTGTCGGTATTATTGGAAGATTGTAATAAGTAATTCTATATATATATACACTACTGACTAGTATATATATAAACGACTAGTATAAATAATTAGTACGCGGTTACCCCCGCGTTATATTGTTAAACTTTCAAGCTAATTTGCACTCCCCATTTACCCCCTTGAGGGATAATTATCGAAAACAATATTTTTTTTGCGTTTCATGACTTTCAGTGGAAACCTTTTATAGTGAATTTTATTCGAACTAAATGAGATTGAGCAGCAGTTTGAAACAGCAAAGTTTCTTAAAAAAGTCACACCCCCGTTCTACCCCTTTAGGGAATATATTTTTCCCGGCGAAGCTAATCAGTCAGTCCGCCAGCCAGTTCGAGCACCAGCAATAATTTTACTGCCTCGCTATCCCTATAAACCGTAACACAGAAAAGAAAGCACTGCTGTTTGGCGCTAGAAATAGGTGAGATTAAATTGCATAAGACTTTTGTATGAAGCCTACCTCGTGTAAATCGTGTATATTGTCTTAAAATTGTTGGCATAGTTGTTTAAAAGATCGTCTGTTACAGGTGATGAAGGGGAACAAGTGTTTGACCCTCACGAACACCGCAAAGTCCCAAAACCTACCACGTAAGTGATTTCTCTGCTTAACTTAAATTTTTTTAAAAATTTCATGGCCGATTTTCATTTTCTCGAAAACGTTTCCTTTAATTCCTTTTTATTTTTCTACTTGGTGGAATATACGTTTTCCGTTATATTAGTTGACCTATGAACATTTTGATATTTTACCGATGGTTCGGTAAAATGATAGTGTTAGATAAAATGATTGATTGATACCTAGTACGATGTTCAAAAATATGGCAAACAATACATATCATGATCATCATAGCAGCCGTAAAATGCCCACAGCTGGGCAGAAGCCTCCTCCGATAAAGGCGGAATTTGCCTATGATCACCGATTTGGACAGTCGTGGTGGCAATCGTGGTGAGAATGCTGACGCCTGGTCCTGTCCTTTGCATTTCAGCTACACTGTTTCGGAAGGATATACCGCAATCTATTGGTTTTAGTACCTCAGTCTCCTCTTATGACACTTTGTAAAAGGAGAGATACTACCCTACTCTGCCAGGAACAATACATAAAGCAATTAAAGTCTCCGTTAAACTTTTTCGATTAAATGAAATTCGGATAAGTAATCAGTTTCAGTTTTTCTGTACAAATGGTTGGAAGCGCACCTACTGAGGAATTGTGTTGTAATACGTGATAACCGTGCAGATATTCAGAGACAATGATCCACCTTCTGAAGGGCAGCATCGGCGCGGGTATCTTGGCCATGCCGGACGCCATGTGTCGAGTGGGTGTGGTCGCTGGCATTGTGCTCGTAATTCTTGTCGGGGCATTCGCCACATACTGCATTCAACTTCTAGTACGTAATGTATTGTTTTTTTATTAGACCTGGTTGACATTCAGTCGCACGCACAGTCCGCAGCTTAAGCGTCACTATAGCCTATAGACCCTTGTAAAACTTTATTAACAATATTATCACATCCCAGAGGAACTCTTTAATATTTTTAGTCGCACATCAACAGGTGAACTTTGTAAAAACCCCATATCTATCTCACGTGAACATTTTTTTAAAAATAAAAAAGTAGCCGATATGTCATTCTAGACTGTCTATGATCAGTATATAAGATGTTTATAATATCTTTGCTACAATTTATCTAGATATGTTTAGCCATTCCGGTGTGAAAGATTGACAAATATATATACGTACTTACGAAGTTTCATATTAATATTATTAAAAAAGATTTCTGAAACCTAATAGTATGGCAGGCAAGAAACCAGAAAGCAAAGGTTAACTATTGTAATACCCTAGTTATATATATCATAATTGCATTTGATTGCTGATATCACATCACCCACTATTATTACTGTCACCCTTTGACAAAACAACATTTTGAACACTGCCATTTGGCAGTGTGTGTGGCAGTTTATCTCAGGTGAAATAATAATAGGCTTGATTCAGAGCAGATCAGGGCCCAGTACATATTATGTCAACGTAACCGGCGTGGCTACATGTCGTACTCTAAGTCGATGCGTGTGGCATTGCTGGATGGACCACCATGCATGCGCTGGATGGCCGGCTCTCTTTATTACTTCGTGGATGCGGTACTCATTCTCTGGCAAATGGGAATATGCTGTATCTACCTCATTTTTGTCGGCGAAAATGTGAAGCAGGTACGTAGTGAGAAGTAAGTTATATCAAAATTGGATGTGTAGGAGAAACTTATATCGTCATCATCATCATACCAGACTATGAAAGTTTACTGCTGGACAAGGCCTCTCCAAGAAAGGAGTCCATATTTGCCGGGCAAGCGTGTTGGTAATCACAGAGCGCAGCTTTCGTGACAGGGATTCTGCTGCCCATCCCCGCCTTGTGCATTTGAGCTTGACCAGCGTGGTAATTATGGAAAAAATACTCCTTTTTTGGAGCGGCTTTTGTCCAGCATTGGACGTTCAATGTTAATATAGATATATAACTATGATTTTCTGAAATTTTTTCTCAAGATTTCAGGGTACACTATATTTTATAGATATGTTTACATAACCCTTAACCTGAAAACTGGCCAAGTTCTTGGGTAACCGTCTATATTTTGCAGGAAAACGGTCTTATGTAACACGAATCAGCTTTGCTCTTTTATATATATAAATTATTATGTCGCATTTATCAGTAACTGCCATATTTGTTCCCAACAGGTGTGC
Source organism: Heortia vitessoides (assembly GCA_020976665.1). Lineage (NCBI taxonomy): Eukaryota > Metazoa > Arthropoda > Insecta > Lepidoptera > Crambidae > Heortia > Heortia vitessoides. The sequence goes on along the minus strand of JACJUM010003259.1, from coordinate 21,940,970 downwards.
GATTTCTATGATTTCAAGTACCCACTGCGATTGCACATAGGCATCCTGCTGGTTCCTCAGCTGTTGTTAAACTTAATCAAAAACTTAAAACTATTGACTCCACTTTCCACCATCTCAAACCTGGTGACCATATTGGGATTGCTGCTGGTCTTCTTCTACTTGATAGAAGATGACCTGACGCTGGAGACTGAGAAACTGCAGATTAAACGTTTTGAGGATATACCAGTGTTCATTGGTATCACTCTGTTTGCATTGGAAGCTGTTGGTGTGGTTTGTATTTTATTTTGTATTCTTTTCTTTTTTTAACTGTGTATATATAAAAAGAGCTGGTTGACTGACTAACATATAAACAACAATGGTTAGAAACTTGAAGTTTTTCTGAGAGGTTCCTGTTTTAATGTAGGCGATAATTTTGAATATTCATCCCCTAAGAGGTTAAAATGGGGATGCAATGTTAGGATGAAACGATGCCATTTTATTTTATTATTCGAATGAAATACAGTATGAAGGCGCTTTATTGATAGTCACAAACACGTGTGAACGTAGTGAAACACGTAATTATCACTTACAGGGATAAAACTGAAGTGCAAAGTAGTACGATAGTTGTGCAACTTAATGCAGATGTAACCGCGGGGCGCTGCTGGTTCAATATATATTTTTATACATGCTTCTTGATAGCTAATGTTTAATCACATATTTACGCACCATCTCTTATATTCACTGACTGGTAAGTCACTCAAAGCACTTGTATTGCGGACATCAGGATACAGAGTAATCAGAAATATAATACTTAAATATATATTTTTAACATCCAGACACTGGACAAACATAAATATCCTCATATAAATATTTATATGATGATATTTATGTTTATTCTGTGTCTTGGGTTTGTCTGGCGTCCGTAACACAAGTGTTTAGAGCGACTTACCACGGAGTCAGGTCAATGTATGAGTTGTTATGGGAATTTATTATTATTATTAAAACAAAGACTGAAATTTGTGGTCGCATCAGCCTGTTTGCCTCAATAGTGCTCTAACGGCAACCGTAAGGGTATCTAAACCTTCATGACCTAGGTACATTTGAAAGAAAAGGTCTAGTTTCAGGGCTTAGACTTAAAAACACCAAAACAGCGTGACTCAAATGCAAGAAATAACGAGCAACAGTATTCCCTTAAAATGTATTATTCAGTATTCCCATAAAAACTATGTCACTTCACGTCACCCTAGCAGCTTTTGGAAGATTTTTTAACATAATCACATAAATCTTTCACAATAAAATAGAAAACAAACTCTTGGCCTGTTCGTGTCTTGAGTAAATGTTTTCAAAGTCAAAGTCAAATATGTCTTTATTTAAATAGACCTAGACCTTTAAATCGCCAACCAAAAAATCAACCTCTAAGAGTAATCTATGCTTATAATATCTATGCTTAAACCAATTTTGACCAATTGAACGATTACTGACAGCCAGTGTTCTAGGAGTCATTTAAACAATTAGGTAATTGAGTGCCCTTCTTCAATACTAGTCAACCGGCCCCAGACGGGTCATATAGTTAAGCTTATAGCAAGTTTGATTCCCAGAGCCACCAGAAAAGAACCTCCACGGATGGTGATAAAAGTTTTTATAGCATCTAGTTACACCATACCGGCGTCGGCGCTAACATACCGATGTCTTAATAGTACATGTTAGAGCAATTCAATAATCTGAAGCAGTTTCAAGCAGTAGCAATAAGTTTATCTTTTACACAATTCTAGAATCTATTTAAAGGCATAGTTGCAATTTGTCTTGGGATTTTATTATATATTTTTTCGGCGAATATAAGAAAGATGGATTTGGGTAAACGATTATTAAAAAAAAAGAAATATACAACCTTTTTTTGTTAGACTAGATCGACAAGCAGGCATGCAGTACGCGTGTCAGCAAACGTCAATGCAGCCTACAGACGTTTGTGATATCACAAGGACACCACTTGCGCGTTGCCAGCCTTGCATCTTGAAGATATTATGTCACATTTCTCAGTAATTGCACTGCCTCTCTCAACCTTCGAACCGGAACACAGCAATGCTAACACTGCTATTTGGCGGTTTTACGACCATTTTATGAAGTCTACCTCACGTGAACGATGAAATTGTAGTTGCTGTATTGAAAGATCCAACGATATTTATTTATATGCTGATAGGTGCTGGCGCTCGAGTACAATATGGATCATCCGAAGCGGTTCGTTGGACTGTTTGGGCTGTTCAACCTAGGCATGCTGGTAATCATGTTCCTGTACACGGTCGTCGGCATCTTCGGCTACCTCAAATACGGCGAAAACGTTAAAGCGTCGCTGACTCTTAATCTGCCTTTTCATGAGAAGTAAGAAATAGTTCGAAATGACGGGAGTTTGACTATAGCTATGTAAACAAACAGCTCAGACAGGTTTGGGCGCTAGATCTTTTTGTTTTTCGGCAACTATAACTTACAGCACTTTAAAATTGATATCGTTCAGAAATTATACCAAGGTTTATAGCAACAACTCCTTGTCTGCATTTATGTCTCTGTTATTCCTTTGTTTCTGTTACTGTACTATATGGAGCAGTTTTTGCATGACAGACATCCTAATGTCGATCTTTACAAGTTTTTGCGATTTTAATCATCATCATCACTATCACCATCATCATCATCATACCAGTCATTAAAAGTCCACTGTTGGATATAGGCCTCCCCAAGAAAGTGGGTATGTTGCCCATAATTGCCGCGCTGGGCAAGTGTGTTGGCAATCGCAGAGCGCAGCTTTCGCGACGGGGAAGGTGCTGCCCACCTCCACCCTGTACATTTACACATTAGAAAGAATGGATGAAATAAGAACGACTGCACAAATATATACACCGGAAATGAATAGAAGGGTTGGTATAAGACGACCGAGATGAACATATTTTAACCAGGTAGAAGAGGTATTAAAGAAGGGTCAGATCAGAAGTACCAAGAATAAACGAGCGTGTATGAATAGACTAATACGAGTAAGGGAAGTGATAGAAATTTGCCAAGATCCTAGCAGTGTTAAGTACCCCGATGGGACACAGCCGTGATGTATGTATATTCTTTCATATTTATCACAAGGATATAAAGTGTTTAATTTGTATTGTTTCTAGAAAAGCACAAGCTTCCAAGATAACGATAGCACTGGCTATATTCCTGTCGTTCCCTCTGCAGAACTTCGTAGCCTACAACATCTTATGGCACAAGGTACAGAAGCGGCTCCAGGCGTCCAAACATCGTGTGTTGGACTACATGTTACGCATCATACTGGTCATCATACCCTGTGAGATATAACAAATAAATATTTTAAAAAATTATAATCATAATGGCCGTCGCTCAGGAAATACGTTAGTCGTTTCCGAAACGAACTTATTTCTTGTGAAAATAAGGATTCATTCAGGTATTTCTTTTAAAGATTATAAAGTTACAAATTTGTGCGACATGCAGGACTTTCTTCAGTAACTAGTAAGTGCAAGCTCTCAGTGGTGTGTCTACCGCTGATAACGAAGAAGTTAGAGCCCTCTTTTTGGATCAACAGCTGTTCGCAACTTGGCTTTGCCCGATAGGTTTGATGGTGATGATGTTGGTCAAAGATTCTATTAACACAAACGACAAACATTTTTAGGATTAATATTTATGTTTTTTATGTGCCTCGGTCTATAATATGTATTAAGCATCATATTAAGTATACAAATCAAATCATGTTAAAATATTCTTTATTCTTGTAATCCCATTACAAGCACTTACAAATCGTCAATAATAATTAATAAAACAGTTTTAATGCGAATTGTATTATATTCATTGATGACCTTGATGACTCCACGGAATCAAAAGAGACATTTTAGATATCAAGGGAGCGGCTTGCACCCTTTAAATGCTCCGAGACATTTCGCTTAACGCACTCGTGTCACTGACACCAGACAACAGAGGGATCACAAATATAACACTTAAATACATATTCAACAGCCAGACACAAAAAAACCAAATTATTATAACCCCATTTCTGTTAACCAGGGGGCCTCGCGATGATAATGCCGTACCTGGGTCCGTTCATTGCATTGTTTGGCGCGTTCTGCTTGTCGCTGCTGGCGGTGGTGTTCCCCGGCCTGATGGACGTGTGCGTGTGGTATACCAGCAGCTACGGTACGTGCCGGTACCGACTGGTGCGAGACGTGGCTATCGTGATTCTGGGTAGTATGTGCCTGCTCTCGGGCGTTTACACCAGCGCGCTGGAAATCTACCACGCCAGCGAAATCGCCCCAACCTCCCTAAGTAACGAGTGATAGCTTGTTGCTAATCTTCTGATAGAGCTGATGTTTTTCACTTCTGACGTTCTGATATCTTTATTATAATTATACTTTAAATAAATATTACTCTTGTAATTTAATGTTATTTTAGCGTATTTAAACAGTAGAATATAATTAGTATCTTTACTAATATTATAAAACAGAGGAGTTTATTTGAACGCTGGACTCGGCTGACTTAGACGCTGGAATGGACTGACATTGATAGTTCTTTCAATGTCAGTCCATTTATCGAGGACGGTATAGTATAGTATCGAAGAGGAAGAGGTATAGTACTCCCTACTTGCCCCCCCTAGTCACTGTTACACGCGGACGAAGTCGCTAGGGAGATCTACTGGTATTTATATATATTCACCTCCATTTCTCTTAATCACTGCATCAAGCGTGAACGGCAGAACCGATTTTACTAAACCCTTATTTTGTTGAGTGTGTTATTGACTAGAGAAGGTATTTGTGGAAGAATAAATAGGAAAATCGCGTAAATCAATAAGTAAGGAATACCTTAATTACCATATTTAATTTAACCTTGTAGTACTAAATTCTCTGATATTGACAGACTGCAGTGCGAATATCATACAACTATAACTAACTCGTGTAAAATGTGGTGAAACCTTAATACATCTATGAAACAGAAAGTTTTCTGAACGCAACCATAAATATTTGACATCCAAGTGACACATTTTCATTTCTAAAAAGGCAAACTACTTCAAATATTTCACACTTACGTGCTGTTTGTGTTGATGCTTAATTGGTAGTATCTTTTTTTATTTATTTTTCATGGTTCTTATCATCAAAATCGTCCCTGAACCTTACCAATTACTTCAATATCAAAATTAGCCAAACCAACCAAGCCATTCTCAAGTTTTACCGACAAAAACGCACAGCAATTCATTCATATAGAGATAATATCAATTACACTTATCCTAATTCATCCATTAGCCGGTATGAGGTACCGGTAGTAATAGTACCTCCCCCTGTACCAGTTGTAAGAGCGAGTAAGTATTGTAAGGCGACTTGTGTACCAGGATCGAGATATGGCGGTATATCCAGCCAAAACAGTGCGGGTCAAATGCACAAAAGAAAGCTGCGCTCTGCGTTTGCGAACACTCTTGCCCAGTGTGGGAATTATATGCAACATTCCCCCTTTCTTAGAGCGGCTTATGTCCAGCAGTGGGCTGTCAATGGTTAGTATAAATGAAAATCCTAAGTCAAATTCATAGTTAAAATAGTCTGTCAAGTCAGTTGGTATATTTTCTTAGGTGATTAAATAAAATATTCGAGAGACGGTAGACTTGGATAAGTGTTCGAACACGATGAGGCACGTGTCTTTTTATTTCAAATGTATTCTTTTATATTTCATTAGAAACAGATTTAACGCGTAAAGGTTATACCATTCAAAGGCATCTAATGGTATTAAAAAAGCAGAACGATAGCACCAAAACTGAATAGTCTTTACGACATTCATTACTGATTAGTAGATTGCAAGATTCTAAGAAATGTGCTAACACGCTCTGTCACTATTCAGCCATGGTAATAAATAGTGGCTAATACAAACGGATTTAATTATAACATATGTTTCTTTTGACAATCTTCTTTCTTCCATTCAGTAAATACTTTGTTAATGGCGTTAATCAACCTTACGTATATATATGATATAATTACCGTCTCTACATTTCCAAAACCAGACCACATTAGAATGGTCCTATTGTTTTCGTGAATTATCTAAATCTGAATATACCAGAACGTTTTTTTTATTCATCTGGGTAGCGTCGCCGCATTCTATAGACGGTCTAGCGCACTGAACCACAAGCGCATTGATAATTTTGTGACGAAGATATTATGTCACATTGCATAGTAATCTTACTGGCTCTCTCACCCCTCAAACCGGAGCACAGCAACGCGAATACTGCTATAAAGCGGTAAAAATGCAGTGAGTGAGTGCACCAATGCAGATGACCTTTTGTAAGTAAGAATAATTACATGCATGAGGTAGGTGAAGCCTACCTCACGCATGTAATTATTCTTAAAGGAGTTCTAGCAATTATCAGTTTATAGGTTTTGACGTCTAAAATAAAAACATTTCAAAAATAAATTAATTATCCATTGCCATTTCCATAATATTGGATACAAATATGTTTTTTGGTAAGAATTTTAAAACCGTTTTATTAGTTATAAATATACATAAATACAAATATTACTTCTTTATAGATTTTAAGAAGAAATCCCTTCTTTGTAATCTTAATATAGCTTAAGTATCTTTAATTTGACGGGCCCGATGGCGCAGATGGTAGTGATCCTGTCTTGTGCACCAGGGGTCGTGGGTTCGATTCCCACCCAGAGCAAATATTTATATGATGATATTTGTGTTTGCTCTGGGTATGGATGTAAAATATATGTATTTAAGTAGTATATTTGTGATTCCTCTGTTGTCTGGCGTCCGTAACACAAGTGCTTTAAGCGACTTACCACGGAGTCAGGTCAATGTATGAGATGTTGTGGGAATTTATTATTATTATTATTAATTTTTAATAGTGAAAAAATTGTAAAATCTGCCTAGTAGTTTTTAAGGTAAATCGTAACAAACAAAATGTCGAATATTTTTCTATATATTACTTAAGATTTAAAATTATAATATTTTTTCCATTGACCTGACTACAAGATAAGTAGCTTAAAGCACTTGTGTAACGGACATCGGAATCATAGAAGAGTCACAATTATAACACTTAATTACATATTTAATACACAGACATAACTAATACAGATCATATAAATATTTGTCCTGGATGGGGATCGAACCTACGACCCTTGGCGCATAAGATAGAATCACTAACATAGGCAAATTTAAATGCTACACAATGAAAGAATGCTAGATAAATAAAATACTCAATAATACATGTCAAGACAGTAGCGTCGCACGAGTTATTTTTGATTGTATTACAGTATTTGCATTAGAAGTTTTTATTAATATTGTTTGCAAATTATTAAAATCAATTCACAGAGAAGGCAAAAAACAATTAAAATATGTCATCCTAATCCAATTATTTTATAGGACAACTAGCTGTGCCCGCCACTTCGTCCGCGTGGAATAGTTTATTTGGGTACCATACCTCTTTAGCCTAACTTATATAAGCTTTGAATGTCATGTTTATCTTTATCGAATTAAAGGCCTGAGAAATAAATTTTAAGTTTTTGGCTACAAAAATAGCGATTCTTCCATACAACTTTTTATCGAGCCCTTACAGCTCTTATTTCGAATTAAAAAATAGCATATATCCTGCTTCAGGGTTTAAAGATTGTCTGTGCCAAATTTCATGAGAATCGGTTAAGAGGTTTTAGTTGGGAAGCGTAATAGCAAACAGTTATATTTTGAATTTAGGTCAACAGTAAATAAAAGAGAAAGAAAGAACAGTAAATCGAACACGGGCATTAGACAATTGTTTCAACTAACGAGATATATAGATATGTTTGCAAAGTGCGTCATCTATTGTTGACTAGACATACTATTCAGGAAGTCCTTCGAGCAACATAGAGTTTATACAAAGAGTTTACGCAAATACGGGTAGAGGGCGTTGTAAGGTATTCAATTTTTGGCTCTCTGATGTTATATGATAATTATTTATAGTTAAATTATAATTGATATGAACTATGTTTATAATGAAATAAATATTGCCACAGAATTAAGAAATCAACTAATCATTCTTTTAGTAAGATCAAATTGCACACAGTGATTAAAAGATGTGGAAATCAGTTTAGTACACTAGGAGTTCATCTCAGACAAACACGGTGACACAATTCTTTGTATATATATAAGATTAGCTGAACCGACGTTGTTCTGTCTAAATCCTATCTTTCAGGTTAGATCAAACTATACACTTTTTATACAAAGATGAGAAAATTGCGAGATCAGTATGTGAAAGTTGACTAAATTTAAAGTCTATGTAGAGAAGATATAGTTCATATACAACTCACTAGAAATACATTCAATTAATTAAAAAAGACACACTACGGTTTGACTTACACACATCATATTTAAATGAAGTAATCATTAAAAAGTGCTGTGAGATACCAGCAGAGTAGAATAGTAGCGACTAAGGTACCAGAACCGACACATCGCGGTATATCCATCCGAAACAATGCAGCTCAAATGTACAGGGCGAGAATGGGCAGCAGCATTTCCGTCGCGAAAGCTGCGTTATGTGATTGCCAACACTCTTGCCCAGCGCGGCAATTATGGGCAAAATTCCTCCTTTCTTGGGGAGGCCTATGTCCAGCAGTGGACTTTCAATGGCTGATATGATGATGATGATAAAACATTCATTAGCTTTAGTGATTATATTTTCTTTAGTGGCTGGCTATAATGACTAGAAACAAAATAAAGTACGAACATAAAAATCTAATTTTATAGTCGTAATTTGACCTCAACTACGTATAATTTCTTGTACCACCTTAACCTTTTTTCGGAGTATATAATGCTGTACTATTCCCGCAACAATTCATGAGCTACCCTATGCCTGATTTCACTTGGCTGCTCGACTCAGTGACTGCTCGTCTTGCTACCGTCTCCCACGCAGATTTTGGGGGATCTGAGCGGGATCGATGGCGATCAACCGTAGACGCCTCTGAGGCTTAACCTAGGTCCAGGTGGCAATCTTTGCCGATGAAGTTAAGTTTTAACAGAAGAGGACTGAGCGGCAGGTTAGCGAGAGGGGGCAGGGACTGTAGACGTTCACCGACGAACACGGTGTACCGCGAAAAATTGATATTCACTGAAAGCAGTGTAACTGAAATGCAACAGGGCAGGGAAGGGCAGCATTACCGTCTCGTAATTATACATATATTACGTACATTTGATTGATCATATTGTTGTCATTATGATGAAAATATTATACGTAACTCTATGTCAGTCTCTCTTATCGTACTGTATTACTATTTGGGGGGGTGCTACTAAAACGAATATGTTACTGCTAGAAAGGGCACAGAGATCAGTGCTCAAAGTTATGTACATTCTACCCTTTAAATACCCTACCTCAAAACTCTATATACATAGCAAAGTTTTAACAGTGAGACTACCAAGAACTTATTCTCAAATAGCATAAACTATGTAAACCTGAAAATAAACTAACTCATAGTAGACGAAAGTATGTGGATTACCAAAATATACATCAGCCATGCCGTACACGGTTCGCACAGCGGTTTCTAAATTTTACAGGACCATTTATTTATAATAAAATTAACCAAGAAATAGATATTCATGACATAAATAAATACACTTGCAAAACAACAGTAAGAGAATGGCTTTTGACATTAGACTACAACAAGACAGAGGAATTGCTAACAATATTATGCTAGACTGGACTATATTTATTGTTACTATTATTGTTTGTGTATACTGTATGTACTGGCTTAGCATTATATTCTGTGTATTTATGTAATGTGTGCGTAAATAATGTGTTGCATTAACAAGCTTTGTATTACACTAGATCATATAGACACACATCCACACCTACATGCACACTAGAGCATAGGTATAGGTGCCTATAAGAACAGGCTAGACCTAGTTTAGGTACCTAAGTATCATAATGTATTTTAGTTTAAGTTACCTTTTGTTGTTGAATAAAGTTGTTATTATTATTATATTATTATTAGTAATTTTGGTATTGCCAAGTTACAAAATATCACTGTTGTTATAGCTTGGAAAGTCTGAGGGCTGTAGTAATAATAAAAATGCGGGAAGTACTTGACACAGACTAACTTTATTTCTTACAGTGCACACAGCAATATACCAACCTACCCATAACTGACAAGCGATATTAATCTATAAATTACAGTAATTAAGCTTAAATTTGACTGTAAAAACTTGACAGATTTGAGTAAGTTGACTTGTTGCCCACCGTACAAGTGAAGTTCAAGTGATGCTAGTATCTATGCTAGTTATTTCAATTCATAAATATGTTTTAATAATCCCAACTATTAAATTAAACTAATAATAATCTAAATATATAAACCCAAGTTTAACAAAAGACTTTAGTAAAGATGTCCGCTGACACACTTTTGGCAACAACATTCATATAGAAGCCATTCTATATGAGAAGTTGTATCAAATAAAAAAAAAATGTTACAGCTTCTCATATAAAATGTTAACAAACATCAATATGTTTACTCCTTTTGTAAAACATACAATTATCAGTAAGCTTATTCTACTTTGGTTATCATTAACATGGAAATCATGGAAAACAATAGGACTTTGTTTCTTTACTAGCATTGTAGCACCGGCCTACGAACCCGGCTGCCTTATTCTCAGCCTGAGCGCTGAATACACTTGCTTGCTTGACTTGCTTATAACATTCATGTGACAATGTGTATTACAGCTTCTAAAAGATTAAAGTATTTTTTTGTATACCCATTTACAATTTGGGTACGCAAAAAAGTACTTTATGCTTTAAGGCAAACACATATAATGCTATAATTATCAACTTTTCAACTATTTTCCATGTATCACACTCCCTGAAAGACTGCATCGCATCCTCTATACATCACTACACTAAACTGTTTGTTCCGGCTCACTTATAACATATGCATAAGTCAGATTTGTTCATCAATACTTTCTACTCAAATATTTCCGAAACCAAATCTTTCTGGAGCTTTTCTCTATTGATTGTCAGTAGCTACATTATGTTCTAAAAACTTTTCATCGTGTTTATAACAATGAGATTATCGAGTTTTGTGTACTTAACGTTAACAAGTCGATCCATCTAAATTTAAACTATGTTAAGTTAAAATAAGACTAAAATAGTCATTTCAACAAAAGTGGAACAAGTTAAAATATCCTTAGGTAGTAAATAGGAAAAAATAACTAAAAGTATATTAAGTACATATCAAGTAAAAATAACTTTTTTTATCATATTTAGCTTATATTTATTCGGAATAATTTTACTTCGTGAAACTGGTAATTATTAACTGACAATATACTTATTTAGGTTGGTAGAAGTAACATGTGTCGCTTTAATAAAGACCATTTGAATCTAACGCCAGCTTGCGTCAAATAGTTTTAGCTTTTATTGAATCGGTTATGCTGATAAGCTGAGTATGATGATCGAGCATTCGTATGCAGTGAGAACTAAAAACGAGTTTTTAGTTGTCCTAGTTTTGATCTTGGGGTGCTATAATGACAATTACGTTGCCCTTCTTGTTACCTCTTGAATCACTGTTTAAAAAAAGAAACCGCATCAAAAGTTTCGGATGGATATACCATACCGCCCTTTGTCACTTTTGGTACCTCAGTCGCTTTTTACGATACCTGGCACTGGGGGAGGTTACCTACTATTCTACTCTACCGGTACCTCACGGAAAATGATTTATACCGCCACTATTACCATAAAGGACAATTAATTTGACTGGCTTGATGGTGCAGATGGGTTCGATCTCCACCCATAACTTAATATTTATATTGTGATATTAAGGTTTCATTCTGTGTGGATGCCATCGATTTCTGCCCAGGATAAACATTTAAATAATGATTTCAGTATATGTTCAGTATCTGTATTTCAGTATTATGTTTGACATTCTTCGCTTACATCCGTAACATAGGTGCTTTAAACGACTTATTTCGGAGTCATGTCAATGTATGAGATGTTTTGTGTACTCGTATGTGTGTATGAATATTATTAAAAGTCTTTAATTCAGTATTTATATTCTCAAAATGATCGTTAATCGTAATCTTTTTTCATGTTATAATAACTGTTACTTACACTACGCGTTTTTTTGAATTGTAGTTTTTAAAATACATACATAGCGCCTGTGTTCCATCGGGGTAGAGAGAGACTATGAATCTCCACTTGTTACAATCTTGGCATACCTCTCTCACTTCCCTTACTAGTATTATCATACACGCTGGTTTATTCTTGGTACTTTTGACCTGGTCCTAGTTTTACACCTCTTCTACCTGGTTAAAATATGTTCGCCTCGGCCATCCTATACCAACTCTTCCATTCACTTCCGCTCTATATATCTGTGCAGCCATTTTACTTTTATCCATCCTTTCTACATATCCAAACTATCTTAACATTCCTTTTGTGTAAAAGATGAAGTTGTGACAACAGTCGCAACATCATCTTTTTATACCACGTCGATCTCTAATAACACTATTATATAATCTATCTCTCAAACTCACACCATAGATACTTTAAAAAAAAAACTTAATTACTGTGTAATTAAGCAATACGACAGTTTTCTTGACACAACGTTATATATCAAGAATGTGGTATAACATCAACCCTACAACACGAGAGGGAAGTAACCTCAGTGCGAAGGGCGTCGCTGCACACGACGTCTAATAAGTATTTGACGTTTGGGGGTGTTAACCAGCAAACGTTCACCAAAAATAGAGCGTGTCAACTGCTGGGGATTCCCGAGTGGAATCCTATCGACAGGCTATGGGGACCGAGGTACCGACGGAGGGTGAAATTTAGGTAATAACAGCTCAGATGCAGTTTTTGTCACCGTGTTTTAATCCCGTCCAGCGCCTTCTATTTGGGAACATGCGAACTACTCCGAACCTCGCCCTTACAGCAGGCCAGCATGATGTGAAGCAGACTCAACGCACCCTTCCCATTTTTGAATAGCAACTCTATAGAGCAGTCATTTTGGAATCAGTAGTAAGAAAATCAGTAGTGTTATATAAAGAGATTATAATAAGTATAATTACATTTTTTTAAATATATTTTCCACACATTTAATTTAAAGATTGCCTGGAAGAAATCTCTCTATGCAATAAGGCCGCCAAATGTACTTCACTATGTATAACTATAAATACTATTGTCTGTAATATTTAAGTGTACAAAAAAATGCATTATTATTACTTTAAAGTAACATCGTTATTTTAATTACAACTTTTCTGCACTTCCCACAATTTTTATATTGATAATCCTAAATAAGATCATAAACTCCACTACACCAATAAAGAAAGCGTTAATAACGCGTCAGAACTCTATAGCACGACAGTCGCTGCAGTAATAGTGCTTTCTTCTACATCTTCATTATACTATAAAATGGATACGTATGTTTGACACGAATAATACGAATAAAAAAACTGCGCGACGAGTTTCGCGGCTGCATTTTACTAGAAAACATTGTCATCAAATATCGTGTGCGCTGCGGAAACTGAAATACAGAACATCAATATGTTCTACAATCATAATATCTATAAAAAAAACATCTCGCGGTTACATATATCCAGGTAATATGTCACTATAACTTCATATTTGAAAGAGGTCTTAACTAAAACCATACCATGTCTATAATACCATTCATATCTTTACATTAATCCTTATCTAAAAACTAGTTTTTGTTACAGACAGCAAAATATATAAATAGTAAAAAAATCTTAAAATAAAAAAGACTAATAATGTGTAACATTATTACATATTGCACACGCAGACAGGCTTATGGCGGGTTTAAACAGTCTTTTGTTTCCTAAATGTGACTTAATTTGGCAGTAAAGAGTATTTCCCATCACGCACTAAAACAAATGAATTCATCGATAAGTTTTTTATTTTATAATTTAGTTAGATTGGTACAATCATCTATCCTCAAACAGAAGACATTTTTTTGCTATAAGATTTCCAATTTTGGATTAAATAATTTTAAACCTTTATTGTTATAAATAATAATAACAAATTCCCACAACATATCATACATTGACCTGACTACGTGGTAAGTCACTTAAAGCACTTGTGCTACGAATGCCTGACAACAGAGGAATCACAAATATACTATTAAAATATATATATTTAACACCATGATAAAGAACAAACACAAATATTATCATATAAATATTTGCTCTTGGTGGGAATCAAACCCACGACCCCTGGTGCATAAGACAGGATTACTACCATCTACAACATTTTCAAAACTATGATAAGTTTTAGCTTAACCCAAATGTTTACAACAATTGTCTACCCATAGAAGCCGGGATAGACGGCTTTATATAATTGTTGGTTTCTTCTTATACCACACATTGGCAAACTAGTATGCGGTCCGCCCATAGACATTTACAAAACCGAGGCACCCATCACACGTAGCCGACCCTGTAAAACCTCTTTACTCCTTTTTCGAAGCACCCTATATTATAGCGCAAAAACCTCCATAGGTGACACATTCCACAACCCTAGCGTGAGTTGGAAGGGTGGAAGAGATGCGTGCCTTGTTGGGTGACCATGGTAAGTAATAAAATAAATTAATTTCAGTTCAATATGAATTTAATGTATTGTGTCATTATCGCCATTAAAGCTGTCAGTAACACTCGTCCAATCGACTCCCTAAGAGGTAACTGATAGAACCAATTGTATGTAATGTGGTCTTTATCCAGCGCAAGCTTACGGTTTTAGTAAAATGGTCGACCGAATAAATGTTACATTCGATAAACATACAGTATGACGTGAATAATGAAGTTTATTAAATAAAGATTGTCACTAACAGGACTCTATAGTTCCTATGTTCCGATGTCCGGCAACTGCGCCAGACAGATTGTGGTAAAATGTAGTATATATGATTTGCGTTACGAGTAATGAGCCATAACGTTATAGAAATAGGGCTGGTTTTTATGAAAAGGCCACTGTCGAAACACGATACACGTAGGGTAGTAGGGGAGACCGGGGGAATGGGATAATTCAGATTGACTTGAATAAAACCCACTTCAAACAACAAACTTAAATTCTTATATGGCGCTATCATATCAGCCATTGGAAGTCCACAGCTGGACTTAGGCTTCCCAAAGAAAGGAGGAATTTGGCCCATAATTGCCGCGTTGGGCAAGCGTGTTGGCAAACACAGCTTTTGCGACGGAGATGCTAATGCCCAACCCCGCCCTATGCATTTGAGCTGCAGTGTATTGGATGGATATACCGCCATTTGTCGGTTCTGTTCTGTCGGTAACTCAGTCACCTCTTACAACACCTGGTACGGGGGTAGGTACTATTCTACTCTGCCGGTATATGGTGCTATCCATACAGTTTTCTATCAAATACAAGTTATATAGCAAATTACAAATACCTCGTTTTGTCCCATAGTCAGGGCAAAATGGGAAACGCCATGGGTCTGCCCCATAAGGTAAGTTCATAAGAAATATAGTAAATAACTAATCGATACAAAAATTATTTGTTTTATTACTAAAGCAAATAGCCCAGCCACTGTCAATTTTTGTCATAAATAAGCAACCTTTGATTCCGAGGGATGTAAAGTTAAGGGATGAAACTAGGAATAAAACTCTGGTGCTATATGTATATAGATATTTTTCGTTTACTTTACCTTTATTATAAATACAAAAATATGAATCCAATCATTAAACGTTAAATAAAAAACACATGAAAACGTTTTCGTAACGTCAGAATAAAACAATTTACTAAATTAATATTAAAAGGTATTATTTTTTTTTTGTTTTCGGACGAACTTTTGCTGAACTACTCAGACGTCAATTTTAGCGCGATTGAGCGAGAGGGGCTTTTGAGTGAGCGATCCCGTAGTCACCTACGTGCCTAGCGGCTACGACCGCGCGCTTAGCTACGATCGCCCCTAACGTCTAGGGTTGCCATCGTTGGGGAATAAAAATTGTTTGCATTACATAATATAACACAATTATCTGTACAATTACAACGGCTTATTTTTTATAAGGTTAATGATGCAGCGATACGGTTTAAAAAAAAAGATGCATCAATACAATCAATTAAAACTCGCAGTCGCAATCACCAAATAATTTAATAAAGCCATACTAATCAGATATAAAAAGTCCTTTTAAAATAACTTCATAATTAACCTCTGAGATAGATTTTGTTCGACATTACATTATATTTCCAGAAGGTAAACTAATAACCTCCTTGTAGCTCAAAGGGTATCTATTATATCTATTATATATCTATCTCTTTGTATAAACGGCGTTGCTATGAACGACTTCTGGTAACTTTTTAGCGTTTGAAGGTCAAATGCCTACAAACACTACCCAAAAATTCTGAATATTCAGTCAAGTATATCCCTTAGCTATTAGTTGCATTACAGTTGTGAAGGGTCAGGGCGAAATTTACCAAATATGACTTCAGGTGAAACTTCTGTTTGCGCGTTTTAAAATACAGCCAGCGCCCTCTGTTTGGAAACATGTATACTATAACAAAACGGGCACCCACAACAGAACCGCTTATGAAAAGTAGCAACCCTTACATTAACGGATAGCAACACTTAAGAATAGTGTTTATAAAATCTATATTCGAATTACTCTTTGTTGTTGCGGTATTCTTAACAGAAAAGTGCTTTATGAGATTTATACTTGCAGTTTGGTTTTACAGAAGTAGTATTTTAGAATAAGTATAATGACTCGTTATTATTATAGAGGCTCTTCTCAATACATAATAAATTAAATAAATTCCCACAACATCTCATACACTGATCTGATTCCGTGATAAGTCGCTTAAAGCACTTGTGATACGGATTTCAGACAACAGAGGTACCGCTAATATACCACTTAAATACTTATATTTAATACCCAGACACAGAACAAACATAAATATTGACATATAAATATTTGGCACCCAAGATAGGATTACTAACTTCTATGCCATCGGGCCCTTCATATATATTTGTAAAGTCATGGTGGGAATATAAACGTGTCCATACGTCCGCTTTGTGGAAAAACATTTCTAAATAATGTTTTATCTAGTATTTTTCCTGCAAAATATAACGTAAGCTTAAAATAATTCTTAGAAAGGTCACCTATGTGTAACGAAATTTTCATTTTACTCTACGAAATTTCATAATACTGCAATTTTCTTGTTTAAAGTCTTTTCCATAAGTTTTTATTTCATAGTTTCCATAGTTGGAGTTCCATATACAACCTTAAGGTAGATTGAAAAGTAATTACATCTTCAAAAAACGGTTCGTAACAATATAAAATTCCAGAGTTTAGTATGAGTGTTACGCTTGGGTGATGTCAATTGATGACAGGATAATTAGATTTTTTACAATTTTAAATTCTAGCGCCATTTTATCTGTCAGGTGACCATAAATAATAGCTTTTGAAAGCTGCCATCTATCCACGCACGTTAGTATTACAACAGAATAGGAAATTAAGAAAAAACATTAACCACAACCATATATGACTTAGAATATTATTGAAACATTAATATTGCAAGAAGAATTATTATAATATATTGAAGTGATATTAATATTGTAAAAAAATGGATTTATAAATTGGATTTAACATGACATTTACACAGAAGTTTGTTTGTCGTGACATCTGTCGCGCTTTTTGTACACTACCTATGCGGATTGAAAAGCAAGCAGCAGGCAAAGTAGATTTGCTTTGAAAGCAAAGCAAGCTTGCTATCAGGCACAGACTAAGAATATTTCAGGCCTGGGCTAACTTAGAAACCTAAAAATTATTGTGGTACCGATTAATATGGAAAATGATAAAAGAAAAAAGGTAGAGACCTATTTAAAGACGCAGCTGCAAGACGCAGGCTGTCAGCAAATAATTATTTCGATATGATAATATAAAATGGATATTAGAAAAATAGATGTTCAATACTTTCCGTTGTTGTAGAACCATGGGAGATAGCCCAAAGAGCCTTTATATATCATCATCATCATATCAGCCATAAGACGTTTACTGCTGGTCATAGGCCTCCCCAACATAGGAGGAATTATGCCCATAATGGCTGCGCTGAGAAAGCGTGTTGGCAATCGCAGAGCGATGCTATCTCGACGGGGATGCTGCTGCCTATCCCGCCCTGTACATTTAAACTGCACTGTTCTTGATGAATATACCGACATCTGTCGGTTCCGGTACCTTAGTCACCTAATACGCCACCTGGTACATGGGTAGGTACTATTCTACTCTATACGCCATTATTATTTGTTATTTATAAAGCTTACATTCTACTTTTGCTTTAAAACTGCTACAATAATTACAATTTACAACACTGCTAAAATAATTTGAAAATTTACGTAAAGTTTGATGCCCTCATTCGAATCAACGTAACGTATTTCGTAGTGATCCTAACTTGTGCAACAAAGTACGAAATTTCGATCCCCATTCCGGGAAAATATTTGTGATGATACTTGTGTTCGTCATGTATCTGGTCCTGTATCTGTGTTCAATATGTATTTGAGTATTATATTTGTGATTCCTCTGATGGCTGATATTCTTAACAAAAGTGCTTTAAGCGACTTATCTTTGAGTCAGGTCAATATATGAAATGTTCTGAGAATTTATATATATTCCAGGGACTATAAGATCCGGCCCTGTACTTTGCAGTACTAAAAAGCTGCCGATAGATGGAGTTATGGTATTATTTAAAGGTGCAAGTTGAAGGCATATCAGTTCGGAAAGGTTTAGAATTTCTTTGGCCTGAAATTTAAGATGTTGGTTTGTGCTGTTTATTTTTTAGTGGAAGACCGAATAAATTAAGTCTGATTATAAGTCGTTGTATCAAATATTATGTATATTTATCCAAAAAAACACGATCACATTACTGACCCAGTTTCCTTGTCTATTTATATAAAAGGAGAAGCTGACTGACTGATTGACATACCTGCGTTATACGCAGGGGAGCACTGAGAATGGATTTTTGAAAATTCACCACCTACCTAAATGAGTAAAACAGGGAATCGCCAGATAGCAACATTTTAGATATTGTTTAAATGAGGTAGATCGTCTGACAAGGTTCGTCTGCATTGATACTCTTGCCTGTTTCTACCGCCAAGTAGTACGCATTGCTGTGTTCCGGTTTGAAGGGCACTTACATTACTGAGTAATGTGACATGACCTTCAAGTCACAAGGTTGGCAACGCGCTAGTGATATCCTTGTGATATTACAAGCGTCTAGAAGCTGCAGTGACACTTACCACGCGGACTGTATGATTGTTTGTCGACCTGACTATATAAAAAAATGTGTTATATAAAGTTTGTATAGCTTGAACCTAGGAGTACGAGAAGTCATGAAATATACCGTTTTATATAAGATATTTGTAGGGTAATAAAAATGAATGCGGACAGACATTATAAAGTTGACACTAACTCTGCTTAGATTCTCGTTATTCATTTGGACTATTTTTGAAGAAATATTAACCTGGATTCCTTAGGGATTTCTTGGTCGTGGATCTATAAAAAATATGTCAAACAAAGTGACTAGATTTAGAGTCACAGAAGAAGAAAAAAGCGCGTTGCATAAGCTATTTAGACTTACATACTTTACTTTACTTTTCTACATAGACTTTTCTTCGTTAGATGGCGTTACAGGGATAACTCTCGACTATGTTATGTTATTCTCTCGTTATGGGAAAAAGTTTTATCAAGTAGAAGAAACTTTTATGTATCCTTTTATTCACACGGCGCACTTCCACAGGTGGACATGGGCTTTCCAAGGACCTCCCGTAGGAAAAGTCGAAGGGTTCTATCGTTATACATAATTTTCGCGTATTGTGTGGTACCCCTACACTTGGGGTTAAGCGCCTAACCTAGTGACCGGACAGATCAATCAATTTTGCCCGAAATTGGGGTAAACGGGCCGAACATATTTTCAACAACTATATATTTTTCAAGACTTTCGGCCTACATCATGAAGTTAACTGTAAATCGCCGGACGGAAGCAGGAGCGTCGAGGTGCGGGGTCACGGGTGCTAGCTGCGTGTGCCTGTGTGTGTAGGGTGGGGGGAAGTGCTATCAGCCGGGAGAGGGTGGCGGGGGCGCATGTCTACCTCGCTACTCATCAATAGATGGCGCTACAATGTGTGTTAATGATTGTACAGTGCTTATGAAAGTTTACTTTCCAACATAAGTTCTGTTGCTATTTGCTTAACTAATATTAGATTGGTATAAGGTGACTTGATCCAGTAGTCAAATTATCAGTCAATAATGTCCACTGCTGGACATAGGCCTCCTCCTTTGCAATAGGAAAAAAAAGTCTGGTTTCCACCCTGTAGCGTTAGAGCTACGCGACTTCTATTTTTGGATGGTACCTCGTACATAGAGAGGTACTATTTTATTCTTTCGGTATTTCATTGGTAAAATTGTCAGTAATCCACGATATTTGTCGTTATCCTTCGATACATAGGAATATTCCAGAAGATCTTTCGTTGGTGTGTGCGATTAAAATTCAATGTATCTTTCTATTTCTCATATTTCCTTTTTATTTTAAAGAAGTATTAAAAAAAAGTTATATTACATATACTATATTGACTAACACGAGTTGATTCTTTTATGTTTACTTAAATAAAAAATAAATTTAATTTTTATTTATAAATAGCTATGTTTGCGACAAAACTAATGAGTTATATTTGTAGGTGAAAATCTCGCAAAGACAGGCGGTTTAACATTTGTATAATATTGTATATAAAAAACAGGGCAAGAGCGTGTCAGCCTTCGCGTAATCTACCGAACCGTAGTTCTAAACACAATTGAACACTTTGGAGCCTCATATCTCATAAACGGTTAATTTAATAATAAAACAGTCTTAACAAACCTGCGATATTTTTGAAAGACCTATCTAACGATACCCCACATCATGGGGCTAGGAAAATAATAAAGTAATACAATTTTACTATTTTATATTTGTTGGCTTTTTGTCGCCACATCCAAAACTACTAAGGTAATTATGGGGACTATAAGCCGCGATGGCATCGGGATATGTATAGCTTGTATATAGAGAGGTACAATTTAATTCTCTCAGTATTTCATGTCAGTGTTTGCGCGTGTATGTATATACATATATGTATATATACATGTGAGGCAGCGTAAATGTATATATTCTTAGAACGAAATGCTCATATACATATGATTTTATAAATTAATGAAATTTACGTTTACAAATATGTTTACAATAAAAAGTAATAAACTATATTTTTTGTTGAAAGAAAAAAACATCAAAAACTAGTGAAGAGACAGTTATACTTTCCAATCGAGTATCGGCCTTCGCGGTGTGTATCCGGTTACCCAATTATGCTGACACTTTTAGCTTCAAATCTCATAAACGGTTAATTAAATCATTAATCTGTCTTAACAAACCTGCTATATTTTTGAAAGACCTATCCAACGACACCCCATAACATATGGCTAGCAAAAAAAAATAATTAAACTGTATTACTTTGTCGCCAGGACAAACTTACTTATATTGATGTAATGGCATTTGGCAATTATTAGCTGTGATGGCATCTGAGGATCATGATCATGATGTAAAAAAATATGATTAAATTTCACTACTCTGTACTAAACTTTACCACGATAAACTAATTTGTTTTGATGTCCTCGCAAAGTTGCGGGTTCAGAACGAGACCGATGGCGACCACTGTGCCTCCAATGGTAAAAGAGGGTAAATGGGTCCGGCCGCACTGGTGCGTATTTTTTGTTAAAAAGAAAATATATAAAAACCCAAACTAAATTAAACACTTTAACATTCGTATCATTACTAATTTTAAAAATCGAACAAATGAGTTGCCATTTACAATTTAACGGGCAATTAAAGCTTCATATCTCATAAACCGCTTATTTAATTATTAGAAAGTCTGAACAGACCAGCGATATTTTTGAAAGACCTATCCAACGATGTCTTATACCTTGGGGTTAGGAAAAAAGATACTACTTTGTCACCACGACAAATTCACTCATATTGATGCCTTGCAAAGTTGCGGGATTGGAACGAGACCTACGGCGATAAGACAAAAAGTCCGACGACGACGTTTGACGGAGATATATATACGACGGACTACGACGGGGATAAATATACGTAGATATATATAGAAGACTGAGATATAAATTATATAAATATACATAAATCTTTTATATTATTCTATTACATGCATATAAATGGGGCAGCCTTAAACTATATATTATTTGAACGCAATGCTCAAATACATTTATAAATATTTTCTCAATAAAAACTAATAAACTATATTTTAAGTTAAAATAAGAGACAATTAATTAGTAAAGAGAAAACTAGCTAAGACACAGTTTCACATTCATATAATTAAGAACATTATCAACAAAGCAAGAGCATGTTGTGTTTCGCGTAATGTACCGAGCCGTAGTTCCAAACACAATTAAGCTGATACTTTTAAGGTTCTTATCTGATAAACGGTTTAAGTTATCGTGAAACATTTTTCACAAACTTGCAATATTTTTGAAAGACATATCCAACGATACCCAACATCATGGGTCTTGGAAAAATAATGATTTTACTATTTTGTCGCTATAAATTATATTATTGTTTACTTATATAAGTGACGGTCTTTGCAACAAAGTAGCATAAATATATTCACCCAATTTATACCCTCGCAAAATTGCGAGATCGGAATGAGCCTAACGGTGATAAGTCGGTAAGGCACGTACGTAGGCTTAAGTGGCCTCGTTTGGGAGGAATTAAAGAGGGTGGATGCGTAGAGCCGCACTAGTGCAGTATGTGCTATGTGGAAGGCGATTTCACGCGCTCATCGGCGAATGCGATGTACTGCTCTAAGCTTATGCTAGTGTTTGTTGTAGGACCTACAGTAATCGCATGTGGGCATTATAAGCCGTTGTGTACATTGGGAGGGAGGTACCACTTTATTCTCGCGGTATTACAGGTCATTGTGTTTGTGTGTGTATGGATATATACATATATATGTGAGGTAGAGTTAATGTATATACTATTTGAACAAAATGCTTATATGCATATTTCGCCGTGAATTAATGTAATTAACATTAATAAATATATTCACAAAGAAAAGTAATAAACTATATTTTTTGTTGAATAGAAAAGAATATTAAGGAGTAATGAAAAGATAGTTTTAAATTTATATCATTACTAATATTAAAAACCAACCAAGTACGTTTCGGCCTTCGCGGTGTGTGCCGAGCCGTACCAATCTCAATTGAACCGGCACTTAAAAGCTTCATATCTTATAAATGGTTATTTTAATCATGGTCTTAACCGTGTCGTGAGGTAACGGCAGAATATAATAGTACCTCCTACTACACCAGGAGTCGTAAGAGGCGACTAAGGTCCTAGAGGCGACCAGAACCGACAGATGGCGGTATATCTATCCGAAACAGGGCAACAGCATCCCCGTCGGTAAAGCTGCGCTCTGTGGCAAAATTCCCCTTTTTATATCCAGCAGTGGGTTTTCAATGGCTAAATGATGATGATGATGTGAGAGGGGTCTCTTCTAATACGGGTTTTTCAAACTTAAAAGAGGAGACCCAACCAACAATAAAAAAAGTTTGTATTGTGGTAGAGTCACTTTCATCCATCTATCGTGAATGCGGTACATACATTCGTTACCTAATTCGGCGAAATATGGTTTGCAAACTCGGTAAAAACAGAATGTTTGGAGTTCTTGCCATCTTTACTGACTTTCGAGAAGTTCTCTCGAATATGTAATGTGCCTTTGCTCAATTCTCGGAACTATTTACGTTGGTTGCTCTGTGTTAAAGTTTTAGTCGGGTCGTGTATGGAACTTGACAATTGTCTTGTAAAATTTCGAGTGCAATATACTAGTGCTTATTTGTATTTGCTATTACTGTTTTATAAAAGTATCAAAGATAAGTTGGCATATCTTCGTTCCGGTCATTGTAAGTCCATTTCTGGACATAGACCTCCCCAAAAAAGGGGGAATTTTGCCCATAATTCACTGCGCTGGGCAAGCGTGTTGGAAATTGCAGAGCGCAACTGTGGATAATGACCAGCCCGATGGCGCAGATGGTAGAGACCCTATCTTGTGCGCCAAGTCGTGGGTTCGATTCCAATTCAGAGTAAATATTTATATGATGATATCTATGTTAATTCTGGGTCTGGGTGTTCAATATATGAATTTAAGTAGTAAATTTGTGATTTCTTTGTTGCCTGGCGTCCGTAACACAAGTGCTTTAAGCGACTAGCCACGGAGTCAGGTCAATGTATAAGATGTTATGGGATCATTATCAGACAATAGAGATCATACAAATAAAATTCTTAATACGTATTTTTATACTCTATACACAGAACAAACTCTGATATTTATCTTATAAATATTTGTACTGGGCGGGGATGGAACCCCCGAATCTTAGGTAGGGGTACACCTAAATGCGCCACTGGGTCCGTCAAAGCAACTTTTGCACTTTTCCCGATGCTGAGTTTTATACCTGTCATATCTTCTGAAATGTTTAAAACGTATGTGACTTGCTATGACGAGCAAATTATAATTATATTTAGTACATTATCATATGACTTTAGCGCTATCATAACTGGTTAATCATCATTTAAGCCATTGGATGTCCATTGATGGACATCAGCATCACCATCAAAGGGTATGTCAATAGTGCCCTTAAAATTGTTTTTTATGACACAGAATTAATCATTTTAACTAGCCTTTAAGTTTATAGGACGATGATGATGATGTATAGATACCTCGTCTAAAATCATTGCTGAAAATGACAGTAAGTAGATCTAAACTCCATTTTATACTATGTAAATAGTATAGTAATAGTACCTCACCCGGGTGTGGTTCGAGGCAAGTGAGGTACCAGAACGAACAGGTGGCAGTATATCCACCAGAAGCAGTGAAGCTCAAATGCAACAAGGCGAGAATTGACAGCAGCATTTCCATCGCAAAGCTGGTAATTAAGGGCAAATTTTTCGTTACTTGGGGAGGCCTATATTCAGTAGTGGATGGTTTCCGGCCGCTATGATGATGACGAAGTCTGTGAACGGTTAAATACATAAATGCATATAAAGCAAACTTCAATGATCGACTGATTTACTTATCTGATTTTGTTAATAATTCTTTCATTATTACAAAAAAACTCAAATACGACATTATTTCATTTATCCAAATTATTGGAATAATTTCATTGTATGCTTAAAACTGGAATTTGGAATCCGTAGTAACATATGATAGATGTAAGCTTATAAAAGGGCATGCGGTCGCTGGTAATTGTTAATCCTGTAGAATGACAATACAATGTTGCCGAAACCGAATATTCAACCCACCTGTAACACAAATGCATACATTTCTACATATCAAGCTTCGGACCTGTTACAACGTTTCAATTCATTATGAGCCCTACGTATCAGGTAATTGGGTGTCAAATTAGTTGTAATTTCTTGATATATTTTTTCAGTTGGTGTAGTCAAAGGCTGTGTTTTCACTGCATATGGCGCTACGGTTAAATTACCGTCGGGTGACAATAATGTTGACTATTCCAATTATTAATATTGATTCCCGTTCATGCTACACTGTTCCGGATTGTTATACCGCCATCTGTCGGTATTAACTTCTTAGTCTCCTCTTACGGCACCTGGTTTAGGGGACATCCCCCTCTACTACTACACAACTCTGCCGCTACCACACAGCAAATGAACTCTGCGATTGCCAATACGCTAGCCCAGCGTGGCAATTATGGGGAGGCCTAAGTCCTACGGTGGACTTCCTGGCTGAAATAGCTGATATGTCTGATATGTCGTTGCAAGGGTAACGTGTCTAACGTTTCTTGTTAAATCATGACGATATGTAATCAATTCATGGCGTGTTTGTTATTATCGTGACTGCGATAGGCGCAACAAAGACGACAGGCGCGATGGCGCAGATGGTAGAGATCCTATCTTGTGCGCCAAGTTGTGGGTTCGATTTCCATCCAGAGTAAATATTTATGTGATGATATCTATGTTAGTTCTGGGTCTGGGTGTTTATTTTTATTAATTTAAGTAGTATATTTATGATTTCTTTGTTGCCTGGCGTCCGTAACACAAGTGCTTTAAGCGACTTACTACGCAGTCAAGTCAATGTATAAGAAGTTGTGGGTAATACATTATGCGACCGTCGTTCTGGCTGTTCTCGTTGTATTGATAATATAATCTCTCGTCAAACCAAAAATGAATTGCATTAATTTTTTTATATGACTAGATCGACAAACGGTCCGCTTGATAGTAAAAGTCATCCAGCACCTTTTAATAATCACACTATTCCAAGGCTATCACTTGCGCGTCATCAACTTTCTGTTAAACGATAGTATGTCACATTATCCAGTAATTTCACTTCATTTTCTACCGTTCAAACCGGAACACAGCAATGCGAACACTGCTGTATGGCGGTAGAAATAGGTGACGGTTGGAGGTACCAATGATGATGTTATAAATTACTAATTCTACTATATACAAGCTATGCTATTGATTACAATTTACATTTGTTTGCTGGTATATAAGAGCTGTGATTTTGATTGAATAAAAATAATGAATAAATGTGTGGTACTGGTAGAGTAGAATAGTACTTCCCCCTGTAACAGGTGTCATAAAAGACGTATAAGGGACCAGAACCGACAGATGACGGTATGTCCATCCGAAACAGTGCTGCTCAAAAGCACTGGGCGGGGATGGTCAGTAGTATAACCATAGCAAAAGTTGCACTCTGCGATTGCCAACACGCTTGCCCAGCGTGGCAACTATGGGCAGCGTACCCAATAAATATTTTGGGGAGGCCTATACCCAGTATGCTTTAAATGACGGCTTTATGAAGAATAAATAAATAAATTTATGTGTACTGAGGACAATGGAAACAAGTTTCTTGGTGTTTCTTTACCAATACTCACAAGTAAATATACGGTCCAACTGTGATAAGGGAATCTAAATTGCCTATAATTGCCACGCTGGGCTGGCAATAGCGCAATAGTGCAGAGCGCAGCTTTCGCAACAGGGTTTGCCTTGTGCTCGTCCTACCCTGTGGGTCTGCACTGTTTTGATGGATTTACCGCCTCTGTCAGTTATGTCATCTAAGTCGTCTTTTGTATGAGGCGACTAAGATGACATATCACATCGGCACATCGAAATACGAGACTGTTGTTTTATTGCTACGTGGCCCAGTGCCCACGCTGTAAAATTAGTTTCAGTTCTTTACATTCTCTGTATACAACATTTTAGCTAATGTATAAAACATACAACTAGGTCTGGAACTATTCAGCGAACATACATATGAGGAAGTGGATTGTTGAATATTGGCATTTTCTAGGTATCGGTTCGATTTTAAACATATGACGAGCCCGATGGCACAGATCTTATCTTGTGCGCGACAGGTCGTGAGGTCGATCCCTACGCAGGATAAATAGTTATGTGATGATATTTTTGCCACCTACTATCTGCCTAATCGTAACCTGGTCATCACCTAGGCATACTCTACCCATCAACACAAAGTCAACAAGCTTAGGCACGGTGGATCTATATCTTGTTTCGAAGTCGAGCACCCATTGTCACCTGCTATCTACCTCATCGTAACCTGGTCACCACCAAGGTATACTCTACCCATCAAAAAAAAGTCAATAAGCTCATGCACAGTGGATCTATATTTTGTTTCACAGTCGAGCACCCATTGCCACCTACTATCTGCCTCACCGTAACCTGGTCACCACCTAGGTATACTCTACCCATCAAAACAAAGTCAACAAGCTCATGCACAGTGGATCGATATCTTGTTTCACAGTCGAGCACCCATTGCCACCTGCTATCTACCTCATCGTAACCTGGTCACCACCTAGGTATACTCTACCCCAAGCTCATGCACAGTGGATCGATATCTTGTTTCACAGTCGAGCACCCATTGTCACCTACTATCTGCCTCATCGTAATCTGGTCACTACCTAGGTATACTCTACCCATGAAAACAAAGTCAACAAGCTCAGGCACGGTGGATCTATATCTTATTTCACAGTCGAGCACCCATTGCCACCTACTATCTGCCTCATCGTAACCTGGTCACCACCTAGGTATACTCTACCTATGAAAACAAAGTCAACAAGCTCAGGCACGGTGGATCTATATCTTGT
>JACJUM010003259.1:21870763-21897842 GCA_020976665.1 Heortia vitessoides | reverse complement strand
CGTAAACAAGTTAAATTTCGCGCCACAAAAGACTTGCGCAATGGTAGTAACACGCAAACTGAAGTACGACAACCCACGGCTGAGCATGGGCGGGAGCGCCATTGCCATGTCTAAAGAAATAAAGTTGTTAGGGCTCACAATTGACAGCAACTTGACTTTCAACACTCATGTTGCCAACGTGTGCGCTAGAGCCACGGGGGTGTATAAGCAGCTGGCGAGGGCCGCGAGGGTCAGTTGGGCGTTACACCCAGAAGTGATTAGGTCCATATATACTGCAGCCGTCGAACCAATAGTCCTGTATGCATCGAGCGCGTGGGCACCGGCAGCGAAAAAGTTGGGAGTGCGGAAGCGTCTCGACGCGGTACAACGCAGCTTCGCTCAAAAACTCTGCCGGGCATATCGAACGACGTCCTTAAACTCAGCGTTAGTGCTGGCTGGGATACTCCCCTTGGACCTTCGCATACGCGAGGCAGCCTCACTGTACGAGGCAAAGAGGGGGGTGCCTCAGCCGGGGCTGGGGGATAGAGAGGTGGAACAAATGGCATCGGCACTGGATGGTCCCCACCCCGCTGAGCAGCATGAGATAGAGCTGGGAAGCCTGGTAGACGAGGGACAGTATGCAGCGCACAGCAACTTCGCAGTGCGTATTTTCACGGACGGGAGCAAGATTGAGGGCAAGGTGGGTGCGGCACTCTCCATATGGAAAGATGACGTCGAAACCAAGACCCTCAAGCTTGCTCTTCCGACGTACTGCACCGTCTACCAGGCGGAGCACTTAGCCCTCTGCGAAGCAACAAAGATGGTCCTCGGGCGGAGAGAAGACGCTTTCGCCATTTTCAGCGACTCCATGGCGGCCCTCCAAACAGTCGTGAACCATGAAGCCCTTCATCCCTTAGCCGTGGAAGCCAGAAACGCCATCCGCCGCTGTAAGGACCAGAACAAGGGTGTCTCCTTGTTCTGGATAAAGGCCCACGCGGGACTGGAGGGTAACGAGAGAGCGGACTCTCTCGCGAAGGAGGCCGCCCTGGGGTCGAGGAAGAGGCCCAATTACGATCGGTATCCGGTTTCATTCGTAAAGCGAAACATCCGATTGGAGTCGCTGGGAGAATGGGACCGGAGGTACATCGCCGGACAAACGGCTAAAGTCACCAAAATGTACTTCCCAAGCGCGGTCGATGCGTACAGGACATTTCGTGGCCTAGAGATGTCACGGAAGCTAACCCAGGCCCTGACAGGGCTTGGAGGGTTCTCCGCGTACCTGACCAGGATCAAATGCAAGGAGAACCCATCATGCGCATGCGACGGGGAAACTGACGAAGACGTTCCCCATCATGTCCTAGAGTGTCCGCGTTTTCTCAAGGAGAGGGTTGAGTTGGAAATTAAAGTAGGTACTAAAATCCAAATGGATAGCCTTCCAAAGATAATAGTAAATAAAAAAGTTTCTAAGTACTTAATAGAATACCTAACCAATATAGTAACTGTAGTTAATAAAAGTAATGTAAAATAAAAATTTTACTACCTATATAATTGTTATATAAGGACTAGTTAAATAAAATATAGTATGTTAAAATTGATGTGTAATAGGTATAAAATAAAATTAAAATAGATATAAGAAATAACGGTGTATGTTGAACATACACTATAAATTAGATTAGTATATATATATTACATAAGAAAATCTTAGGAATAATTATACGATGAGCCAACAAAATAAGAGAAAGTATAAATAAGCAAAAGTTGTTAAAAGTTAACATAAATAAAATGCAATCCATTCCCGATCCCCCCCCCCCCGTGTAATGTGTTAACATAGAGTTAAGAAAAGAAGTACTATTAGGAATGCATGAATAACAGAAGGATGGACAGAAGTAAGAGAGGGATAAGTGCGAGAACTGGTATGAATGACGCAGAAAGAACTTGGAGCATAGGCCCCACGAGGGTAGAGGGACGAAAAACAAAATTAGAACAAGAATAGTCAGCATAGGTGTAAGAAGTCCCTGACCACAACATTAGGGGTCGCTATTTTATTAAAAAACAACAATAAAAAATAAAACCTAACCTAACCTAACCTATTT
This sequence comes from Heortia vitessoides, assembly GCA_020976665.1. Classification (NCBI taxonomy): domain Eukaryota; kingdom Metazoa; phylum Arthropoda; class Insecta; order Lepidoptera; family Crambidae; genus Heortia; species Heortia vitessoides. Next base: position 21,895,770 of record JACJUM010003259.1, on the reverse strand, counting down.
AATTATTTTCGAGCCGAGCCGAAAAAAATTAAATAGGTAAGTACCTACGTGTTACCTATAATCCTAGTAGTTTAGTAGTAGACCCCTCGTTTTTATTTTAGTCAAATACGCCTAAAAGCTATTCTGCTTAGTACTAGAATATCTCTGAACCACATGTTCAAAATACCTACTTGTTATGGTGTAGGCTGCTTAGTTTACTTACCAAGCAAACCCTGGTGTTAGTGTTCTTTCATGAACCACCTTTCGGCCACTGCATGGTTCATGTTTTGACAACCACTACTATCAGAGATAGTAATCACCGGGACCACCTACGCAGTTTGATAGGTAAGTAACTATTTATTTATTACTTATTTTTCAGTGCACATTTCTCAGTCACACCGAGTTTTTTTTATCCACACCATTTCAATAGTATATACCAGTATTAAATTAAACGTGTTAGCCAAGAACTAATTTTATGTTGTTGTTGAATAACACAATTAAAGTAAAACCAAGATTAACCGTATTAATTGTTGTCCTTAGACTACCGGATAATCAAAAATCAGGATAATGAAATGTATGAAGAAAAACGGGCTTGCCTAGTACATGCCGTGAGGTACCGACAGAATAGAACAGTACCAGGTGTGGTGAGAGGCGACTAAAGTACCAGAACCGACAGATAGCGATATATCCATCCGAAACAGTACAACACAAATGTACAGAGCGGGGATGGGCAGCAGCAACCCCGTCGCGATGGCTGCGCTCTGCGATTGCCGACATGCTTGCCCAGCGCGGTATTCAAGGGCAAAAATCCTCCGTTCTTGAGAGGCTTATGTCCAGCAGTGAAGCTCCAATTGCTGATATGATAATGATGATAATGTAGTAAGTACAGAGTGTTGTGTTTATTAAAAACTAATACATATCAACAAAACTGAACGTTTATTAAAAACTTATTAGAAGATACAGTTTTAAAAATGCTACATAACCTTTTTAAACGTTAGACGAGTTTAATAACAAGATGTCGGTGTTCCAGTTGTTTTTTTTTGTAAAAACCAACAATACAAAGCGTCTTCCAAAACTAAATTTCCGTCTTCACTATCTCATTTACAGGTGTATAACGAAATTGTACTGTTACTCTTCTTAACATCACTTATCGTGGATGTATCTACACCATTCGTCACACCTAACGTACGCCCGATTCCCCGCCGCCGTTCCACGTTCTACCGTAGGGCTCGCGGGTGTATCATTGGTCGCGGTAGTTAGTCCAGTTAATCGTGAATCCGTATAACTGATTATTAGGGCCGGATTATCGAGTATTTTCTCGAAATTTTTAATTTTTTGTTGTTCTATTTTTTTTAGTCAACAATTTTTAATCATTATATTTGAACAAAATTAGTCAAAATACAAAGCCAAGACAAATTATTTCCTAAACCTCTCCTCGGAATCACATTATTTGATGGTAAAAGCCGCATAAAAATCCGTCGAGTATTTTTGTATGATACATACAGACAGACGAGGCGAAAGACTTTGTTTATTATTATGCAGCGGTCTAGCTCACCACCACCACCATGCCTGTGGCTGCCGAGCGGGCGCCAGGCAGTTCTGCAGCAAAACTTCTGTATATTGCGTGTCAATTAAAAATACATGTATACGTCATACATAGCTTGGATTTCTGTTTTTAATGTTTTATTAGAACGTATCAATTAATTGGTTATCATTGCGGGGACCTTGTAAGTTTATCTTCTCCAATAATTCATGTATAAATTATTATCAATATAACACTATGCCTAATATGTAAAATTTAGCTATTCCGTACAAATCATGCAATTTAACTTAATATAGTGAATTTGTATGATTGTTGTTGTAGAAATGTCACTCCTTAATCGATTCTTGAGAATAACAAAAGGTTGGAACTTTCAAGAGCCTGGATTCAATTTTTATTATTTATAAAAATATATTCTGAAAAGTCTAAGCTACAAAGGTTTAGAGACTGGCTTTTTAAAAACAGCTTTATTCAACTTCTTTTAGTTTTCAGTTGCAGGACGCAAGCTTCGCATTGTCTTCCAAGTGATTTTGGAACTGACTGTCAGCTTGAAAAGCTCTCCAGCAGCTTGACACTGAGGATCCCTACACCCATGTATAGAATAACTATTATATTCTGGAAGTGCGGCCCAGTGGGCACGAGGTGTATGAGGGTTCTTTGCCTTGGTAGGGTCGACCTGGAATAACTTATCTCCTCCCTGGCATCTGTCCTCAGTCATAGACTAGACGAAAGTCTTCACTTCATCTGTCTGCAGTGGGTCGATCGACGTTTGCGAGACTTCTCCTACTTATCCCCTTGTTGTGGCCATATCTGTGCGCTTTGAGCAGATTGTAAACAAATGCCGGACACTTTTTTCAACCATAGGAAAACTTTTATTGTGGTGCCAGCATACGGTTTAAATGTATTATGTATTAGTATTGTAATGTCAATATAAATGTACTACAGTGAAACACGTCAGCTACGAGCCTCTTATATTTAACGGGAAACCCTACACACGCACGAGAACACGTTAGCTAGGTAACCAGCAATGCGGCTTCGTGCTTTGTTATTTACAGACTTTAATAGAAAATAAACCTACATGTAATGATCACATCACGAATCTAATCTACTGAAAAAACGTTCAATATTATTAATCGAAACTTAGGCAGAAATAGATTTTATAAAAAGTATAAGTAAACGATGTATAAATGATAACTGTGTTTTCTGGGAGAACAGAATTTTTTTTTAATGTCACTGTACTATTAGTTAGAAATGAAAAGAAAACTTTTTAAATGTAACTGTACTGTCAGTTAGAAATGAAAAGCAAACTTTTATCTTACTATTTTTAATAAAGGTAGATGACAGATGATCTACCGACGGGCCCCATGGCGTAGATGGAAGTGGTCCCATTTTGAACTGTCGTGGGTTCGATCTTAACCAGAACAAAGATTTATATGTTGATATTTGTGTTTGTTCTGTATCTGGGTGTTAAATATATATACATATTTGAGTATTATATTTTGTGATTTCTCTTTTGTCTAATATCCGTAACACAAGTGCATTATCTTATCACGCTAAACTTATCACGGAATAAGGGTTGTGTAAATTGATAGCGGCCGTGCAGCGGTCCTACCGAGTGTTACTCGGGGCCGCCCGCAGGCGTGCATCGGTCCTACCGAGTGTCACTCGCGGCCGGCTGCGGGCGGCCTGCGGCTGAATTTATGATGACACTTAATTAATACTATAAAAAGTGGGCAAAAAAGCCTGGAAATCCTTGTGTCCTCTTTAAAGGAATGGAAAGAACTAAAAGTACAAACAAATAGTAAGTATAAAAGGTGTAAATAATAGGGGACCCTTGAACACAGTTGGTTGTTTGACCAGTGTTGTCGCAGCGGGCGGGGAGCGCAGATAACGCCGGTGCGGGTACACCGGCGGCAGATAGCCGGCGCGATCTTGACCCCCCGGAAGTTCAATGTCTTCACATCCCGGTACCTATTGACGCAAACAACTTATCGCCGAGCACAATAGCGTGATGAACATGCCGGTATCGTGCTCCGGTCGTGGGCTCAATCCCCATCCAGGACAACATTGAAATAATTAACATGTCTGGGTGTAAATCATAGGCTTTCATTTATTATTATATTAATTCCTAGTGATCGAAAATCCAAAACGCAAATGCTTTAAGATTATGGCGGAGCCAGGGCGGTGTGTTAAAACGTTGTGTGAATTTTATATTTATATATCGATTATCCTTTAATTTTAGGTTAAAAATAAACTTATGCGTTGCTTCTGAAAACGAAGAAACGACAATTAAAGTCTATTCTTCCACCAATTATTCTTATTTATCTATCTTAATTAACAAATCACAATAATATAAAATTAAAGAAATATTATTTCTTTACATCTCCCCCCCGTGGGGAAGAAAATTCACCCGTGGATTTTCTTTTAGGTCTCTTTCATGTCTTCTCTTATGTCTTTATTACCCGTTTCTTCTTCTTCTTTTATCTGTACTGGAATAAATTTTGAAACATGAAATAGATTTGACTCCGTTTTTCTATGTCCTGTATCAATCTAGTAAATAGTATTTGTTCTTTTATTAATTTTTTTATATGGTCCTATTCTTAGTTGATCTAGTTTCTTTCTATTTAGCTTATTCCCGTTTTCAACATAAACCATATCTCCTTCATTAAATTCTCTATCTTTTCTATTTTTATCATAACGCATTTTGTTATAGTCATGTGATTTCAAAGTATTATTAAACGCTGTTTCTTTATCTCTCATCCAGACACTTTTTCCGCGTTCTTGACGTAGTTCCTTTGGTAAGATTGTAACATCTGTTCCATATAATAAGTAGGCTGGTGAGAAGCCAGTTACCGAATGATTGGTCTGATTGTATATCTCTACACATTCATGTGCCATTGTTGTCCATGCTCTTTTTCGTTCATCTTCATAAATTTTGCATCTTATTTTGTTTACAAGTGTTTGATTTAGTCTTTCATTTAGACCGTTAGAAAAAGGTGCATTAACTGCTGTAAATATTATTGTTATTTGTTTGTCATTAAGAAATTTCTTAAATTCTGTGGAGTTTATACCCGGGTACTGGTCGGTGAGGAGTATCCCAATTTCATCTGGTTCGGTAACCTTGTTTACCAGCTTTATAAAATCATGTGCACTCTGGGTTTTAGATGTAATAATAAATGCATATCTCTTGAAGTGATCGACTAAAAGATGTAGATATTTCTTCGTTAATCTTGATTCACCAAAACCACCAATTGTGTCTATTGATACTATTTCAAAAGGTTTTCTCGCCGGTCCTAAGTGTGACATTAATCCATATTTGTGCTGTCCTCTTGTTTTATTCTTTATGCAAACTTCACAGTTTCTACAAACATCTTTTATATTCTTCGTTAAATTGTTTGTCACATACAGAGAACTAATACTCTTTAGCATTTGTCCAACTCCAATATGACACAGGTCTTTATGTACTTGTTGTATAAGTTTAATACTGAATCTTTCTGTTATTATTATTTTTTCTTTATTCCCTACTTTTTTATAATATAAATTGTGTTTTTGTATTATTTTGTCTTTGTTGGTCTGTATATCTTTATTTTTATTCTGATCCATTATAATGTCTTCCAATGTAATTAAGTTCACTATTTTCAGTTGTTCTTCTTTATTTTCCTCTGGTTCTAATACAGGGTTTCTACTCAAACTATCTGCTTCTACATTTTCCTTTCCTGGAGAATATTTGATTTTAAAGTCATATTGTGAGAGGTAATAAGTCAAATCACCTAACTCTTCATCCGTCCTTGCTTTTAGGTTCATATTCTCTAATGGTTTGTGGTCTGAGTAAACTGTAAATGATTTGCCAATCAACCAGTACTGCCTATATTTTAGAGCTTCTTTGATAGCCAAACATTCAATATAAATAGCCTTTCTTTTCTTTTGCGCTGCATTTAGTTTCTTTGAAAAGTATGCAACTGGTTTTTCTTTACCATCTGGTTGTACTTGCTTCAAAATTGCGCCAACGCCTTCTAACGATCCATCAGTGTAAATATGTATAGGTAAATCTTGGTCAAAAATCTCTAGTATTGGTTGTGAACATAGCAGACTCTTAATTTTGTCAAATGCTATTTGACATTCTTCTGACCAATAAAATTTCTGGTCTTTTCTTAATAAATTATGAAGTGGGTCTAGTATTATTGCACTTCTTGGGATGTATTCATGGTAAAAATTTATTTTACCCAAAAACTGTCGAACATTCTTCTGAGTCTTTGGTACTGGGAAATTCCTTATCAAAACTAGGTTGTCCTTCACTGGTTTGACGGAATTGTTCTGTATAATATGTCCTAGATATTTGACATATGCTGATGCAAACGTACACTTTGTAAATTTCAATCAAAATCCTTCTGTTAGGATTGCTTCTAGTAATTGTTTTAAGTGACATATGTGTTCATAAAAAGATTTGGAGAATATTAAAATGTCATCTATATAGTTTAGCTAAAATCTGTAAGTTTATAATTTCTAAGTATATTACTCAATATTCTTTGGAATATCGCCAGAGATGTCTTCAAACCAAATGGTAGACAAGTCCACTGAAAGTGTCTTTCTTGTGTGACGAAGCCTGTCTTTTTCCTATCTTCTATTCGTAGCGGTATTGACCAAAATGCGGAATTTATGTCTAGACTTGTGAAATAATTACAATTTCTTGTTTGTATCATCAGGTTTTCAATTAATGGAAAGGGTTGTGCCTATGGTACTACTATCTTATTTAAATCTCTGAAATCTATACATAATCTTGATTTTTTATTTTCCTCCTTTTTAAATGCTAGAGTTACTGGTGCTGCAAATGGACTGTAAGACTCTTCTATAAGTTCATTATCCAATAATTTTGCTATCTGTTCGGCAATCTCTTTTTTGTCTTCCATTGTGCATCTGTATGGTCTTTTGCAACAGTATTTATCCATCAATAAATCTATTCTTGCTTCATATCCCTTAACTGTTCCAACATCATACTTGTCTTTGGCAAATACTGATTTATATTGTTGTATAAGTTTATTTATTTCGTTCCTTTTATTTTCATCTAAGTGGTCAACTTTTATTTTAAAGTCTTCTTCCTTAATATGTTCATTGAAATTAATTTCATATAATTTTCCTAGTCTGGTATTCTCGTTTTTGTCTTCATTTATCCCTTCCACTTTTTCCCCTGTTGACCTTATATTGTTTTGTAGTAAGTATTGTTTTTGACTTATTTTTAAGTTCTCATTTTGTACAAGCTTGTATTTCTTTATTATATCCAGTCCTATTAGGAAATCATCTACATTTTCTTCTATATCAAAAATCTTTATCTTTAGGTTTGTCGAACCACTTGTCTTCTTAACACCATTAATTGTTACTAAATTCTCTTCGTTTTGATCATTTTTTTTTGATCTTATTTTTAGTAATTTTAAATTGATGAGAGAAACATTGGAACCTGAATCATATACTCCATCAATTTCCATTTCCTTATTTAATAGTAGTTTGATCTTAATTAATGGTGTCACTATTAGTTTTTTTGTTCCGTTTCATTTAACTCTGCCTCAATCACTGAATTATTTACATGTCTGATAAATTTTCTATTCAACACGTCATCTTCCTTAAGCTTGAACCAGCATGCAGATTCCGGATGATAGCGGACGCCTTTATTCAATTTTTCACACGTTTTACATGGAGTCCGCTCTTCAATTCTGGTATTTATCTTCTGATTGTCATATTTTCTATAGGGTCCATTTTTATATTTTTTTACCAACTGTTTATACTTTCTCATCTCCTTGAATAAGTCAACTGTATCCTTCATCTCTTCTCTATTTATCTTCTCTAGTACCGATGCTGGCAATCCTGCCGCAATGAGATCCACTAGTGTCCCAGTGTCTATTATTCTCCTCATATCCAATATAAGTTTCTCCTTTTTTATGGCATAGTCCACTAATGAACCCTCCCGATGTTTAAATGACAGTGCATAACTCACTTGATTCCAGCCTTGTTTGACAAATGTGTCACAAAACTTTCCCTTCCATTCTGTCCAGTCTGAATCTAGGGTCAATTTGATAACCATTGAACCGTACCAATCAACACAGCTTTTGTCCATGAATAGTCGGAGGATCTCAACTTTTTTCTCATCTTCCGTAATGTCAAAACGAGCACACTCCTTTTCAAACATTTCAATCCATTGACTTGCGTTCGGGTTTTTACTTGTAAATTTGTCAATCACAAACTTCTCTGCAATATATTTTAAATTTTGTTTTTTTATTTCTTGTGTGCTTTCAATTAGTTTCGAAAATATTTTTCAATGACTGTGTATCAGCTACTTGTCCTCCAGATATTACTTTTTGTTCAATTTCTTCCAGATATTGCTCTCCGAATTGTAAATTACCATCTTCGTCCACATAGATTTTACTCAGTTCATCTGACATTTTAATCCAAACTTTTCATGTCTGGTATCTTTTCTTTAAACTATTTTTTACTTTGTTATATGCAGAGGTCTTTATCAATTCCTTGTGAAGGCCAACCGACTATAGTTCTTCTGGTATAGCAAACACTTTTTGTTCTTTTGTTGTTATTGACGTTACACAATATGTGCTTGATTTCCCATCACTCGTCGGTAATAATGCAAATTCGATGCGTAGTTGTTCCATCGTTTCTGCTTTCTTGGTATTTCAATAAACAAAATTGTCGTTTTATATCGATTATCCTTCAATTTTAGGTTAAAAATAAACTTATGCGTTGCTTCTGAAAACGAAGAAACGACAATTAAAGTCTATTCTTCCACCAATTATTCTTATTTATCTATTTTAATTAACAAATCACAATAATCTAATACAATGCTATTTTTTTCATAACCTCTCAACTGACCATTGACCTCAGACTCTAGCGCTTGTCAGTTGTCAATGTCATTGGTAATGTAGAAAGCGCGGCAAAATTCAAAATTAAAGAAATATTATTTCTTTACATATATATAAGGTCCTACCTTATATTATTATGCCGATACCTTACAGATATTTCTTGAGCATTCTCAACTTTAGGGCTTTAAGAAACGTCACATTACCCAGTAAATTCACTGCCTTTCACCCTTTAAATGGGAACGCAGTAATGCTACCATTGTTTTTGCCTTCTCAAGTAATCTCTAATAGGACCGATTGTATGCAGCTTGTGTCCAGCGCGATCCTGCGGTTTTAGTCAGATCCTGTGTAAGTGATGAATATACGGATTAGTATGTTGAAGTGGCAGTGGGCATTTGGTACGCATAAGCGATGGCTGATGGAGTCGTAAGGTTCTGAAATGGAGACCACGTACCGGCAAGCGTAGCGTAGGGCGTCTACCCGCAAGGTTGACTTTGTTGTTTGGCGGTCGTTTTAGATGAAGGTGAGGTAGTACGTACATCCATTTTATTCTTTTACATCCATTTTTTTAACCCAATTGTACTTGTCGATGTTACACTACAGTAACAGCACATCATTAACGCTTCCAATAATATGTCCCATCTCCACGTAATTAGCTAACATGTGGGATGTAGAATAGACGTTATGCATGATAATTACGTCGTGTGGCTTTCTAATTAGACTGATTACGTTTTGGAAACATGACCCGAACATATTACGTAGACTAGCTTTCCTTTGGTCTCTGTCCGTGCGTTTTACTTTATATCAAATATCTGAGGATCTTTTTTTATATACCGGGAAGAAGAAGGAAGCTCTACTGTGCGGGATACGTGACGATTTCATAGAGGAAAACAAAAGGATTGATCTATACCTCTGGAACATGGTTTCGGCAAAAGAACATTATATGTTCATTATCATATGAGCATTTAAAAGTCCTCTGCTGGACTCAGGCCTCCTCAAGAAACGGGGCATTTGCCCATAATTGCCTCGCTGGACAAAACGTGTTGGCAATCGCAGAGCGCAGCTTTTGCGATCCGGATGCTGCTGCCCATCCCAGCCCTGTGCATTTGAGCCTCACTGATTTGGATGTATATGTCGGTCCTGGAACCTTCGTCGCCTCTTACGACACCGGATACAGTGAGGTACTATTCTATTCTGCTGGTACCTAAAGGCATATGTTACTTCAGACTATAATACCTGTTACTCAAGGAACCTTTTGTCCTAAGTTATTACGTGATTTGCTAACTTAACTATATCTTATATCGACTATAACAGTATTAAAATATTTTCAAGTTTTAAATAAATACATCGACTTGGCAAATAGCACTAAACAATCTACTTTGTGGATAGATTACTTCCTTTCTGGTATCTTCTACTTATTGACAATCACAACATACTTTCTTAAAGCTTACTCACATCTTCGTCTGACCTTTTCTCATTTTTACATCTAGGATACTTTTTCGTCGTTGTGTCGCAGGGTGGCATTTTATCACCGTTACCCTTTGGGATATTTATTAATACCATCTCCAACAATCTTAATTCTTCCTACCATCTTTACGCAGATGACCTACAAATTTATCAACAAGTATCTCTCATGGACTTAGATGATGCTATTAGTGCTATAAATAAAGATCTTGTTTGCATCAATGATTGGAGTGAAAGATTTAGGTTTAAAGGTAACCCTAGTAAAACACAAATAATTGTGGTGGGTAGCTCCAGGATGAATTCAAAAATTATTTGGTCTACTTTACCGCAGATTAATTTTAATGGTATTTCTATTCCACACAGTAGAACAATTAAAATTTTAGGAATACTTATGGACAGTAAACTGTCTTGGACTGCACAGTTAAAGGATTTTAGTCGAAGACTATATGCCTCTGCGGCTTCTTTAAAGCGCTTGCAAAACTTTCTTCCTTTTGCCACCAAAGTAGCGCTTGCTTAATCCCTACTTCTACCAGTCCTTGATTATGCCGATGCCAGTTATCTAGACCTAACAGAGGATCAACTTAAGAAGCTTGAGCATCTTTAAAACTTCTGTATAAGATTCATTTTCGGTTTACGTAAGTTTGATCATGTATCCAACTTTCGTACTAAGCTCAAATGGCTTCGTACTCGACTTTGCAGGAACGCTCATGTCGTCTCTTTGCTATACAAGCTATTGTTCTGTCCTTTTCCTCCTACTTATCCTTAAATTCGCTTTGTGTTCCTTGGGGACAGCCAAGAAAAATCCCTAAGATCGTCAGAGAATTTATCATCCAAAATGCCTATACATTCCACAAGCTTCTATAGACAATACTTTACATTTCAAGTTGTTTGCTTGCGGAATGCGCTCCCTTGAAGTGAAGTTAGCTCGTTCTCTTTCTATTTTTAAAAAAATGGTGAAGGAGTATTATCTGCCACTTTGATTTTCCCTTCTGATCCTGCTACTTTCCTTGTTCTGTAACTTTATCTTTTATATGTATTTGAATGTATGTATATTATATGTATATAATTATGTTTATTATTATGTATTTATCTACTAAATGCTCCTCAAACTTCCACCAGCTTTAACATTATTTCTATCCAAAGTTTTTCTGTAAGAAATTGCATTTAGCGATAAGGCCGCCTCTTGTACCTACTATTCCATGTTTTTGTGATGTTCTTGTGTTGTTTTCATTGGTGTACACTAAAGAGTATATTATTATTATTACAAACTTCATTGATAATTTAAATGTTTATTATTAAATTCAAACTGAATCACTACAATGCGAACATTGCTGTTTGGTGGCATAATAGATGAGTGTGAGTTGTCCATGCAGATAACCTTTGTACTAACAACTACAAGAAAAATTATGTTTAAATCAAGAAATAATAAGCTCGTCTGATTTAGCTGGATCTAATGAAATTATCTGTATATTTAATGACTTTATGATCCCTTGGGTCATCAGGGTCGTCTGTATTATCTATGAATATTATTTAAAATGTTATTGTTATTACTTATTTTATTAACGATTTTAAAGTGCTTGTAATGGCCCTCCTTGAATAAAGTATATTTGACTTTAAATATCCATAATAATACCCCCCCCCCCCCCTCAATATTAGTTACCCACCCCAAAAAACATCAAAGCCACCGAAATTGCCGGACAACAATAACTTTTAGTGCATGTAAATGATATAGCTTTCCAAATATCTTGTTATATAAACTGGGCAGCCGAGCAAGCTTCGTGTTACTCGTGATTAGTGAGCTACTAAAGGATGTGTAGCAGCGGGCTAATTATCGTACGCCATTTTGGTTTACCGATCGATATTCCATGTATTATTAGATCCGGGCAATCTGCTCTCCCAAGTAGAATATCAAACGAAAAGCACACATCAAGCATTTCGTGTCTCTAGTCCGATTTCAACGAGTTCCTACCAAAAAAGGTATTCGGGAAATCGGAATTCAATGTATCTAGTGGACTGGTTAGCGATATATAAACTATAGATTGACTTAATTCATTTGAAACAGTGTAGTTCATATGCTCTGGGCGAGTTTAGGCAGCAACATCCTAGTCACCAAAGTTACGCTTACTTACGCTTACGCTTCCTTGGAAAGGCTTTTGTCCAGCAGTAGACTTTCAAGGATGGTTCAGTCAAAGAACTAGTATCATCAACCCTCGTACGGCTTTGACTTTAAAGTGTGATCGGGGATTTTTGAGCACTATTTGAACGACTGGAAGAACCCACTGTTCGGAAAGCTTCTATGACCCTGTCATTAATTTCGTTCACCAAGCAATCGAAGTTTGAGAGCTTGAAGTGAAAGCTGTCTAGATTCTGGATAATGGTGCGAGTACTAGGGAATGTAGACTTTATCAGGTGAAATCTTTCGTGATGAACAAGAATGTTCAATGTGCCTCTTTTCATCAAGTGATCGATATTAATATTGTAGTTAACTAAGTCATTATTGAATATTTTTTCTTATTCGTCAAGATAAAATTATAACATTTTCGCGGAATTCTCGAGACTCAACTAGGATAATTCTGTATGAGGGGGCTTCTAGAAAAAAGAGACTTTCTGTTTTCTGGGTTACAATACCCGTATTCAAATTGTGCCACTCTTTTGTTTTTTAACATGCGTTAACGTTCCCCATAACAACAGTGAAGTGGGTTAGGACGTATTTCGTGTCACTGTGTTTGACCGAAATGAACTTCTATGCTACTAAATCAATTTTTATAAATCCTTGTTTACTGTATAGAGTTAGAGCAAATTTGAGAGATAGGATAGTTTATATCAATTATATACAATTTATAGTTACAAAATTTTATTCATGATAAACATAGTATTGAAATATCATGATTGTATAGTTAAATGTTTTTTTATCATTTACGTCGCAATAGCTGCGCTCTACGATTGCCAACACGCTCACCCAGCGCGGCAATTATGAGAAAAATCCCCCCTTTTTGGGAAGGCCACAGTCCAGCAGTGGACTTCCAATAGCTGATACATATATAGATAAGACAGGACAACGTCTGTTGGTTTTGCTAGTTTATTATAAAACTGCCTATTGTATCGAAACGACCGAACGTGTTTCTTGCAACTACGCCGTAGTCTGAAATATTTGCCATAGTTCCCGTCATACACATAGTCAATAGTCATTCACAAACAGACGAACCGAGCAAATATCTTTGCTCAAAGGATTCAAACTCCCATCAGTCAATATTGACGTCACTACGTAATGTAAATGGTCCAGCTTGAGGCTGTAATAATATCTGCCTGAAATTGACCGGAGGTTGGATACCAACTTATCAGCCGACTGATATAGACGTGATGACATCGGATGTTGTTAGATTGTTTTTATTTATCACTCATTAAATAGAAGGATTAAATAAAAAACATCAATTCGCTTTTTTGAAAGGATTTATATAATTCGTTAGCTTTTTTGAATTCTGATTGATTTTGTGGTGAGACATTATTCTTGCAAAAGACATAAATTAAGTAAAGTTAAAACAAACCATAGGAACGTGCTAGATACACGTCACATACAACCGGTCCTATTAGAGATTACATGGGAAGGCATTCAGCAGTGAGTGTCATATAGCTGATGTGATGATAATAAAATGAAAACAGTTAAATAAGAATTTCCACTATCTGTCTTAAATAAAGGAGAGAAGAAGCCAAACTAATTAAATAAGGATTTCATAAGAAGTGTTGCAGAAAACGCACCCCCTCAATATTTACATAATGAACTGTGTGTTACTAACATAGTGTTTTTTAAACAAGAATTACAGAATGATTTTTTTTTATTGTAATGCACTGTATTGTAGTGCACGTGGCACTACTCATAATATAACTACTCTGTTAACGAAAAAACTAAAAACGCTGGTTATTAATTCTTTTACACTTTTTGTTTGACGTTTCGTTCTCAAGCATTACTTGATTCAGAGGTTTTATGCATTAAATTATTCTTTATTTGATATTAAGGATAATATTTACTAGAAATCAACATTCTTCCTGAATCTTAAGATAAGAAGAATTACTTTTTGTGATTCGATTATAACTTCTAGTTTGCGGTTTTTATATAAAAGTATATTTTGTTAGGTCACTTTTTATTTGCTAAGTGTGTAACTAATTTTGAACTTCATTTATAATTTATTACAATTAAATAACAATGATCGTCATTACCTTGTCAACCATAGGACGTCCACGGCTAAAAATAATCTTCCTTGTGTTACCATTAGGGTCAATATTTATGATACGTGACGTATTTTCATAGAACGGGTAGATGTCCTACCCAACGTCTATTGGGTCATGGGATACCAATAGAGATATTCACAAGCAAGCTCTTATGAAAGCAGTCTCCCAATTTTAATTGTAATATCTACCAATCAAAATATTCTACAATCTCCCGATTTTAATTAAGAGAGAACATAAAAAATATTATAGATGAAAATAACTAGCTAGCTTTAGCGCTGGATTTGTAATGCAACTATTCCAACGCTGATTATATACTGTTACAGTAATACCCCGCTTTACGCGAGAGATGCGTTCCAGAAAAAATCGCGTTAACTGAAATTCGCGTATATCGAGGTTTATGATTAAACATAGCCAAAATTTAATACAAAAAAATACGAATCATTTTAATCAATCACTCTATTTCTAAGAACACTTTATGCATTACATAGTTACTATTAATTATTTTTTACGGAAAAATACATCTATTATCTATACATCAGCCGAACTAAACATGACGGAACAAACGAAACGAACGAGGGAATCCCCATAGATCAAAGTCGAAGGACGGGGAATTCCCTATTCTTTAAACAGAATGCTCAGAGGAAGCGGGAATTCCGCGACCATAGAGACTTTGATGACTACATTATGTTTATACGCACTTTTTCGCGTAATGCGAGGCATTTGAGCGCGAAATTTGAAATTCGCGTTATAGTGAAACCGCGCATAATGGGGTCGCGTAAAGCGGGGTATTACTGTATATAACAAATATCATGTATATTTAATTGCTCACAGTTCTGACTAGCCATGTAGTACCGGTAGAATAAAATAGTACCTCCTCCTGTACCAGGTGGCGTGAGAAGCGATTAAGATTCCAGAATGGTCAGATGGTGGTATATCCATCCGAAACAGTATTCAAATGCAGAGGGTGAGGTTGGGCAGCAGCTTCCTCGTCGCGAAAGCTGCGCTCTGTGATTGTCAACCCGCTTGACGCGGCGATTATGGGTAAATTCCCCTATTTGGGGAGGCCTATATGCAGCAGCGGTCTTACAATGGCTGGTGCATTACACTTAATCATGATAATGATGTAACACTACAACTAGTACTGTACTGTACTGTTAAATCGTATCGTAATGATGTTGATCTTTTAATATAAATCAACATTGCCCTTAGCCATGAGGTACCGGCAGAGTAGAATAGCACCTCCCTCTGTACCAGGTGTCGTAAGAAGGGACTAAGATACCAGTACTGACAGATGGTGGTATATCCATCCGAAATATTGTAGCTCAAATACAGAGGATAAGGATGGGCAGCAGCATTCCCGTCGCGGAAGCTGCGCTCTGCGATTGCCTACACGCTTGCCCAGCGCGGCAATACTACGGAAAATTCTTAGGGAGGCCTGTATCCAGCAGTGGATTACCAATGACTGTAATGATATTTTAATTCACAAAGATCAACATTATCCTTTACACGGTACGAGCAAAAGGATTACCTTGAGAGATCAAAGGTTCAAAATAATCTCGTTGCGACATGTCCTATCGCTGTCGGTCGCGGCACCGTGGGCACGTTCCGCGGCCTATAACCGATTAATAAATTTATTTAATATTATTTTATTACGCAAATACGTAACGTTCAAATATTACACTTAATGCCAGATGGCATTTTCTCCCAATCGACCACTAGGCGATTCAGAAAATGTATGATATAGTGATGTAGAAAATATATGTATAACTAGAATCCCCCCACGGTTATTCCCGTGGTAAGTTGTAAAACAAACAAATTAAAAGTCCTAGCGTGATGTTATATAGTCTTATAATAAATAACCTTGCTTAATTAGTTAACCGGTCAGCTTTTCCTTTTAAATTAATATTAATAACTTTCAATCTTAACTTCAGAGTCTATCAAACTAACTTTGCATTTCTTTTCACCTCACTTTTACCTAAGAGATGATTTTTGATAAAAATAATTCTCGTGATTCTTGACTTTCAATAAAGAAACTTCATAATAATAATATAATATACTCATTATCGTACACCAATGAAAACCACGCAAGAACATCTCAAAAACATGGAATAGTAGGTACAAGAGGCGGCCTTATCGCTAAATGCAATTTTTACAGGCAACCTTTGGATAGAAATTATGTTAAAGCTGGTGGAAGTTTGAGATGTATTTAGTACATACATACATAGCAATAAACATACATATATACATTCATACTGAATTTCAATTAAGTTACTTCAAAAATAGCAAAGCTTCATACTAACTTTGCCCTCTTACCAGGTGAATTTTTAAAAATCCTCATTTAGGGTAAATATGTATTGAGAAAGTGATTGCTTCATACATAATAAATTTATAAATAAACGCAATATGTATGTAAGATATAACATAAATAAATATCAGAAATTATACATAAATTTTTGTATGTTAACTATCCTAAAAAACAGAACATTTTTTTTATTAGTGATCCGCTTATAATGACATCGAAGGGATGTGAAAATCTAAACTTATTAAGCGGCGGTCATACAAAGCAATAGACTTGAAAAATATGTAAGAGCAACTTTGTACTTTTGTTACGTATTTAGTTTCATAAAGGATACATATTACATAACGTAGGTGCATAATTAAAAATAAATTGACAAAACGAAGCACGCGTTCGCCCAACGTAGTTGTAGAGAGAGAGATGCTAGGAATCAAGTCAGTCACTATAACCGGAGATCGATTCTTGAATTAGGTCATAAAAAGCGACATGTCAATATATATCCGGCACTGGTAATACTTAAAAATAAAGAGTATTTCTTTATAATACAGGTAATTACATAAATAAAAATAAAACCTATAAATTATAATACCAATTGGCGGCCTTATCGTCCAGAGCGATCTCTTCCAGGCAACCTTTGGATGGACATAAACGGATAAAATGTGAGAGGGCAGCTCGATGCGTACTACCATTTTCTAAAAATAAAATAAAGTACATTAAACATTAATACTATATATGTTCAAATCATGATTAAATTACATACCAATAAATATATAATTAAAATGCAACTTATTTAATACAAATTAAAAACATATATTTATATAATAAATACTGTAGTCTACACTTTATATATAAAATACACGCGCGAAACAGGAAAGCAGGTTGCCAGTATTAAAATATGGTTAGTTATGTCCCTATATTTTAAAATACGTTAACCGTCTCAAAGAGGTGCACTCACCAGTTTCTAATACATTAGTCAATTTGTGTCTAGGGATGCCATAAAGTCGGAGTTCTTTTAAGTTTATTAATATTACATCATTTTAGGGATTTCTCAATTTACTTTTCTTTAGATTTACACCAAAAGTCCAACTTGTGTATCTCTCAAGTTGTATAGTTTATATCGCAATTTATAGTAGTAAAATTTTTTTTATCATAAACATATATAGTTCAGACATGTCCACGTCTGTTAGGTTAGCTATATTTAGTTAATTATTAATTAATTAATCATCATTATTCCATTAATTGAAAGACCACGGCTGGACAAACGCCTCTCCAAGAAAGGAGGTTTTTTTTCAAGCAAGCGAGTTGGCAATCGCAGAGAGCAGTTTTCGCGACAGGGATGCTGCTGCCCACCCGCTTCCTGTGTATTTGAGTTGTACTGTTTCAGATGGATATACCGCCATCTGTCGGGCTGGTGCGTTAGTTCTTCACGGCAAAGTTAATAATAATTCTTGATAACGACCAGAGTAAAAATAAACCATTTTGTGAATATATATTTTCATTGACCAAACCGAGACAGCAAACAAGTCGAAGTAATAGAGAACAAGTTCACGGAACTGATATTCGATGCGATCCGAAAATGTTAACGCGCTAGTGATATCCTTGTGATGTAGGCTGCCAGCGTCTATAGGCTGCGGTGGCGTTTATCACGCGGACTGTGTGCACGTTTATCGACTTGGTCAAATACCAAAAAAGTAAAGCAGTTGGCTTGGTGGTTTTTTTATTCTTGAATCTTTGTACTTCAAAACTTGTTCTGCTGTTCTTGACCTGTTTGTTCTTTTTATTTGTTGGACAAAGGGCTCCAAAGGAAAAGCGGAATTTTGCCTGTAACTGTTGCGCTGGGCAGGTGTAGGGCCATACATGGCCATTCCTGTCTTGGGTGGATATACCGTCCATCTGTTAGTTCTAGTACTTATGTCGGCTCTTCTAAGACTTGGGACAACGGGAGGTACTATTCTACTCTGTTGGTATCCCATAGCAAAAGTTTTTTATTATATATATCCTATGCTATATCGTTATATCGTTGCACTGGTGTCGAACCCTGCTTTGCACGTGTGCAATGAGGATAAAAAAGACCAATGTGAGTTATCCCTAAGACACAGACATATGCCATTGCGGACTTTTTGGTAAACCTTTTAAGGTGAACAATACATACTGCAGTGCATTATTTTCATCTATCTTGTCGGATTCAGCTAGCGTTTGCATCATGTCATTTTAAACCTCTATAATTATAAGTGTTTTTCTTCTATACTATGCATGTTTTAGACATGTTGACTATGAAAAGAAACTGCATCAAAATCTGTTGCTTTATTTAAAGATCTAAGCATATACAGTGACGTGTTTTATTGCAATTGATAAGAACCAGACAGGGCTTTCTTTCTTCTATATACGAGTATATTGTTTTGTACCAAATTCAAGATTCCGAGTATGTTAGAGTTATTATTGACTCTCTTTAAAGTGTATATGTATTTTTTTTTTAATTCCCACAACAGTCAGGTCTATGTATGTCGACAAAACTCCATGGTAAGTCGAAGTGACAAGACTCCATGGTAAGTTGAAGTGACAAGACTCCATGGTAAATCGCATATAAATGTACTACTTAAATACATATTCAATATCTATACATAGAACAAACCCAAATATCATCATATACAATTATATAAATACAGCACCACCATCAAACCTACGACGACCCTTGGCGCATGAATTAGGTCGCTACCATCTGCGCCATAGGCCCCGTTAAAAGTAAAAAAAAAAAATACTTCTTACGTTCAAACAGCGGACTTCCAAAGGCTGATATGATGATAATGATAAAGATATAATCTTACGCAGAATTTGAGTTTGGTTTGACGAATAACGACGAATTTGGTTTAAGATAGGCACAGTTACTCCTTACCACATCAGTCAAACAGTCCAGCCGTGTTTCTTAGCCTAAATAAACATACAGACAATATTTTATTATTTTAAAACCGTACCTATATACGTTCACATGTATTTAGTGAAAAGCCATTAAAATGTAATTACAAACGGACACGCATGATTGTAAGTCCATTTAAGGTTTCCTCTCATTCCGATTAAAATCTTATAATACAAATTAAATTTTAATTAAATTGAACTTTCACAAGCTCTTTGAATCGTCGACATTTTCACAAAATAATATTAATTTTCTTTACAGGAATATATGGTTGTACAACTCAAATAAACGGTGAACATAATGACCTGATAGGTCTTAAGGGTCAATCAAAAATGTACTTTGCTAAAACTGTACCAGGTGTCGTAAGAAGCGTCTGAAACCGACAGATGGCGGTATATACATTCAAAACACCATAGACCAAATGCAACAGGGTGGAGTTGGGTAGCAACATTCCCACAACATTTTATTTCAAATTGTTGGTTCATCCAGGTGACTACAAAACCAGGTTATTATTACAAAGGTCAGAAATTCAATTGTTGTAAGGGATATATAGGTTAATATCTTTTTATCTTTTTAATTATTTATTTCTGATTTTTGTTAATCATTTCAAGTAAATTGATGAAATTTATTGAGAATGAATTGAATTTGATTTCTTTTTTGTTCTGCCTGTAAACCTACATATTGTCCTATACGCCAATTGAATTAACGACCGTCGATTACATGTTGATAATCAGCAGAGTAGAATAGTATCTCCCCTGTACCAGGTGTCACAAGAGTCGACTGATTTACCGTAACCGACAGATGGCGGTATATCCATCCGAAGCGATGTAGCTTAAATGCAACAGGATGGGAATGGGCATGGGCACTCTTATTATGCAAATATGGGCAATTTTGGGAAAATTCTCCCTGACTTTGGGATCTATGCCCACCAGTGACATTTTACGGTTCCTCTAATGATGATGGTGGTCTATAAAAATCTTAATAACACGTGAACGACTGATTATTGTATTCCTAAGCACAGCCCTAATAACGAGTTTATATTTATATAAAAAAGGGACCTCTCTCTCAGGATATTACTTTAATACAATTCCTTATTTGCCCTGAACAAAATGTTGCAGCATTATAATAGCAGCGGTGGAATATGCCCCTTTGAAAACGCTAGAACTTAATTATCTACCGACTATCGTTTCCTGCGGAACGGGTAAAATTTTAGCAGAATTATTCACTAGTGTTGATATTACTAATAAACTACGAGCATTTTGGATATTGACCATCATATCGTGTTAGCCGTAGACCTTCCGCTGGTGGACAAATATCCGACAGATTTCTTTATAGATGGGGCGGAAATCCAGCGCATTTCTGCGTTTCTGGTCAGGTTGTCTATCCACCTCGTTGATTCAGTTCCGAGCTGTGCAATGTGGTTGCTATCCGAGATCTTTACGGTCCAATTGCCATCAGATCACTTTAACTTGCAAATTCACTTTGGTGCGTCGGACACTGGTTGTTCACCCATTGGATTTGAACGTTGTCTATTGACGACATAGTTGCTTGACCTCGGGTATAATGAATCACATAAAAAAATCACATATCCTAATACCATTGTATTACATCGATATTTTTCTAAAGGGTTATTTTTTGTCTCCAATTGCTGCAATATGTAGTCGTGGTGGTAATAATCCACCATTTAGTCTATGTAATTTCTGTGACACTTATAATTGACTAACAGCAGCGAATTGTTGGCAAATCTTTCTTTTTATAGGGAAGCATATGTCTAGTTGTGGAAGTTTTATGTGTGATGATGATAAAGTATTACCTTTTTAGAGGCAAGATAAATATTGATAAATACATTCTCTTGATCCTATTAATCTATACCGATGTCACATAATTAATAAATGGTTATAACTTTTAATTAAGACACCTTAGAAGAGTTACCGTAAAAAAAACAAAAAAATTACTAACATGATACCAAAATACAAACATCCAGACACAGAACAAATATAACCACTCATCATTCAAATATTTTTCCTTAATGGGGATCGAGCGAGGATCGACACAGGATCACAAGAATTTCCGCAATCGGGCGCGTTATAACGTTATAAACAAGACTACGCAAGATCTTGATCTACCGCAAGAGCGTCTCGGTACTGGAGCGTACAACAAAAAAGTTAAGTAAATCGCACTTTCCTCATCAACACCATCACACCAATGTTTCCAACGTATCTGGCGTCTTAATCAAGAAAAGCGGAGCAGGGAAATATCTAAACCACGGTATAGAAACATAAAGCCTTATTTAAAAAATCTTACTTAGCCATTAAAAATTGAGTAAATAAACTGCCAGTTGTCTGATTTGACGTTTATTTACATATTTTTATTAATTTGTAACGTAAATCTGAAAGCATCTAAAAATAAACAATTTATTTATTGTAAAAAAATTGAAAAATTAAACATAACTTTTTTTATTAAGAAAAAGTATTTTTTTTTTCAATTTAATAATTTTTTAATAATTTAAGAAAACAGTTCTCATATGAAAGACAGGTATGCTTGTGCCATTATATGTATTAGTACCGTCATATGTTTAATGAAATCACAAACCCGAGCGACCGTCTAGAGACTGTCTGGAAACGAGATAATTGATTTTGTATTAAGGGGTTACCCTGTTGATGGCTTTCTGAAACAGTTACGAATTTGCGTGTATAAATTGGAAATTTGCCGTGAGGTAACCGGCAGAGTAGAATAGTACCTTTATACTCTCTTAATAATTATCTTTTTACCAGTTTAGGGGGTGAATTTTAAAATATCACTTCGAAAGGGACCCTTTTAAGTTTCTAGCCCTTTGTGAGTGTCAGCCAGTTTCCCCTTTCTGCATATATATTTTTACAGGAACGACGTAAAACCGTGTGGCGCTGTATTTTTCACATAATATTGAAATTGTTTCGCCAATTCCATGCACAAAATATCGCGCGCAAACCTTAATTCGTTTACACGAAGCGTATGCAATGAAAACCTATTCATCAATATCCCGCGTTCAGGAACGGAGCCTGCATTTTAAGTGACACACTTTTCAGGCATATTGTGCATTGTGACTAGCTTACATATCGAATGTGCTGAGAAATTTAAAAGAAATTTCCGTGAAAGGTCTGTAAATGATTTAAGTCTTGGAGGACAATATTGTTACGCCGGTTGAATTATTGTTATTTTACCAACCTCGTATGTACGCTTACTCTATATCTAACATAACTTCTATGACAGTAATGATCCTATCCTCAATCCTCAAAGATCGCTCACTTAGGACAAATATTTGTATGATGATATGTGGGATCGTCTTTTGTCTTTGTGTCAAAAATATGACCGCAACTCAAGTGCTTTAAGCGACTCACCACGGAGTCAGGTCAATGTATGAGATGTTGAGTTGATACATTATTATTATAACAAGTATCTTTTCGACAACTCTTAGCCTCTTCGAGCAACAAAGTATCTATGGAATCATTCTAAGCAGTGATTTGTAATCTTTAAATATTTTCTACTTAGTAATCATGTCTATTGCGCCACGGGTCGTGATTTTGATCCCTACCCACAACAAATATTTATATCATGAATATATGTATGGGTGGGTGTTATGTATCATGTTGATAGTATTTTTATATCCGTAATACACTCATACAAAATCTCGTTGGTATTGGTACCTCCCTCTCACCTATTTCTACCGCTAATAGCAGTGTTCCCATTGCTGTTCCACTTTGAAGGGAGGCAGCGACATTACTAGGTAACGTGGCATAATATTTTCAAGTCAGAAGGTTGGCAACGCGTCAGTAATATTCTTGTGATATCCCGAGCGTCTGTAACCTGTTGTCGACCTGGTCTTTTAAATAATTATAACACTTACCTCGGAGTCAGGTCAACGTATATGATGTTGCGTATTTTTTCGAACACTGTTTTCCGACTGGTTGTATATAAAAAAAACGTGGCACGGTATTTGTTCAAGATAAACTTCTATAGCACTGAAGAGATTTTAATATTTGTTTGCTAACTGTGTAAACTTCGATCCACTTTGATAGATAGGATTATATCAATTTAAGACAAGTTAACTTCAGTCCGATCATCGAGTATCATATGTATATTTATTTTCATTTAAGAATTCTTTATTTTATTAAATTGCCTAAAATATGATCCGTAGTAATCTTTTATAATTCAAAAAATGGAAACTAACGTGACCTCATAATAAGCCATAAAAATAAAATGAGTTCATACAAAAATTGAAGCCACGAAATTTAAATAGTTGTTGCGTAATAAGAATTTCCGCAGAGCGTGAGATTAAATTATTGCTGTTAGGGAAATTATTATAGAAAAGGGAAAAGGGTTAATTAATATAGAAATCCTGAAAAAAACTCAAGTAATGGGATTTATAAAAGTAAGTAAACTATATGTGGTATCAATGCAGACTATTGTATGAGGTCTGATATGTCTCATTATAAAAGTCTAAATTGGTACCTCACTCTCACCTTGTACTACTCTCCAATAAAAGTGATGTCAGACAACAGTGACGTCAAACAACAGTGATGTCAAACAAAGTAATGTCCAACAACAGTGATGTCAAACAAAGTGATGTTAAACAATAGCGATGTCAAACTACAGTGATGTCAAACAAAAGTGATGTCAAACTACAGTGATGTCAAACAACAGTGATGTCAAACTACAGTGATGTCAAACTACAGTGACGAAAAACTACATTGATGTCAAACAACAGTGATATCAAACTACAGTGATATCAAACTACAGTGATGTCAAAGTACAGTGATTTCAAACTACAGTGTTGTCAAACTACAGTGATGTCAAACTAAGGTGATGGCAAATAACAGTAATGTATAACTATAGTCATGTCAAACAACAGTGATATCAAACTACAGTGATCTCAAAGTGCAGTGATATCAAACTACAGTGTTATCAAACTACAGTGATGTCAAACAACAGTGATATAAATTTTCAGTGATGTCAAACTACAGTAATGTCACACTAGAGTGATGTCATACAACAGTGATGTCAAAAAATAGTGATGTCAAACTACAGTGATGTCAAACAACAGTGATGTCAAACAACATTGCTGTCAAAGAACATTGCTGTCAAACAACAATGCTGTCAAACAGCAGTTATTTCAAACAACAGTGATGTCGAATAATAGTATTTAAAACAACTGATATCAAACAACAGTGATATCAAACAACAATGATATAAAACTACAGTGATGTCAAAGTATAGTCATGACACACTAGAGTGATGTCATACAACAGAGATGACACCCTAGAGTGATGTCTAAAAATAGTGATGTCAAACAACAGTGATGACAAAAAACAGTAATGTCAAACAACAGTGATGTCAAACAGCAGTGATGTCAAACTACGGTGATGGCAAATAACAGTGATATCAAACTATAGTGATGTCAAACTAGTGATGTCAAACTACAGTGTCAAACTAAAACAAACATATGACCGTATGTTTGTTTACTAACTTCATAACTTAATTACATATTTAATATAAATAGTTATAACACTTTTATTGTTTCATTTGGCTTGGATATAAGTATACCGCGTTTTAAGAAATATAGTTAACATTTTATTTGTTAATTTTGTCAAGTCGTTCTTTGATCCTTGGTCTATCAAGTGATATAAATCAGTTCGGATTTATATTACGCAAGGTAGCAGCGGTTCGCGATTTCACCCTTTCTCCTTAAAATTTGGT
>JACJUM010003259.1:21860658-21870663 GCA_020976665.1 Heortia vitessoides | reverse complement strand
TATATATATATATATATATATATATATATATATGTTTATATAGCATCTAATACTCGCTGTCAATGTTACTTGGATCTGTTATGAATCGCCATAGGTCATTGCTGGTAACATACATTTTGTTACAATTTGTATAGAAACAGATTGTGAAATCGGTTTCGTTGTTTTAGTATGTATTTGTTATAAGAAACACAAATCCCGTTTGCATGTTACCATCTAAGGCAGGGATTTCATTTATTTTTTGTTAATATAATTTTGCCTATGTTGATGCGTTATCAAAATCAATTGGGTAGTTTTAGAGCCAAAATAAACAAAAACACTAAGCTTTTCTCTTAACAATATTGGTACAGATTATGCCAATTATTTTCGATTAAAACGCTTAAATAATATTTTTACCTCGAACTGTTCTTGAAAGAGCGCGGGCGGAGATGGCAGTCGAATCACAATGGTGCTGATGACGCTTAGAGAATTCTAATAATAGAATGATCTAATTGAAACCTTTCCATTGCTATTTGCTTGTTAATTTAAGCCACGGGATAGTAGAATAGAACCTCTCTCTGTATCAGGTGTCGTTACCGACAGATAGCATTATATGTAAAGTGAAATACTTTTAACACCCAGACGCAGAACAAACACAAATATTGTCGTATAAATGTTTGGAACTCGCGCATAAAATAGGATCACTACGATACGCACCTGTCAATGCAGTTTAAGCATCGGTTTGTCGTTAATTGGCGTTCCCACGTGCCCAACGCAGTCTGCCATGGTGCTTCCAGTCGGATTCGATTACCCTGTTGAATTAATTTCCATCCACAGATCCACATCGCAATAGTTAGCTGTGATAAGGACTAAAATAGGTTAATCCGGATAAAAAAGGCAGCTTGAATATAAATTTCGTTGGTCTAATGCATGCTTAATATGAGAAATAAACAATATTTTGACGCCTTAGGAATTTTGTTACAGTATATTTATATATGTATGTATATATACTATTTATTCAAACATTAGTATTAGATGTCTTTATTGAAACTTCTTACCAAAAATATACATTTGTTGAGAATCTTAACCAACTTCTTACTATATTTATAAATATACTCACATATCACTGTTCACTAAGTTATATGAGGTAGAAAATGAAAGGTCGCCTGCATTGGTACCTAACTCTCACCTATTTCTACCGCAATAGTATTTACGGTTTGAACGATGAGTGGTGAGAACAGTGAGAGACGAGAGTCAGTGAAATGACTAATCTGTACTAATATTATAAAGCTAAAGAGTTAGTTTGTATGTTTAAACGCGTTAATCTCGGAAACCGGTTGTCCATTAAAAAAGTAGTTCAGAGTTGGATAGTCTATATATCGATAAAGGCTGTTATAGCCCTCAAGGTTACTGTTCCACGAAGACAAATTTGCGGTCACTGCTAGTATGACATAATATCTTGCTATGTATATGCTTGTAAAATTACGAGCGTCTATAGATTGCAGTGACGGTTGCTATCACGCGGACTGTTTGGTTGTTTGTCGACCTGGTCTAATAAAAAAAAATGTTTATGGTTGCATACTCAAAAGATACTTTATGTATTCGTCAATAGAATGGATTTTTGTCAAAAGCAATGTCTATTTGTAAGAGTGAGTTCCCGCTCATCAAACATTGCCGGCCAATGTATTTATTGCGAGGGTTGTTTTCAAGAAATATATGAAATTGATTTTTGACACAGACGCGAGAACTAAAGCCGTAACATTTAAAGATTAATATCTCTTATAATTTTAAAATATTTTTACCTAGAAGCAAAATCAACACTCGAAAATATTTCTAAGTATTATTTGTAAACTGCTGGCAAAAAATAACAATTAGTAATCGTTTTGTGTTAACAATAGCCAATTAGCGAACCCTGTTATGAAGATCTGAACTTAAAGTTACAAATTGCTGAAAGATTAGAACAATCTCTATTAATTGAAGCTATGGATGTTTATTAATTATAATTGAAGCAAAAAAAGTGGCATATTTTGTATTTTTTAAAACTTGCCACGCCTTTTTTATATTTTTGCCTTGTCAACCATGAGCAGATGAAATGGATGCTGTGATAATCGTCTGTGGCATAACCTGACCGAGGAAAAAGATTTAGACTTCTTATGAAATGACGGGCCCGATAGCGCAGTTATTATTTTAACTTATTCTAACTTGATCAAAGGTCGTGGGTTTGATCCCTACCCATGACAAATATTTATATGAATATATTTGTTTTTGTTGACTGTCTAATTTTGTTATTAAATGTATGCATTATAGTAATATATTGCTGATTCCTCTGAACATCAGTACTTTAATCGACATTTGCTCTTTACTCTCATTTTAACTTGCTGTTGGCTGCTACTTCGCAGACTTGAATATTGTCTTTGCTAATATTTACTTTTTGCATTAACCGAAAGATTATTCAGACGTCAATTCCAGTGCCATCGGATATTTTTGAATCAGATTTTATTCATAATTCACGAAGGTTTTAAACTTTGTAATTCTTATATTAACAAAGGTAGACTGCTTACCAAGGACGTGTGCGTTGGCAGCTCCCTCTCACATATTTCTACTACCAGATAGCTATATTTGTATTGGTGTGTTCCGGTTTGAAAGGTGCGGAAAGCAATTGAATTTTTGGTGAAAATGACACGGATCTTAGGTTTCATTTATATAATTAGCGTGTATGTTGTGTATAATCCCGTCGCGAAAGCTGTGCTCTGCAATTGCCAACACGCTTGCTCAGTGCGTCAATTATGGTCAACATACCCGCTTTCTTGGGGAGGCCTATAACCAACAGTAGACTTTTAATGACTGGTATGATGATGATGGTGATGATGATGAACTTGCTGCACTGCATTGGAAGCCTCCGAATATGAGCCTCTGAACTCAATACAATGTTTACAAGTACACAAATACAGGTCACCCATTAAAATCTGTCAATGTTTCTCGATGTACGTCTAACTGCGGTGGAACGTTGCGTTACAAATTGGTCTAGAAATTGCTTTAGGAATGGATATAATGCTGTATGAGTTCAATATTACAGTATATTTGGCAATGACGAGGGTGGATTAGGTAGTGTTATAATACAATATGCCAAGGAACATGGGTAAAAATAAATAAATAAATTTTCCCAACATCTCATACATTGACCTGATTCCGAGGTTTCATTGCATTGCATTGTTCACAATACTGTTTCGGTTTGAAGGGTGAGAGAGACAAGTAAAATCCTGGGTAAATGTGACATGATATCTTCATTTTACAGAGTTGGAGACATGCTAGTGATATCCCTGTGATGACACGTGCGTCTATAGACTGCAGTCACGTTTGCCATCAAGCGGACCAAATGCTAGTTTTTTAAACGTTATAATATAAAAAATTAATACATCTGTAATTGGGACGCTGAGTAGGCGAGGAAGCAATTGTAGTGCGTAACATCTCGCCTACTAAATACTACGGCATAGAATGCAACGTCTCATTCCGTTCGTAGTAGCAATTGGGTTACGCTATTTCGGATGGATATTCCGCCGTCCGTCCGGCGGTTCCGATACATCAGTCACCGGATAAGATAACAAGATCAGATAATATCGGAGGCGGGTGGGAAGGTGGAAGGGTACTCTCTATCTATCTATATATGTGCTGTTTCATGTGTGCTGTGCTGTACTTCATTTTTTGTTGGCCCTTAAACTACTACTATTCAAAAAGCAAGGGCAGGCATAAAGGCCACAACCTCTTAGGCTCTTTTGAGAGTGACAGAGTGGGGAGCCTTAAATAAAATCAATCGGCATACCAAAATTAAATAAGAAAAATAAGTCACATTTCTTATTGGACAGTGAACTCTTGTTGAGCTCCTTTTTGTATCGTCATCATCATTACAGGACATAAGCCTCCTCAAGAAAGGGGAAATTTGCCCATAAGTGGAACAGCCTACAAGGGAGTTGGGTAGGCACTTTTCCGACATCGTAAACAAGATATGCAGAAAGTACCTAGGTAACAGGGGCAAGCGGAATGATGGCGGGAACGAATGGTGGACCAGTGAGCTGGATGACCTAAACAGGGAGACAGGTAGGACACGGAGACAGTGGTGGAAAGCTTGAGTGAGAGGTGCTCAGAAGAGTCGACAAGAGACGCTTCCCACGAGGGTGGAGCGAGATATCACAAAAAGATGGCAGCAACGGAGTCGGCCAATAATGAGAAAATTGCTGGTACCCAAGATCAGGGGAATCTCGCCTATTGTTTAGCGTGTGGGAGGAGTCACCCCTCTTCTAAAGTAATCAACGACATTGTAATACAATGTAAAAACTGTAATGCATGGGCTCATGTACTCTCTGTGTCCTGACGATGATTCGTCCAAGGATACAAAGGGCATTGTCCGGGCTCGTGCGTTGGCTCGCTTCATTCCCGATAATTCTCCTGCCCCACTTCTTTCTACTGAGAATCTGTGGTCGCTGATTAGGAGCTTCCCTCACACTGAATCAGGCTTGGACGACACTGTAAGAACACTGAGACACTACAGAAGAATACAGAGATTGCTTGGCTGGTGACTCTGGCTGAATTCCAATTGGTTTCCACGAAGTGGAATAGACAAGAGGCGGTATAGAGAGCATACCCACCCAGGGACTGTCAAGAGTTACAGAACGAGGGGCCCAAAATAGGATGACGTTTTCCCCGCAAATTCCGCAACAATGACTTTAAAAGGGAAACTCCAGAGGCCCCCGGCGATTAAGATGGGCGGTGACTCAATCCGAGGTGTCAGCATCAATACCATGCTGAGCGTCGAGATTAAATTGGATCTCCTGTTTGCGCAGCATGCACAGGCGATAGTAGGCCGCGCGGTCAAATGCTCTGGGAAGACATAGGTACAAGGACGTAGAGATAAAATTTTGTCGGGAGTCAGGACTTGCGCGAATGTATAGACTCCGTTCCGCGCACATCTCCCACGATTCGGTAATTATAATTGCTTGGTTGTTATGGCCTTGGGACGGTGGTGGAATTGTCCAAAAAACAAGCATACTATTCTTTCGGGATATAATTAAGATTATGGTCTAGTGCTTATAGCTAATAGCTGACCCGACAGTCGTTGTCCTGTCTTAGCTGTATAGAGGACCCCCGGTAATCCGACACTTCCTGTAATCCGACACGTTGTCTGAAATAATAATAAATAAATTCACACGGCAATATCAATATTGCATCCCCGTCGGAAAAGCTGCGCTCTGCGATTTCAAACACGCTTCCCAGCGCGACAATTATAGGCAAAATTCCCCCGATCTTGGGAACTTGTGCGCCAAGGGTGAAATTTTTTTTATATGGTGATATTTGTGTTTATTCTGTGTCTGGGTGTTAAATATGTGTATTAGGGTTTTATATTCGTGATTCCTCTCTTTTCTGGCGTTACGGACGCCAGACAACAGAGGAATCAAGTACACAAGTATTTTAAGCGACTTACCACGGAGTCAGGTCAATATGAGTATATATATAGCCAGGTAATATAATAAATTCCCACTTTTGTCCCATTATTGTCCCATTATTATTATTAAATGAGTAAGAGTGAGGTGACAATGTAAGTAAGTAACCTTTATTTGAAGTGTAACTCAAATAATTTATATTATTATTGTATTTTGGAGCAAAGTGAAGCTTTATAGAACCTATTTTGGTCCACCACTCACTCATCTCTTGACTGTGATAAATGTACACACAAATTTTACTGAATCAATCAATTAAGAGTGATTATTTCGACAAATGTGTGACTAATGTACTAATGGCACTGAGAATACCTGGAAATAGGCCTCATTCGCTAATTAAAAATAGTCCTATGAAATGGATAATGATCGATGTCCGTGCGTGATCAAATCAGGTCTGCGGCAACAGAAAGCTGGATATAGCTTTTTGGGGAGACTGTTTCGTGGCTGGCAAGATGCTACAAGTTATAAAGACCCCGTGCCACTTAACTGACACAAGAGGCGGTCGCAGAAAATCATACCATAATGTTTTTTTTTTAGTGGGAATATATATCCTACCCCTGGGATATATATGTAAATATTGACAGTTCTACTGCAGTTAACACTAACCCCACAATGTACATGCATAATATTAATAGTAATACTACAAAAAGAAATGTTAAGTGCAGTAAGAACAAACTTAAGAAATACATTAAATTAATAAATGTATAAACAAAACAAAATATATATAAAATAAACAAAAATGTACGCGAACTAAGGTACAGAAATGGAATGAAAACTGCCGTCCAGTACAATCATTGGCAAAAAAACTTCCACGATATTAACTTGTATCCGTTTAGCGTTTTGTTATTCGTTAGCACAGACTACGGATCAGCCTCAGGCATAATTGGCGAGTACAGACATTCAAGCATTACTTTTTAAACCAAAAATTCTTTAGAATTGGTTTTCCAAATAGAAACGGTTCTTATCTGATATTTCTCCATTGACCTATTTCGAGCGAAAAATACGAGCTTCATTTGTTTCTTGTTAAATTGACGTTGATTTTATCTCGTTAACAAAACAAAGTTACCAACATAGCACGGCGGATTAGCAAGTTGAAAGTTGAAGTAGCAGTGGGCAGGGTATACGGTACGCAGAACTGGTGGACGATGAGGTGATAAGGTTCTGGATTAGAGACCACATACCTACAAGCACAGTATAGGACGTCCACCTACAAGGTAGACAGACCATCTCACTCGAACCCAGGATTGTGCTGGACGCACGGCGCATACATGCGGTCGTAATGGAAATCTTCTTCGAAAAGTATTAAAGATTGATCATTATCATTATCATTGCAACCTTACCACGCCAACTGCTGGACCTGCCCGTAAATACTGTGTTGGGCAGGATTGGTGGCAGTTGTGGAACTTTGGAAAAGTAGCTGCCCAACTCTGTCTTGCAGCGTTTGATATACACTTCATTTAGATGTTTCATATAAATGTACCGCTATTTGACAGGCCCGTTACTTCACTTGGTTTAAGGCGAGGTTATTTTATTGTCCCAAACCCCACACCTGTTTTCATTCATTGAAGTATACTGCATTTGTTTCTCTTTCTTTTAACTTCGCTTCGCAATTTTTGTTCTTTGAATGAATTCTTATACAGCGACATCGCATTTATTGTAAACAAGAATGATTCTTCTTCTAATGTTTTTATTAGTTTATCTTTATATACGTGTTTATGTCACGGAACGAATTTTCGAAACTCTCATAATCATTGTACAAATTTAAATCGGAATGTAATTAAAATAGAAATACGTTGTTTTTATTTAATATTACCGATGAAATATAGTCTAATAAATTTTATACACAAATGTATATTGAGCGAGCAAGTTCGGTATTTATGCTAACGAGTGGAATTTACTAATCATTGAAATTATTAAGTCTACGTTAAATTATGTCATTAGTATAATTTGTATTCATTCCGTTAACGCTTTCTAATTAACACAGTTAAAACTGTAATATGCCAAAATTATCGATGTTAATTCAATAAATGTAAAAACATTTCAATATAAAATTGTTGGCGAGTTTCAGGTGACGCTATAATTTCTCTTAATAAATGAATGTGTTTGAATAGAAAAAGACATTAAACGAATAATTATTGGCCAGGGCAAAAAAATAACAAGTACGAGCGATTTCACCATATTTATCGGAAGTATTGGAGTTGTTCCGTATTCAGTCTACAAGATATCTCAACACTTTTTACGTACCTATCTCATTTACATACACATTTCCACCCAAATTATTTTACATTCCCCACTTATTCCCCTTTATTTGAAACACAATGCGAAATTGTTAAAAATAAACAAGTATGAGTGTGCAATCACACAGAATTTTTGTCACAAGGTATGCGAATCTATTTGAGGGTTTTTAACAATCGGATTCCGTGGATATATTCCAATTGCGCTTAAGGCTATGCATTTATAAGGTTGCGCTGATGGCGCGTTGACTCTTAAGTTGGCCGAGGCAATTAAAATCTTCGCTCGGGAGTTAAGTGGGAACTCGCGTGTAGTCGATAGAGCGTTCCATTGTAGACGAGTTAGACCTGATTCGAGTTCGGTGTTTAGGCACTTGAAGCGACCGGAAAAATAATCCATGCATGAATAAGTTGGAGATACTTGTATACAAGTAATTAAAATAGTGAATAGCGTGTTGGGAGGTCAGTGTAATAATATTCTTTATTGTACAAAAGTAAAACAGGTACATAATGAATTGGATACTAATTAAAAATAAAATTACAATAGGCGGCCTTATCGCGTAGAGCAAACTTTTCCAGGAAACCTTTGGATGGAAACCTTTGATTGGAAAAAACAGAAAGAAAAAAGTTCGGTTCTTTGTTTCTTTTCTATATCTATTTATATAAAAGAGTGTTAAGATAGTTTTGACAGGTAGAAAAGATGGATGAAAGTATAATGACTGCAATAATATATAGAGCGGAAGTGAATGGAAGAGTTGGTATAGGACGACTTAGGTGAACATACTAGCGTCGGAACATGGGCGTGATGTATATGTATTTGTACTTGTATTAATCTAGCGATAAGGCTTGAAAGTAGGACATCAAACTAGTGGTTTTGAATTACAATTCGCATGGTCATTTCTACTATACATATATCTTTTTCTTATATCACCCTCACCAAGAAAACCATTGGATGGCTACTGGGTGTCGTGTTGTTTCTCCAAGATATTTTCATCAGGATCTATAGTAGATCCTATGGTTCTATTCCACATGGTGGACAGATGGTTGTAGACTTCGGTACTTGGTTTCCAGTTTAGAACTTCACACCGCCATCAGCAATCTGTTCAGCTTGCTGTGTGCTGAGGCCTCCCCAAGAAGAGGGGAATGTTGCCCATAATTGCTGCAAGCGCTTTGGCAATCGCAGAGCGCAGCTTTTGCGAACGGGGATGCTGCTGCCCATCCGCGCCCTGTGCATTTTAGCTGCAATGTTTTGGATGGATATACCGCCATCTATCGGATCTGGTACCTCAGTCGCCTCTTACAATACCAGGTACAGGGGTAGGTACTAATTTGCCGGTAACACACTAAAAGCGTGATTTAAGTTAAAACTACTCTACAATCATTTTTGTTAGCTTCACCGAGGTATTGGCATTTCATCTTATACAATTAATTATCATCTCAAATTATTTAAATTGATATGATATATGCTTGTTGAAAATATTAATATAATAATACAATTGTGTATCGAATATCGCTGATTCTTCAAAGTGGTATTGTCCCGTATTATGCGTCTCTATAACTGTCATTGAACTTATAAATTCACAATGCTTCTTGATATACATGTAAGCTTATATCATGCAAGTCTGAACAGACAACATTTTCTTAATAATGCTTTATTCGTTGTGTATCACTTTTAACTACACCAGCCTCAAGTATGTAACCGCCTTGATTTGTGTATGAAACTAATAAATTCCTGCAACATCTTATACATTGACCTGACTCAATGGTAAAAGCACTTATGTTAAGGATGCCAGACAAAAAAGAATCACAAAATATACATATATCTAACACCAGACAGAAAAAACACAAATATCATCATATAAGTATTTGCCTTGGGTGGGAATCGAACCTACGACCCTTGGCATACAAGAGGATTTTTATTTCCAAAAAGCTTTTGTGGGTTTCGTTTTAAATATAGTCTGTTCTTGTTATGTAATAAGTGTCAAATTGTAAATTCAATTAACGTATAGAACATGTAGGCGTCGAGCTTCAGTCCAAAACCAGTACTTAATATCATTTAAGCTGCGAGGTACCGGCAGAGTAGAACAAACAGTACCTTCCCCTGTACCAGTTGTCGTAAGAGGCCATTAAGGTACCAGGACCGACAGACGTATTGTAAATTCACCCAAAACATTGCAGCTCAAGTGCACAGGGTGGGGATAGGCAGCACCATCCCCATCGGAAAAGCTGCTCTCTGCGATTGCCAGAAAAAAAGATAAGGTTATGCGATATTAAAAAAAATACAAAGTTATTTATATATAACTTAT
>JACJUM010003259.1:21756519-21844066 GCA_020976665.1 Heortia vitessoides | reverse complement strand
ATGTATATATAGCAATAGCAAGACATATAGCAATTAATTAACGTTCACTTTCTTTCTATGTCTCAAGCATTCTACATTGTTGTTATGTAGTCCCTCGGCAATGACGAGATGTAGATTCAAAACTTACATTATGCCAAGTTGGTTTTTAATAGATAAATTCATCATTATATATTAATAAATATCATCATGTTTACTTAAACTTACAAATGTATTTACTGGATTGTAGAGTCAGGTTCTCGAAGAAATACCACTGTCATATTCTCTGAACTACTTATAAAATCACTAGCTATGCGCGCGACTTCGTCCGCGTGCAGTAGTCTCTTTAGGCACCATACCTTTTTACTTTAACTTATATAAACTTTAAATGTTATATTTATTTATATATACAAATCAATAGCCAAAACAATAAGTTTTAAGCTTCTAACTCTAACGATAGCGATACTTTCATACAAATTTTCATGCCCCCTTTCGACCTCTTACAACTCTTATGTCAAATGGCAAAGTAACCTATATTCTAGGGCTTTAGACTATCTGTCGTAACAGACAGACAGAGTTACTTCCGGGCTTATAATATTAGTAAGGAATCACCGTAGGACATCCACTGCTGGACCAGGTCACTTCTAGTGATGTCCTATAAAACAGGATGTTTTTTTTATTATACTCGTATTTCCCACTACATCTCATACATTGACCTAATTCTATGATAAGTCGCTTAAAGCACTTATATAACGGGTATCAGAACAGATACCAGATAACAGAGGAACCACAAATATACTACTTAAATTTATATACCGAGCAATTATTTAAATATTTGTCCTGGGTGGGATCGAACCACACCTTTGAAGCACGAGACAGGAAAGCCCGAGCCCAACTTGTTTGCGTTCACCACCTGCGGTTCTTGTCAGATCGTTCTTACGTATAACGTTTGTTAATGTTATAATCCTAATCTATGACATAAATGGCGAGAATACTTACGAAATAATTATTTTGATGCTCGTGTCCGTAGTTAGTCGTTGCGCCACTCTGTATACAGAACCTCTGCAATCTATTATCGTCTTTAAAACCATACTGTAAGGTCCACTGTTTAGTACATTGTATATAGACTGTCGTTCAGGGCTTCATCAAGATATTAAACTGTACAGTACTAAACATTACATCACATTAGTCTTTAATCTTGTGAACTGAACCGATAGTTTACGGCTAAGAAAAAATTAAAAAAATTTAATAAACTACGTTTTAAAGCCGTTAGAAAGAAGATTAATTAAGCTTTTAACCGTTTACAACTTGGTGCAATTGGGAGGTATACTGTCGTTTGTTGATTGGCAAGGTTACTCACATTTATTAATTGGCATGGTTTCTAAAAAATTGTAATTTGTATGGATTTGTATTTTTGTTGCTTTTTCTCGTAAACAAAATATAAATAAATATACATATATATATATATATTACGATAAGTCTTGTCGCGCGTTAAACGCCAGCCAAGTTCCATCTGCGAATCTGCTTATTATCGTGTTGTGTTTACGGACCAGCCACTAACAAAAGTACTATGACTACATATAAACAAAATCTAATTTGCGTTACTTAATTAATATTATGATTTTCAGGCTATCTGTTTAAGGCCAATTCAGTTATGGCTGATTTCAACTAGCGGATAGTTATAACTCAAGGAGTTACATCATACCAGCTAGAGTTCTCTCCTAGACATATGCCTCTCCAAGAAGGGTATGTGTTTGCCCATAACTGCCGCACTGGGCAAATGTGTTAGCAATTGCAGAGCGCAGTTTTCGCGACGGGGATGCTGCTGTCCATCCCCGCCCTGAGCATTTGAGCTGCAATATTTCGAATGGATATACCACCATCTGTTGGTTCTGGTGCAGTGGAAGGTACTATTCCACTCCGCCGGTATCTAACGGCAATCAAGGTGTTTTTAGCTACTTTTATTATTTATTCGCAAGGGAACAGTAACTGCGTGGGCAAAACCACAGGTTGCTGTTAATGACCTATAATGAAGCCTCCATTAAGAATCAAATTGATAACGCGCTTTAGAAAGTTTTCCTTACTGGTGTAAGCGATAGATAGGAATTGAAACGATTTTTTCACCTGGCAGCTTCAGACGTCTCTCTTTTGTTAATCGAATCTAATAATAATAATCTATGTCCGTTTTGATTTGCTACATATATTTTTAACTATGAAGTATTTCAGAGTAATATTTAATTGTAAGTCAAAATTTAAAGCACAATTTATCAATTTTTTAAGCTTGTTTTTTATTTTAGTCAAAATATTATTCACTGAAAAAAATAGCAACTGGTGTAGTAATTATTATCGTGTACTAACTTTCAAATTTTGATTCAACGTCATTTTCAATATTGCGAACGGAAGCGGAACTGGAAGCGTTAAACAAAAACGTTGAATGCTAAATAAGCGGCATTTTAAGGCCGATTCAATAGTAATTGTATTATGGCCTGGCCCGACTTCGTCCCGGTGATATTCTGTTGATCCTGTTACACTATGAGTTTTATCGTGTTTCGTTTGAATTGACGGTAAAAATTGCCGTCAATTATTTGTGCTTGTTTTGTTTTGTTATTGTTGTGATGTGTTATTTTGTATGAGACAAATGAAAATATAAAAAAGGTCAATAGCCACTAGCAACATTCTTTTTTATTTATATAATATTACTCACATTATATATTTTGTATCAATTTGGTAACACAGTCACAGAGTATCTTGTAATTTGAAGATAAGCTACATACTTTTGTTATATCTCTGCCTTCAAACTGGAAAACAGCAATGCGAAACATGCTGCTTAACTTTTATTTGTATTTGGAGTCTTATTTCTAAGGAATTAAGGTCTAAATATTATGATTGAGTGTCTATATATATGTCCCTTTTATTGGTTATCCGGTGAAACGATTCTAGGAGATGTAGAACCTATTTAGTTTCCTTAAGGATTTAATCCTTTTATTTATTAATACCTACTTTTGATTCCGGGAAGACAAGATTTCTAACGATATTTTTATAAAAATGTTCTCCAATTCAGTTTGAAAGTTTCATCGTGTGTAATTTTTAATGTAGTATGTATTGAAAAAGATCATTACCATCTTCATCATATCAGCCGTAGGACATCCACTGCTGGACACAGCTAAGTAATATAATAGTGTCGGACGTAATGCGGCCTCTGAATCCATTTTAATTTGGCTCCATGGGCTGTTGGTTCTATGTGCTATGAGCCCTGCTCATAGCTACTTATTTATCCACTAGGATAAGTTGCTAACTTTCTTTAAACGGCCCGATTGGTAGTGACCCTATCTTGTGTGCTAAGGGTCGTGGGTTCGATTCCCATCCAGAGCTTTAATATGTGTTCAAGTAATATTTTGTGAGTCATCTGTTGTCTTATATTTATAACACTAATATTTTGAGTGAATTATCTCGGAATCATTATGTGAGATGTTGTGTGAATTCTCCATCTCCTCATACGTCATCGGGAATAGGTGCATTGAGTAAATAAAACTAACGATTAATTTTTTTTGGGTTTTTATTCCTTAAACTAATCACTACAATCTAATATATTTTTAAAATTTATATGCTATGTTAATTCTATAAAGGTTGAAAGTTGCTTAACCTTTAAGTACCGATTCAGTTAGAGTCAGATATATCCATCCGCGTTTAGGTTGACAGAAGACAGTCGCCTTAAGATTTTTTCAAATGAGTTCTAATCGTTATTACGATCTTGCTGCGTCTTGCATTGATGTATTGGATACAATTTTAGATTAAGCTATATCCCTTTTAATATTTTACGTAATAATTGACACAATATCAATAATATTTTATGAGTTGTTAGGGATAGAATTAGCCAGATGTTACATCGGTAATCAAAGGTTTAACATAAAACTAGTTATAAATAAAAAATGCTAGTCAGTCATCATTCGATACAAAATCAAAACTATTAGTGTTCAAACCTATTAATGATCTAATTTCAACTACAGAATGAGAACAACAATACTATTTGTAAACAAATAAAACCAACATTCATACTTCGTGAATATTCACTTTCAATGGCAACTTGACAACTTTCACTCGGACTACTTATACTATAACAATGATTCACAACAAATACTTATGTTTTCTAAACGGCAAGTTCAAGTAAGGGCGGATAAATAAATAAGTTGGCTTTCGCCTTAGCTTTTTATTATAATTTCAATCAAATATTACAGAAACGCTTGGTTATGTAAGGGGAAAATATTAGTTTGATACGAATAAAAGGAAATTTTGCATTTTCATACTTTGTGCTATCAATGTTAAATAAAATTCGCTTTCTGCTCTATTTAAAATTGTTTTATTCAGCGTACATGTGGATTATTTTATTGGAAATTTCTTTGAATGTTTCTTCAGTAAGTGCTAAGATCGGGCCGGCGGTATTTTTGTGCAATACACAGAATGATCTGTTTTTTTATTTAACAAAATCGTTTATTTTCTCGGAATCTAGTTCAAACAGTCTACATTTTTATACATTTTTGATCGTGGTTTTTTAAGTGAATTTGGAACAGTGCAACAAAAGAATATAGTATTTTTGATTAAGTAAAATGACCTTTGTAAGTCAACTTAACCCCCGCCCCCATAGAGACGCCTCGATTTTCGCATTGCCTCGATTGTGTGACTTCATCAAGTTTTGTTTTCGCTTTGCTAGTCAGAATATTTTCTAAAAGCCTTTTAAGGCATTTTGCTCTAAAGCAGGTTTTTTTATATAAAGTCTATTACTCTTAGTGAGTACATATAGAAGTAAACAAAGTAACCACAAATCATTGCTATGAAACAGCTGGCCGCAAATGTTGTGGCATTGCGCGAATGTTTTACAATAAATTGGATGTATTGGGATTTTTTTTATCTATTTCAGTGCGGTACTATATTGTTCAGAGTTAATATTTAATTTCTAACAAGTATCTTTTTGCAATAAATTCAATGACAGTATTACTTCTTTATTTATTTTTCAGTGACGAATATTGTTGTTCATGAAAATTTACGATGTTCAAATATAGAAATAAATCAATCTGGAATTAATTCCGACTTTTCTAAATCTGATTCTTTCGCTCGACCGATCTGGAATCCGATTTCGTAGCAATGACTTGAGCGCACAAATCGCGTTGAGCGCACAGCAATAGTAATAAATAGATCTAGTATACCGTATTATGTGTACTTCGCAAGATTTGTACACTGATCTTGGACTGAAGGTATATTCCCAGCACCGCGTGGGAAAATTCCATACCGCACAACCTGATACGTTAAAATAATGACTTGTTTATATAAGCTGCCGTGTCCTAATACTAAAACTGTTGTACTACTTCTACTGACATTTAAGAGTGATGAAAGTTAATCTTAAGCTTAGTTGTTAGCTTAATTTACTTAAATTAAAAAGTACACAAATTTGAAGTGATAGTATAATTTAATATACACGGTTACTTTCAGGATATCGATGTAAATGGAACTCTATCGATTTGAATAATCTCGAATCCCGCCCTACTGAAAATTCGATGAGAACCGTTAGTACTTAACTTTCATGAGACAAACTTTGCAAATCATAAATAAAATATTGACTATTTTCAAAATAAGATTTATACAATAGATAACAAATTGTTTAGTGAAATTTTAATTTGGATCTTATTGTGCTACCAAATATTAATTATAACTAAAGTAGCCCAGCAGGGGATAGTTAATCTTGTAATCTTGTTAGATTCCAGAGAAAAGATATGAGATTTTTTATCAAGAAATCTGATCGGTTCGATGACCACAATTGACAAAGCGAAGGCCGCTACTACTGGCTTACAAACTTTTTAAGAAATAAAAAGCACGTTCTATTTTAATTATTATGCGATTATTTAATTAAAAAAAATTAATAAAAACTTTTATTGTAAAAATATGAGAGTAACCGTGTTTAACAATAATAAAATATATTTTGTGGACAAAACCAATTATATTTAAGTAACGAAAACAATTAAGTATCCGTAAAGTCTAAAATCAATTTAAAAGTTATAAATGAAAAATTGCAATTATTGAACCCATTTGAATACACAACCAAGGCGATCCAACAACAAAAAATACTCAATGAAATTAAACCTTCTTTTTCAGCATCAGCGGCATCTCTTCTTCAGCTGACATTTCTGAAACAATACTTGCATTAAATATCGTTATGTTGGGTACAAATTTTGATTATTATTAAAAAAAAAGCTTATCTCCAAAGCTTACTGTCACGCAAAAGATTATTTCAATGATAAAACTGGGATTCAATTGCCTTAACCACTAGTTTGAAGGCAATGATTTTTTAGCGCCCACGCCGGTGGGGGTTTTATCAGCGCCATCTACTATATAAGTGGTGTTGGTGGAACCTTTATCACTATCAGTTTTTCTTGCAGGTCCCTTGCAGGTTCTAGGTGGGTCGTGCAATGAATCTGCTATATACTTAGTTTTAAGACTCGTTTAGAGTCGGCAGACTAGTGTTAGGTGGGCCTATTGAAAATATCTGTGTTAAATGACTAATGTTCCCTTGGATCATCGGGGTCGCCTGTGTTATCTATAATTATACATATGCCATAAAGTTGTAGGAAATTTTAATGCTGTTATTATTCCTTTTTTATGATTATTTCATTGGCGGTTTAAAAAAATTATCTGTCTTAAATTCAACGATATATCGGCTATAATTTCTAATGACATGACGTATATAGATAAAGGATATGCCTTATATTATAAATTAAGAAGGCAGTTTTCGTAGTTTATGAGATTTTGCCTTGCATGAGGTTATATTTTGCGAAATCTACTTTGGAATATGAAAGTAATGTAATCAATTAATTTAACAGGTGGTAGTGACTCTTATCTAGTGCGCCAAAGGTTGTGAGTTTGATCCAGCACAAATATTTATATGATGATATTTGTGTTTGTTCTGTGTCCCAGACACAAAAAATAAATATTAAATATATGTCAGTATTGTATTTGTAATGTCCGACCGGAGTCTGGTCATTATATAAGATTCTCTGTAAATAATTCATTTTTTTAACTTATATTACAAAGTAGTCAGATTACAGTTACTCCCCCAATATGCCAACCTTGTAACCCGGAAACATTCAAAGTAAAACATAGCATTAAGGATTCCACAGTTTGGCGGTAGATATTAGTTAGAGAGTCAGGTTTTCAATGCAAACGGCCTTTGGAGAAAGTTCACTTGTAAAAAAAGAAAATAAGTAAAAAAGAGACTTACTACTGCTTTGTTGTTTTGTATCCAGACTTCTTGCCAGCGCAGCATTTGCAGTTGGCGTGGCTCAGAAAGCGCGAGGAGAACGTCTTATTAGACACGTTCGCTACTTGCGAGCCATGAGCCACACGCGCGGGCACTGGAGAAGAAAAACGCGCGGGCGCTGGGGCAGTAGAACGCGCGGGCGCCGGGGAAGCAGAACGCGCGAGCGCTGGGGAAGCAGAACGCGCGAGCGCTGGGGAAGCAGAACGCGCGAGCGCTGGGGAAGCAGAACGCGCGAGCGCTGGGGAAGCAGAACGCGCGGGCGCTGGGGAAGAACAAATGATTAAAAAAAGTCTTAGTAAGATCCCTAAGAAAGGGGAAATCATTGCTTATAATTGCCGCGCTGGGCAGGTGTGGTGGTAATCGCGGAGTGTAGTTTCGCGATAGGAATGCGGCTGCTATCTCCGGAATGTTGCATAGTTTCATTAACCTACGTATTTCAGGTGGTATACCGCCTTCTAATGGTCCGTTTTGGACCCTCAGTCACCTCCTATCACCTAGTGATATTCTACTAAGTCAGTATAATATTGCCTCAGCGACAATATTTAACATTTAAAAAGAGTTTATCTAGGAGAGATTTTTTTTTAGTATTATATTTGTAATTACTGTGTTGTCGGATATCTGAAACACAAATGCGTCAAGTTTTTTTTTGGAGTTCAAGTTATGAGGTATTTTGTATGAATTAATTGTAAGAATTTATAAGATGTTGATTTTTGATTGAGTTGATTCATAAGATGATGATTTCATTTGTATGAATTCATAAGAATGCGGCGGAAAACTTATTCTAATTACGAGTAGATTTTAAAGAACTTTCAATGATAATGTATAAATTAGCAGTATGTAATTCGGTTGTGTGGTATTAAAAAGATATACCTAAGTATTACTTACCTGCTTACAGTAGCAGATTTGGAGATTTCCCGCACAAAAGGGACGCGGTAGAGAAGAAAAATAAATTAGTCATACAAATATCATATGAGTTGACATTAAAAACTGATTCTTTAATCTAATATGTAGAATTCTCGTGTCACAATGTTCGTTCCCATGCTTCTCCAAACGGTTTGACCAATGCTTATAAAATTTTAAAGCATATTTAATAAGTCTGAGAACCTAGAAGTCTACTCATTATTTTTCAAACCTTGTGAAATCCATAAATATATCTAAAAATCATCACATTATAAAAAAATAAAATCAATGATGATTTTTTTTATTAGTTAAATTAATGAAAAAAAAAGTTATAATTATCACATAAATTGCATAAAAATCTTGAATTGTGGGAAGCGTATAATTTAGTTTTCATCTTGAAGTGGAATGTGCACATAAAATTTGTAATCATTATCATCATTATAGCAGCCGTGAAACGTTTACTGCTGGACATGGCATGGACAAGGAAATGGAAATATGCCCATAATTGCCGGGTTCGGCAAACGTGGTGAGATTCGCAGTGTGTAGCTTCGCGATGGGAATGCTGCTGTCCTTCCCCGCCCTGTTGCATTTGAGCTACACTGCTTTCAGTCGATCCGCGATCTCTCGGTTCTGATATCTTAATTGACCCTTACGGCTCGACTGGAGATGCTCTTCTGCTCTGCGATCAAACTAATAATCATATTATCTACTATACGTATTATGAAAATCACTTACATGTTTTGACACTGGCTGAGCCGCGAC
Organism: Heortia vitessoides; assembly: GCA_020976665.1. Classification (NCBI taxonomy): domain Eukaryota; kingdom Metazoa; phylum Arthropoda; class Insecta; order Lepidoptera; family Crambidae; genus Heortia; species Heortia vitessoides. The sequence goes on along the minus strand of JACJUM010003259.1, from coordinate 21,835,122 downwards.
GAGGCTTACATTTCAGGAAAATAGGATTTGAGTCAGCGTCAGTTTCCTCAGTTTTGTCTGCAGCTTTATCATTCCTAGTGTGGCGAAGAATATAATAATTACAAGAATTGCAATAATCACAACCACGGGAAATAACACTCCGCCTAGGTAATGGAAGCTATATGCAGGATATATATGTTATATTAATATCTATATTTATGTATGTACATATTGATAAGTATTGAAATCTGTCCTTATAGTCTAAGCAATGCTATTTCCAAAGAAAACAGGTTTAAGACGAGGACAATAATCTTTATATATAAAAGGAGAAGCTGACTGACTAGTACCTTATGATATAAAGAAAGTGTATGAGCATCAACTCTTGCGAATTCAACTTGAATAGAAGGTCAATTATGAATTTGAAATAGGTACGTGACATAGACCAAATATGAATGTGATGCAGGACATTTCAAAGCCTTTGAATTTAATTGAATTTGGCTTTCAAAATGTCAGAACATTAGTAAATAGTCGTGGCTTCCTTCCTTTTGCTGAGCAATCCAGGATAGGTCACAAACAAAAGGAACTTCTTAGTTCATAACAGTCTAAAAATAAGCTTAATCTTATTGTCTCTTTCTTGTTCTCCTAGTATGCCAATATGTCTTTGTTGGGAAACAAACGAAAGTGTTTGTGTAAGTAAAAAATCTGCAATATTCTAGCAAGCAATTTACAGTGCTCGTCAAATTCATTGTGTCTGAATTTAAGGTATATAACAGGCTACCTAGGCTCGTATCTGACGAAAGTTTGGATATGTTTTAAAATAGAGACGCTTTTTGATATACAAAAAGGCTAACACAAAAGACAGCTAATGGCAGCTCACGAGAATACGGGGTTCGAAATGGTAAAGCTTCTTTTTACACGAGTAAAATACATTCTATATTTCAAACTATAATTCGATATTTGTGTTAAATAAATGAAAGGGTTTTCAAAAAGGAGATGCTTATTTATTTCAGATATCATCATCTAAATATCAGTCGTACAACTTTAATTGCTAGACATGTGTCCAGCGATTTCAGAGGACGTCTTACTTGGTGCAAGCGCGGTGTAAGGCTCTTGACGAGGTCGTTTTAATAGAACTTTGCTGTGAGACGAGCTTTTTCTAAATAAAATATGTATACTTACGCAGGGGCAGATGTGGAGGCCTTTGCCTCATTTGGGTCCTCACGGCGGCGAATGATGCCCGGGCCCTAAAAAAAAATGCATATAACTTCTGAGGAAAGAGGCCGATGGCCCATTTAGTGGACAAATGATAGAAAGAGAAGAATTTGTGGAGAATCAAGAATTTGTGAATTTGTGAACGGCAAGTGGTGGTTGGTGGGTTTGTTGTACGTGGAATTAGTCATAATAGCAATATGCATCCGGTGGTTGCACTGGTATTGATCCTGAAGAGCATCGCAAGGCGTTGTAGGCATAAACAAAACACAGGAGAAAAGAATTTGTTCCTGTCCTATGAACCGAGAGTTGTGTGTCCGATCCGCATTCAGCAAAAACATTTGTATGTTGATGTGTTTTTTTGTTTATTAGGCTAACCGATATCTAGTTCCAATGACACTATGTCCAAAAATAAAGTACCTATCTAAAGGCTAGTTCCGCGTGCCGATAATAATAAATAAATTCCCCCAAACATCTCACACGTTGACCTAAATTCGTCAAAAGTCACTTAAAGCACTTATGTCACGGACATCAACCAACAGAGGAATCATAAATATAATACTTAAATACAAAAATTTAAGACCCAAATACAAATAACAACATATAAATATTTGTCCTGGGTGGGGATCGAACCCATGACCTTCGGCGTACAAGATAGCATCACTACCATCTTCGCCATCGCACAACGTAAAAATACATATAATTTTATATACTTAAACATAATTTAAATAGAAAAAAATAATTAATGAAATTATTTAAAGAAATAACAAGATTAAAAATAATGAAAACTGTCTTATAAAATAACATATGTGCCAGAATACAGCAATCCTCTCTCTACAAAAGTTCAAGGCTTTACAAATCCTAGACACTGGCCAGGCTTGACCTAAGACTGTTCTTTGTGGTGGAGAGCATAAAGGCGGTATACTATTCTGAGAGATCCTTCTAGGAACACGCAAACAGTATCGGCTGATCCTTGGCCAAAAAAATCATCATCATTACAGCAATTGGAAGTCCACTGCTGGGCATAGGCATCCCCAAGAAAGGGAAGTTCACCCATAATTGCCGCGCTAGGCAAGCGTATTGGCAATCGCAGAGAGCAGCTTTCGCGACGGAATGCTGCTGCCCATTTCCACCCTGTTCATTGGAGCTACGCTGTTCTGGATGGATATGCTGCTATCTGTCAGTTATGGGACCTCGGTCGCCTCTTGCGACACCTGGTAATTGGGGAGGTACTGTACTCTGCCAGTACCGATACGAGAGGGTCTTGCACAGGAATATAATATAAGGTTATGATCATAATTGCTAGAGTTTTTATTTACAAATAAATTTGATCTTTATTATGAAGTAGAGCTTTTACTCGAAATTTGCGGAACCAATATCTATCAATTAAGTCAACAATCAAAAATATAATTGTTATAATACTAAAGGCTTTTAGAACTTAGTTTTGAAGTCCTTTGGGGTTTTATATTTATTTCCACTTAATAATAATAATAGTTTATTAGACAAATAATCACACACATAATAACAATTTTGGTGCTGAAACTTAGGACTAGATATCTTTTAAATCATGTGTTTTGTCACACAGCGTCATATTTTATTCCGTTACTTGTGATTCCATCTGTACAATAAAAAAAAGATAAAAAATGCAAGCATTTCGAAAATGATAGTGATTCTCTAGTGTAGCAAAGGTCGTTTGTGAGTTCTATCCAGAACTAAACGTTTATGAATGTTTGTGATTATTATATTTCCTAATTCTCTGTAGTCTATTGTCCGTAACACAAGTGGTTGACGAGTCAAGGAAAGTCGCTTCTCGACTTGAAGTCAGTTGAAATTTGTGTGAATTTACATTTCTATGCTACTAATCCAAGATGATTAGGTTTTCTATTAGTCAAAATATGGCATAGTTTAACCACTATTAGTATGAATATTTTAGAAACAAACTATTATCTTTATATCTAGAAATGTTGTGTCACAATATTTTTCCGGGACGAACTTTTAAACTACTTATCTGATTTTACTACGCGTTTGTTAACTGCGTACATTTGACAACTAAATAGTGGTAATATTTTTCCTGATGAACATACAGTTAGGACAGTTCAACGACTGTCAGGTTAGAAAGCAGTATTTACGTGATAATCATAAGGATCTTGACATTTTTACTTACCAGACGTTTCATCTCGATGTCATTCCGATCGGCACGCCACTGTAAAAAAAAATGGACTTAAGCGAAAAATTCTTATATAACTACTGACAATAGGGATGGATATAGCGCCATTTGTCGGATCCGGTTTCTCAGTACAGAGGTATACAGAGGCCTGTGGCAATCCTCACATTGTATTTTGCAGCCTTCCTAAACGACGACCACTCGATAAAAACCCTAGTGATTAGGTTCACTTGTACTATTGTTTAATCAAGGGCAGTAGTACTTCCTTGACGTTTTTAATAATATTTTGGAATTTTATACTTAAATTACTTAAGGTAGACCTCATACAACGATATACTGCAATATCAACACTGTCACCTATTCCTACCGCTAAACAGCTGTTGGCATTGCTTGTTTGGAGGGTAATAGATATAGTGAAATTAATGGTTAAAGTGACATGATATCTTCAAGTCCCAAGGTAGACAATGCGATAGTGATATCCTTGTGATAATACGTGACATTTATTACCGCTAGAAATGTTTGCTTGTTTGCCTTCCTAATTAAAAGAACAATATATGAACCATTGGCAAAGCAATATATTACAACCCTTATTCAGGAGAGTTGGGTCCTTGGTGTTGTATTTTTATACAATATTAGGAACTCTAACAATAAACACATTTATTAAATACACCATTGAAAGTATAGGCAAAGTACGTACTTGTTCTATTTTCTTCTCGCGAAATGCGGGCAACTATAAAAAAGAAATATGTTAATTTAATGTAATACTTGACCCTGACCCTAACTTATGCAGAGGATTGTGGGTACGTTCCTCACACAGCACAAATATTTCTGTGATATATATTTGCGTTTGTTCTGTGTCTGGGAGTTGAAAATGTTTATTGATGTATTATATTTGTAATTTTTCTGTTGTTTGGTATCTATGAGACAAGTGTTTTGGACTACTTAACACGTATGTGTGAGATTATGCATTTATTTTCTTATTAGAACACTTAACCAGAGAAATTGTTAATACAATTTTTTTACTGATATTGTAAACTTGTTTTATACTATCCTTCGGAAACATAACCAGATTCCTACGTACGTTACCTATTTGATGACTAAACAGTAATAGTTATAAGAAGCTTACTGGTACTAAATTATCAAGCATCTAGCAGCGCCTCGCATTTCAACCACATTATGCCTTTTCCCGTTGGAATGCACTGGCTACATTTCAATTTTACGTACGCTACGTATACAATTGTGTTATTAAATTTACCCACGTAATTTCCATTGCAATCGGAAAACAGAAATAAAACAGCTTATATTACTTGATAATAATGTAACATTCCATGTTATTCGTCGTGGGGTACCTGCGGAGTAGAATAGTACCTCCCTCTGTACCAGGTGTCGTAAGAGGCGACTATGGTACCGAAACCGACAGATGGTGTTGTATCCATCCAAAACAACGCAGCTTTAATGCTACAGGGTGGGGATGGGCAGCAGCATCGACTTTGCGAGGCTGTACTCAGCGATTGCCACCACGCCTACACTGCGCGGCAATTGTGATTAAAATAGGGGGACCGGACCTATCTTGGGGAGGTCTATGACCAACAGTTTACTTTCTATGACTGGTGTGATGATGTAGTTATTGTGTTTACAAACATGCCTCTTTATATTAAATTTCACGTGTTTATATTTAGTTCAATTACATATATGAAATAATTTGCACGGAGTCACCTGGCGTCAAGTTGTAAAATACACCTGTGAACAGTGAACTGTCATACTAACGTTGCATCCCACTTACACTCCCTAAAGGGATGATTTTCGAAAAAATACTTGTTAAGTTTCCTAATAACTTTGGATCCACGTTTAACCCACTTAGGGGTGATTTTTAAATCCTTTTATTAATGCTGCCCAACGTTGAAAAAGATTGCACTACGTTAATGTCAGCCAGTCAATCAGCTTATATATACATATTTTATATATAGATAGAAAAATTTAGTCTATGGTACTCGTGAAGATGTAGCTTACGTTACTACAACGTACTTACGATGAATTGAGTAATATCGTACCAAACAAACAAATCATTATTATTAATCATTAGCCATAAGGTCTGCCTACCGGCAAAGTAGAATAGTTCCTCCCTCTATACCAGGTATCGTAAGAGGTGACTAAGGTACCAGAACCGACATATGGTGGTATAACCATGCAAAAAATTCAGCTCAAATGTATAGGGCGAGGATGGGCAGTAGCTTCCCTGACGCGAAAGCTGCGCTCTGCGATTGCCAACAAGCTTGACCTGCGCAGCAATTATGATCATTATACCCCCTCTCTTGGGGAGGCCTATGTTCAACAGTGGACTTTTAATGGCTGGTATGAAATAAATAATTAAATAATTCCCCTTTACAATATTAGTATACTTATATTCATTAGATATAATGCAACGATCGTCAAACGATGAGCGGCAGTGCAGAAGTTGTAAGCGCAAATTGAAAGATTTGAGCTCGACCACTGCTCCAACACAAAGCAGTATTTGTGCTAAGACTGCGCGTTTGATCTTTATTGTTGTGTTGTTGTTCTATATATATTTAATATATATAGCATAGTATAGCACTGATTTGTGTTGTGATTGATTTTGCGATACATTGTTGTTGCGTCTGTTGTTTCTTTCTCATTGTAACTATTCTAGAGATTTTATATGCGAGTATGATTCGTCATGCTCTACATTTTTAATTAGTTGTTAATAAAAGAGTTTTAGGGCTTTGTTATGAGAAGTTCATTTACGTCTATCTCTATTTATAAAAGGAGAAGTTGAATAGCTGACTAACATATCAACCTCGGGTTCGTAACTTCAAATTTCACCCCCTGAGGGGGTAAAATAAGGGTGCATAGATTGTAATAAATTATGCAGAGTTATTTGAATGAAATTAAGTGTGAAGGCTTTCATTGAACGTCATGAAATACTTGAATATTTTTTTAAAAAGCATTTTTTTTAATATAGTCTAATTGAAGTTCGAAGTCCCTTAGGATTTTATCAATGTGATGTTATGATTCATAAAAGTAATTTACAACTTGTGATTGAGGCTGTGAGGTACCGGCAGACTCCCACCGCCAACTCTACCAGGACTCGTAAGAGATGACTAAGATGCCAGAACCGACAGGTATATCCATACAAACGTCTCCCCAAGCTAAGGTGATGACAATGACAAAAGAACACAAAGCGTAGCTTCGGTACGTGGATGCTATTGCATTCAGACAACCCGGTTCCAGATGGATATACCACCATCTGTTGCCGGTAGACGGCGAAGTATATATATAAAGATAGATACATACCAGGCGCAACATCTCGGCTTCGTCACGCTCGCCAGGCCACTGCAATGAAAAATTGATATAAGCAAAAATTACATTAAATCTTGAACTATAACTATAGAAACTCAGTACATAATTTATATCATTATTTTATATCATATGCATATGTTGCGTTTATTTATACAAATATGTATGCCACGTTTATCTACTTTGTATATATATTGTCTGCACCACTATATATATATATATATATGTTTTCGGTTTTGTGTAATGATTGAGATAATGCCATTAAGCCCGCCTGGCGTTAAGTCCGCCATTTGTACATTTTGTGCAATAAAGTTAAATAAATAAATAATTGACGCCTACAATTCACTGGTCAATACAAAATTACAAACCCCGTCATGATCAAGTTACTTTCATCTCTACGCTTATATGACATGTACATCAATACTAATTAGTCACAGATAATCAAACGGCTTATTATAAGCAAAAGCTACCAGCAAAGTAGAATAGTAACTCCCTTGTACCAGATCTACGAATAAGGTACCGAGAACGACAGATGGCGGTATAACCATCCGGAACAGCGTAACTCAAAGAGTGGGGAAAGGCAGCAGCAACGCAGCAGTTGCCACTTCGCTTGCCTAGCGTGGCAATTACGGGTAAAATCCCCCTATCTTGGAAAGGCCTATGAACAGTGGACTTTTTATGCCTCATATGATGATTATTGTAAACATACTTATTACAAACCTACTTCAATATTGCGAGAATAATCGTCATAATTAGCAGAGATAGAACGCCCACAGGTGGACATAGAGCTTCCCAAGAATAATGAAATATGCCTATAATTGCCACACTAGGCAAGCTGGGTAATCGCAGAGCGTAGTCACATGTTGGGAATGCAGCAGTTCAGCCCCGCAACATTTCATTTGAGCCATACGATGTTTCAAATGTTACGTTCCGGCACGAAGTAAAACAAAAAAAAAACGATGTCTGCATTGGTACCTCACTCTCACTTCTACCGCCAAAAAACAGTGTTCGCATTGCTGTGTTCCGGTCGGAATGGTGAGAAAGACAGTGAAATTACTGGCTTATTTGAATTAATATCCTCAAGTCACAAGGTTGGCAACGCACTAGTGATCTCTTTCTGCTATGCTACAAACATCTATAGGCTGCAGTGACGCGTATTATCACGCAGATTGGATTGTGTGTCAACCTGCTCAATTAAAAAAAAGACATTGAACATGCCTGTAATTGCCGCACTGGGCAAGCAGGGCGATTGCATAGCATAGATTCGAGATAGGAATGCTGCTGCTCGACCCTGCGGAGTTACATTTGAGCTACTATGAGAGGCAGTAACATTACTACACAAGATCAGTAACTCAATAGTGATATCTTTGTGATGACACGAGCGCCTATAGGCTGCGGTTACATTCACATCAAACGGACCGTATACTTGTTTGGTGACTTCATAATATGAAGAAAACTTTAACATGTAAAATTTGAGCTATACAATGCTTTGAATGGATATACCTCCTGTCAGTTCCGGTACTTAAAGTTGGTACTGTTTTGTCATAATGTACTCGGATTGCGTAATCATAATTAAAGTGTAAATTTAAAAAAAAGCCGACATTACAATCAGATGTAATTCACACAATAATATATACCTGATAGATGTACAAGTTACAAATAACCATTATATTTATATAGGGGGACCGTGTGGTACCGGCAGGGTACAAGGAGGAGGTACTATTCTACTCTGCTGGCACCAGGTGTCGTAAGAGGCGACTAAGGTATCTGAACCAACAATATTACCAGGGTTATCCAATACAAGCAGTACAGTTCAAACAAGGGTGGGGATGGGCAGCAGCATTCCCGTCACGACGTTACGCTCTGATTGGCACCACGCTTCCTTAGAAATGCCTATGTTTAGCAATGAACGTTTTAGTGCTGAAGTGATTATGATGATGTAAATATACCGTGAGTGAGGTATCGGCAGATGGTACGGTACCAGAACCAACAGATGCGGTATATCCATTCGAAAAAGTGAAGCTTAATCGCACGGAGCGGGAATATGTTCATACATATACAACGTAGCTGCGCTCGTACACTCGCACGGGCTGTACACACACATTCACATTTGAAAACGTCTTTATGTTGGGCAGAAACCTGCGTGAAAATAGTACCTCAGTAACAGAAAAAAAAGAAAATACATCACGCTTGTGTCCCATCGGGGTAGACAGAGACTATGGATTTCCATTTTTTACGATCTTGGCATACCTCTCTCGCTTCGCTTACTCGCATTAGCCTTTCGTTTGATACAAGCTCATTTATTATTATTGGTGCTTTCGACCTGGCTCCTCTTTAATACCTCTTCTTCCTGGTTAAGATATGTTTGCCTCGGTCGTCCTATACCAACTCTTCCATTCGCTTCCGCTCTGTACATTTGTGCAGTCATTCTACTTTCATCCATTCTTTCTACATGACCAAACCATCTCATGACACATTTTGACTGTGCAAAAAAGCATGTAAGGCTCTATTAACACTATTTTCAGTTTTTCACTCTCCGTTCAATATCTTCTTCATACTTTCCATCTCTCGTAAAAACATTTCCCAGATAAAAAAATATATTTTTTTTATTTTCAAACCTGAAGATAGCATACAAGCGTGTGGACTGCTTGATGATATGTGGTTACTGTAGCGTATTGACGTTTACCTACAACACCGTGCCCAAGACATGATCACTACGGGCCTGATGGCGCCAATGGTTGTAATCATGTCTTGGAAGTCCACTGCTGGACATAAGCCTCCCCGAGTAATCTCCAATAGGACCCTTTGTATGTGGCCTGTGTCCAGCGCGATCCTGTGGTTTTAGTCAGATCGCTTCTATCAGCCATTGGTTCTTCTTACCAAATGCCTTGCCCACTGCCAATTCAACTTACTAATCAATGAAATGTCGGTAACTTAGTCAGCCATAATATGACGATGATAAAACAAAGGTCGTTTCTTTAAACTGGACCCTGCAGGTGTTATTTGTGAGGTTGTAGATAACCATATATTGTAGGTATTACAACGGCTTTTTCCACAATGTTATGCGGTGATTAATACTCCGTGTCTCTTTACAGATATATTTATTGGCTTCATTCGTTTTGAGGCTGAAAACATTCTAGCGGCTTCATTAATTAAAAATCGCTTGCATTCATTTGGGTTTATTTTGTTCTGTTAATTTGTGAATTGAGTAGGGAATTCATTTATTTTAAACCGCGTGCATTTAATTAGTTTTATTTTCTTCCTTGAATTTCTGTATTAAGTTTAAATATGGCGTTTGGATGATGATGATGAAATTTTTACTTTGCACAGTTAACGTCTACCCACTAGTTAGTGTTCATTTTTTTCTTTGATTTCCCTTAATTTCGTCTAAATTGTATAATGATACTCTGTGTGTTTAGATACGCCAAATAGAAGCTACCGTTAGATAGTTGACAGACCTGATAGCGCAGATAGTAGTGTGTGATGAGTGGTGGTGATCTTATCTTACGCGTCAAGAATCTTTGGTTCTATCCCCGTACAGTACACACATTTATATGATGATATTTTTATTTGTCCAGTGTCTGGAGGTTATGAATATATATTTAGGAAACCATCTGACGGTATTAGTACTTTAGTCGCCTCATACGACACCGGAGGTAGTATTTAACTTCGCCGTACTTCACGGCTATAGTTTAAAAATAATTCCCTTATTTCCTGTGTTTCCTATAAGTCACATTCTTGGAATTCTATCTCTAAGTCCAGCAGTGGACGTTATATGCCTGCTATGATGATGACTATAGATAATACATCTGATATATTTTTTACGAACATATTTATATACGAAAGACATAAATCACTCTTTTTGCACCCCTGCTAGATACAGAGGGAGTGCTGCGTGGTAATAGTTTTCCAAAATAAGTAATTATTGCTATAATTATTATTGTGGAATATTTGAATTTCCTGTCACTAATAAGTGATCGAACAAAAGACTACAGTATTCATCATTTCAATATAAATGTATTTATTTTGTAAAAAAATGTTTAAATTTTATTTATGTATGTATTGGTATATAATTTTATTATTATAAGGAAATAAATAGTATTAGTACTTAATTTAATTTATTTTATTTATATAAACAGTATTACACATTGAATCGCCCTATTATATTTTCTTTGTAAGTGCATTCAATGGTAGCCTGAAAATAATTGCTCTGCGATAAAGCAGCCATATCATAAGATTTATTTTTTCTGTATGTAATTTTCTGCGTGCCCTGAGGTACACGCAGAGTACAATAGTACCTCCCTTTGCACCAGGTAAGTAAGAGACGACTGAGGTACCAGGACCGACAGTTAGTGGTTAAACTACACTGTTTCCACCCGAAACGGTATAGCTCAAATATAGAGAAAGCTGATCTCATGTTAACACGCTTATAGGCAATTATAGGCAAAATTTTCCCTGTCTTGGCCAAGAATATATCCATCATTGGACTCCCAGTGTCTGTAATGATAATGATAATATATTTTATGTGTACAATAAAGAGACAATTATTATTATTATTATTAATATCTATAACGAATTAACGGATATGTTATTTATAATCATAATCTGCAACTCATAATCCCCGTTCGCGTTTGTAAGTAATTAATGGATCGTCGGCTAATTGCTTTAGTCAAAATACTCTTTCTGTATTGTATTATTATGGTATTGAGTTAATCCTTTGCAAAGACGAATGATACCTTTTATAGAATGGGCACTTGGCTTTTATTTTTATTGGTGCAGCTGTATGTTAAGTTGTTTTCATAATATTCAAGAGAACAGCAATCCAGAACTTTCTAGATGTTTGCTTATATGTTTCTTGAATGTGAAAGTATGATGTCGCTAAAAGGTAGTTTTTGCATTGCTGTTTTTCGGTTCAAAGGATGTTTAGATAATATCTTCGAGTCACAAAGTTAGCACGGACTAACGATATCCTTGTAATAATACAATGATTATGTTGACGACAATTGACCCGTCATTCCTTACTAATCTGACACTGTGATAAGTTTATTCGAAAACTTATGTTATGGGTTTCAAATAACATAACTAAAAAACATGTTTCAATATTCGGAATAGCACAATCGTAAGTGTCCGTCTTACAAATGTTTAGCCTGGTATTGAACTTACGAACCTTGGCACACAAGATATCAACACTACCAAATGTGTCAAATGAGCCATATGCAACTAGTCAATTTGTTAATTTTTACTGAAATACCTTATTATTTTATAATTTATGATTTATTATTTCCTTTATTAAAAGGTTAGAGATGCAGTATACAATAGTTTAGTGGTATGTTTATTGGAAATATCATAGCTATAAGTATATGTATCGCTATAGATTAAACCTGCTTATTTTTCCACAACGTTGAAAGTCGAAAATACGATAGCTCTTGACTTAAATATGTTCAATTTAAGAAACAGATCTTTTGTTAATTGTAGTTTGTAAAACATTCAATAGTACAAAATGATAATCAAACATGTAAGAAACATAAGTAAAAAAATCTTTTGACTTGAATTGTTGTCCAAACTAAGCTGAACTCTCATCGATATGATCGACTATTATAAATAAGGGTTACCGCACTGGTTCTCTGCATGTAGATTGGAAACGTCCGGCTGTCAAACACAGCGAGGCAAAACAGTATTCTAAAAATTCAGTCCAACATGCAACTTTATGTGGATTTACAAAGTGAAAACATAACTCATTGTAAGAGATTAAAATATTGATTCATACGAGTACATTTCTTCTTATGTTGTGAAGAAAAGCAAACGGCGTACGCTCCGCTTGATCATGAACGTGACCACAGCCTATACACTTTCGAGTCATCACAAAGATATCACTAGTGTGTCGCCAATCTTGTGTACTGAAGATACAATGTCACATTTACCAAGTGATTTCACTGCGTCTCTGACCTTTCAAACAGGAATACAGCAAGGCAAACGTTTTTGGCGGTAGAAGATTTAGGTAAGGCAAGTGAACTTAGTGAGAGGTCTAACTCTAGTGATGTACCACCACGCGTGCCCTTCGCGATGTTAATATGCAAAATTCTCTCTTTTCTGGGGAAGCCCTATCTAGTAGTGATCGTTTTACGGCTGATAAAATGAAATAAAAGTACATACCGATATCGATCTATTATTATAGATATGGTTTTTTATGCTATTAGAAATGTAACTGTGTTTTACTCTTAACACACCAACAGCAACGTCTCTGAAAGTTCTTTTTGAGTACACGTAGTACACGTGCAGTGAAGTCGTCCGTCGTCCAAAAGTTTATAAATGAAGAAAAAATTAATTATTAAAAACATATATCCCACAACATCTGACATCTTTAATAACGTGATTCCGTGATAAGGATATCAGTTAACAGAGGAATCACACACTACACAATATACTAGTAAAACACGTATATTTAACATCCAAACACAGAGTAAACATATATGATAATATTTATCATATAAATGGGAATCGAAACCATAATCCTTGGTGCACAAGACAGTATCATAACCAACTGCGCCATCAGGCCCATCAAATTTTTCTATGTCTTTAAAACTACTCATACTACAATGTCTCGTACTATATTGACCTATATGTCAATTTCTTAATCCATCTTTTAAAGTATAGAATGAGTGTAAACGTTAAATAAATATGTATGGGATTAGAGTGTATCATATCACTTATGGCCTATACTCTGGCCGCTCTGCTGAGTTAGTATTACCAAGTTAGCAAACAATATCGTAGCCTACATGGTAAGCCTAGATGGAAAGCGTGGTTTCATAGAATATGAAGGGTGCAATTAATGGAAATGCCATCGGTTATTAAAAACCAGAATACTCTAACTGCTTCATTTTTACATCAATCATTTGTTACCAGAAATGAGGCTTAGTTGCTAAGCAAAATTGGTATTAGTGACATAGGTATTATTTGGATTGCCTGTGCCATTCATATGACGATTAATTAACATGAATGAGGTGTTGAAAAGTGTAGAACTTACCATGCGTTTACCGTCCATTTTCGAAGTTCGGTCTTGCTGGTTCGTTGCGGATTCTGGAATAGAAGAACACTCATTTGGTCAAAACAATTTAAGATAATTAGGTATTAATTTCAAGGAACTCGTAATAAAAACAGGCAATATTCATAAGATAAATGAATACTAGAAAGGTTGCTTCAACGAAGATATTTTGCAAAGTTTTATCTTTCAGAAAATGTATGTTTTATTATAATTAAATCCTCCATCTTGTCCTGTTTACAGCTTTCCAGGTACTAATAGAGCAATTACGTGGGGCAAAGTATTTCATAAATCTATTTATCAGAACAACGGAGCGTGGAGTACAAACTTATTATGACAAACTGCACTGGAAAAGTAATTATGAGAAAGGATATCGGAACGCCGTTGTGTTTGCAAAATTATCTTGTTTACCACCTTCCACGCTGTTTGCAGAATTAAACATTTTTGTGGTCGGTACTAACAAACTGCAAAAACATTTTATGCGATATTTTTTTTCATGAAATGAATCCTTTAAAGTAAAACTGTAAGAAAACATTTATTTGTTTGAGATGCCACAAGAATTATCGATGTTCGAATATACTTGAGCTTTAAGTTCTCACTAAATTGCCTGGCTAGAGATTCCTGCGTAATGTTGGAAAATAAGGCCTTATTTTTTACAATTTCAGGAGTCATAGACCATATAACAGATCATAACCTCCTCGCGTTACAGAGAAATATTGCCTTGATCGATACACAGAAAGATGCATAATGAAGTGTCTTTTGATCTTAAAACATTACTATAACTTCAAGTTGCGCACACTTTATTTGATATTATGCATATTATTTTGTGTATTATTCAAGTCTATAGTAAAATAAATAAAAATGTTATGCTTGCGTATGTACATTTTATTACCATTGTCAAATAATATGTCTTAAAAAGCTTATGCTGATAGATTTTAGAACTAAGTATATAAGAAATATTAAAGTTATGACAACCAATATTTAAGTTAAATATTAAATTATTTTTACGCTGAGAAATCCACGCCAACTTTTTAATGTTGTAAATTACCAAAAAACATTCTTATGTTAGACTTCTACAAGTTTGCAGCGTTCAATTAAGAAAATATAATTACTTAATCAGATAATATATACATAGTTACGATCTTTTTTACTTACGTAACTATATTTTTTTTCTTTATCAAATGCTTTAAACTTTTATTAGTATGACACATGGGTGTTTTTACCTTAATTAATATTACAATATTGAAGACATGGCACTGATTTATTAGCCAATATACCTGGAAGAAAATCGACTTTTATATAAGAAATGTATTTCGTATCTTCTATTTAAAATTGTGCATTTTTAATAGCGTCATACCTTCAAAGTGAGTCAGACAGGACAAAGCATTTGGAAGATTTACGCAGGCATAAGGAAGAGTGGGCTGGTAAAAGCATCAATTTGCAATGGACCAGAGTCAAACATTTTTGCTATAACCTTCTAGATAGCAAAATAACAGGGCACAGTGACCGATCGAAATTTTATTAGAGCAGCACTCCGAACTCTACGCCACGGGCGCTATCAACTAACTAACAAAACTATCTTACGCCTTTGAGGCAGTTAAATAGTTTATCCAAGAATAACTTGTTTATTATCAAAAATAAAAATAAATTGAGCAAACATATTGTGAGAAAAATAGTTAGAAAATAGTTCTTTTATTTATACATCATCATCAGATCAGTCATTGGAAGTACACATCTGGATATAAGACTCCTCAAGAAAAGGGGAAATATTCCTATAATTGCCGCGCTGAGGAAGCGAGTTGGCTGAATCACAGAGCGTACCCCATCCGATCTCTTTGAATTTAAGCTACACTGTTACAGGTGGATATACCGGTTGTGGTTCTTTAGGCGCTTCTTAAGATACCTGGTATGGTGGGGGAGGTATAATTATACCCTGCCGGTACCACGAGGTTTATTTTTTTAAACCAGACGTTTATTAGTTACAGCAAAAGGATTTGTGTTTGCGTGTTTTTTGCCGAAACTAAGTTTATTTTTTTCTTTCTTTCTTCATGCTTAATCTATTCCACCAAACTTTTTGTAATTTTTCATATATCTCATAGTAACAAGTACGGAGAAAGAGATAGGCTAAAAAATTTACGCTGCTCGGGACGAACTATAAACGACAATTTTAGTATTACAAAACATCAATAGATGGCGCTGAGTGAAATTAAAACGTGCTATCCTGTACCAGTATGTCCCAATACGATTAATTTTTTTTCAACCAACTTATCAAACAAACAAACTCTCTTTGTCATTTATTATAAATGTTTAATGTTTAATGTTTAGATTTTGTTTGTTTAACGCTTTACGCTTTTTCTACTAGATCGTAAAAATTTACACAAATGTATGCAATACACTTTGTGAAATTTCCTACCTCAGGGCCTTTCATACTTAGTTTCTAAAATACTGTTTTAAAGAGAGATTCATGAGGGCGAAACCGAGGGTAATAGCTAGTAAGTTATAGTCAAGGGTGTCTTTTAGAAGCACTAAAAAAAGGATTTTCAAAACTAATCGGTTACAACTGAATGGGTTAAGTTCTAGCATGAAATTCAGTGTAAAGGTTCTTTATTGAAAGTCATGAAACAAGTGTAAAATATTTTTTCGAAAATTATCCATTAAGGATGTGAATAAGGTATGCAAATTAAGTTTGAAAATTCTTCAATTTAACGCGAGTGCAACCACGGGGCTCTACTAGTGTGAAATATGACTAGTGTCAATTGTCTAGAGAAAATTGTTAAATGATGACTTAGCTTTAAAGGCTAGGCTAGACTTTACACCTAAGGCAAGACGATATTGTTATACTAGCTTAAGACAAGGCTGCAGGAGCAATCAACCTAAGAGATAATTGAATCTCTGATTAAGTGATCAGCCATTGTCTGACGGATAAGTCTTAATATCTTGGTCTAAACGCAGATCGTTGGCCGACAATAGATCGATTAACTGGCCTCATGGTGAAGATGGTAGTGATTCTATTGTATGCGCCTTAGGTCGTGGGTTCTATCTCTACTCAGGACAATTTTTTACATAATGACATTTGTGTTTGTTTTGTGTTCTCGTGGTGAATATATATATTTAGGCATTATATTTATGATTCTTCTGTTGTCTGATGTCCTTAACACAAGCGATCTTGAAGACAGGAACATATATGATATAGATATTGTATGAACATATAAGTATATGTATTGATTATTTGGAGCTTAAAGGCTAATTAACTAGTCCTTGAGACAGCTTTTTAAATAGCTGGCATAATGTCTTGTGTATCATAACAATATATTTAATGCCAGGACAAATATTTGTATTTGTATTTAACACAATACTTAACAGACTTGTTTTTGCAAGTGGTATTGATTATATCTTGTGCGCCAAGGTTTGTGGAATCAATTCCCACCTAGGATAAACATTCATCATACCAGCGATTGGAAGTGCACTGCTGGACATAGGCCACTCTTAGAAACGGGGAATTTCGCCCATAATTGCCGCGCTGGGCAAACGTGCTGGTTATCTCAGAGCGCAGCTTTCGCGATGGAGATGCTGCTTTTTATCTTCACTCTCTGTATTTAATCTAGCACTGCCTCGGATGGATATACCGCCATCTGTCAGTTCTGGTACCTTAGTCGCCTCTTATGACATCTGGTATAGGGAGAGGTACTATTTTACTCTGCCGGTAACTAATATCTCATACATTGATTAGTCGCTTAAATCACTTGAGTTAGGGATATCAGACAACAGGAATCACAAATATAATACTAACATATATTGATAAATATTGATGAAAAACATGTTGCGTCTTCAAATTAAGACATCAACTACCTCATCTGTTAAGTTGGCTCAAACTAAACACAGTTATCATGAAAAAATAATTTTGACTACGTTGAGATATAATCTATCCTATTTCTCAAGTTGAATCAAACTGCATAGTAAGCCAAGGTACTACTCGCAACAAAAAAGATTTCTTGTGTGGTTACGTAATCATGGACGAAACATGGATACATTACTTCACTTCATAGTTGAAGCGGCAGTCATCTGAGTGGCGCACAGCTGACGAAAGTCGTCCGAAGAGTCCGAAAACGCAGCAGTCAGCTGGCAAAGTCATGGCGTCAATTTTTTGGTATACACATGCCGTGATTTTCATTGACTTTCTTGGATAAAGGTAAATCGGTCAACAGTGATTATTATATTGACATACTGGTGCGTTTGAAGGAGAAAATTGCAAAAAAAAAATCATTTTTCATCAAGACTATGCACACTGTCACAAGTCGATAAAAACAATGGCAAAATTGAATAAATTGGGCTTTGATCTGCTCCCCCACCCCCCATACTCGCCAGATTTAGCCCTCAGTGACTACTGGCTCTTTGCTAATCTTAAAAAAATGATTTTGGGAAAAAAATTTGGCTCAAATAAGGAGGTTATCACTGAAACTGAAACTTATTTTCACGCGAAAGATATTTTTTTTAATAAACATGGTATTGAAAAATTAGAAAAGCGTTGGAACCAATGTATCGTCATAAAAGTTGATTATGTTGATAAATAAAAAAAAATTGCAAAAAAAAATTGTTTTCATTGTTGGTCGCGGGATTTATTGACCATGGTAACATTTATGAAGTATCAATTTGAACCATACTAATAATATAGTTATAAAAATAACATCTTGTACCTACCACCAACAGAAGTGTATTATACAATACTCAGATAGACAGAAAAATTACTAGGTAATGAGACAAAATATCTTATGCTCTTAAGGTTGACCTAAATATATTTCTTTATTTATTATTGTGTATCTGCTAGGTAGTAAAATAGATTTAATTGCAAAATATTTCATATATATAGGTATTTAAATACTAAGTTATTTTTCTAATACACTGAGACGTACAAAAGAAAAAGAAAATTCGTTGTTTTATCACTTGACAGGATTCTTACGATGACTACAATCTAACTTTCAAACTATATTGCTCTCTTTCGGACATTAGACAGAAAAATTAATCACTAATATTTAAAACACTTTTATAATTTGAAACAATTATCAAGATGCCTAAAACTAATTAAAGGTCGATGTGATTGTGTTCTACATTAAATTAACCAAGGCATTTTTCTAACGGACTCACCGTAACTCTTGTTTTTAAGTATTTTTAATTTATTTGTAATTAAAATTTTAATATAAAAATGTACATCATAAAAATCCTACGTTACATGTATAAATGTCATATAGAATGATAATAACGAAATATCATTATTTAAAAAAAAATGAATTTGGTTAATACTTCATATACTACACGCTTTTATAAGTTTCTACATAACAATTTTTTTTAGTAGTCCTTAAAAACTCTACGAACATAGCTACGGTCTGCTAACTGTGCTACGTCTGCCTTGCTACGATGCTTAATGGGTTTGCTACAACGCAACTGCGTTTTTGCTACGGCAGTACAATTGGAAAGTTTAGAGGCAAGCACATTTAGAAGTTTATTGCGCTTGTATTGAGTGTGACGGTTAACGTTATTTTTTTTTCACATCTTACGACATACAAAGGTGATGTCGTGAGCATAGGTAATTCAAATATCTAAGTCATCGTGTTATTTTTTATAAGGGAAATCTTGAAAATATTAAATCCATCTTGATATTTTTTAAAAGGGAAGTTTTGAAAATATTTAATAAATATTAAGTGAATATACTGACATATTAGTAAAAAGCGTTCATGTATGAAAGGAGAAGCTGACTGACATGTAAACGCAGGGCTCGTACTAAAAGGGGTAGAACGATTTTTCACACATCCACAAATCCACACATTCTCAATACGGAAATCTCTGTACCACTTTTAGAATAGAAATGTGATTATATTTGTAAGCTATAGCAGTTTTAATTAGCACATATCTTAAAGAGAGCTGCAGACACTGCAGATATATGTTGCAGTCAAACGTGCTACTGAATAGCACGTCTTAGATGTACATTTGAATGCATCATTCACGTCTACAATCACGTATATTGGACGTATTGATAACACACAAAGAGGTGGCATTACAGGCTACCAGTTCAGATAATCAACTCGGCGACAGATTTGATTGGGCGACATAGTGGGCACTTCAATCTCTGGTACTGTAGCCTATTCAATTTCGACAACAGAGGGATAAGCAGTTAAAGCTATAAGTTAGGTATGGTTATATGTAGTATATTACAGGTGGATCTGGGAATGAACATGATTACTGTTAAAGTAATGTGCAAATCTTCTGTTCCAGTCTTGTGGAGAATTCGCTTCTGAATGCTGTTGACTCGCACGTATGCGGCAAATACACTTATTTGAAAAAAAACGGGTGTTTTTGATTTTAATTAAATTGTGAGTCCTAAACTCAAGAAGACTGGAATAGGGTATTGTTCTCCGATGAAGCCAGGATCGGTGAATCTCTGTTCGGTGAAGATCAATGTCAGTGAGTGCTACGAAGACGAGGAGCACGCTTTGCAGGGGCTTGTTTTGAAGAAATTACACCTTATGGTGGGGGCTCTGTTATGTTTTGGGCAGGAATAAATTCAATGCATCGTACAGAGTTAGTCTTCATTGAAAACGGCTCACTGACTAGACATCGATACATTCTAGAAGTTCTTATTTCTCATGCACAACCCGCATTGGCTGCTCTAGGTGAAGACTAAATTTTTATGAACACAACGCTCGCGCAAACCGGTCTGGCGATATGGAAGCGTATGTGTAAGAGGTCGGCATTCATCGTTTCATCATTGGCCAGCTCAAAGTCCCGACCTCAATCCTATAGAGCATGTCTGGGACGTTTTGAAACGACGCGTGAGATTAGCACAACTGGCTCCGCAGACCATCGAAGAGCTGAAGAATGTGATTACCGTGGGGTGGGAACGTATTCCACAAGCAAGTATCCGGGATATCCTCGCTAGCATACCCAAACGAATTCAAGCTGTGATTTCAGCTAGAGTATATCACACTCGATACTAAAAATTTATCTGCTTTTTAATAAAGAAAAAACAAATAAAAATATTTGTTTACTTTTACTTCACAAGCATATGCACTACTAGCGAGCATACACTACCAGTGTACTTTAGCATTAAAACCCATAAATTTTATCAAAATTTTATTATAAAACTGACGCATACGATTATTTGCTTATTAATTTACAAAATTGTGAAAGTAAATCTACCTATAATTATCAAACAAACCAATAGTAACATTTGAAATGGTTCATTGCTTAGGTGCCCATTTTTTTTGCAAATTAGTGTAGTATATAAGTATAATAGGCAAATATTCCAGGCTAGTCAGTCCGACTTCAAAAAAATGGTTTTTATGTAAAGTCTTCAAGTAATAAGTTATCAGCAATGACTTATGGCAGCGAAACGTATCTTTTACTATTTATATTAATTGATGCATTTTGCAATAAGAGAGAGAGAATTTTTCAAAAAGTCTCAACTAATTAAAACCACGATGAAGGAAACCTATGTATAGAGAGAGACATATATTACTAATTAAAAAGCTGCATTTATAAAAAATAAATCAATTTTAAAATATACATATAATAATATACATAAATCCGTAAGTATATTTTTATCTATTTGACATCCGGCAACGTGTCTTTTCTTCTACTAAAACAGTACAAGAATTCTTACATGTTATTTCTAGATTTAGGTATAAGCATTTCCGAAATATGTATAGTATTATAGATCGCGCATGTAATAAAACTTTCCTGTTGAGATGAAATAATCCTCTGAATCTGAAAAAGATGAAATAGTCATCTGAAATAATTAAAATTATTTTGCTGTACACAAATATAAAACTTTGAGCTGGTTAAAAAGGGAGCTTTGGATTTTGCCATTTTCAGGAGGAAATTTTCTGACTCCTGATTTCAGTTTGACCTTTTTTAGAATGTAACATTGTTGCACGTTTTCTGTTTTTGTGTTTTGTTTACGTTGGTTTGACTTCGTCCGCTTCGGGATATATTTGGATTTTTCTTTGTTTTAAGATAGGTACGAATTTTTACATAATTGAAGTATTGGCGCACAGAAAGCGACATTCGCAGGTATTTTCCCTGGAAAATTGGAATTCAAAGGAACCAAGATGTGTGGTTTTACATTTTCTCAACTTTGAGTACAAAGAATAACAGTGACTGCTTTTAAAACTGATAAAACGTACAGTTGTTATGCTATGCTTTAGTAACGCGTAGCCGGCTTAATTCATTTCCAGCTAACTTATCTATTTCCGGGATAACATATAAATAAACATAATATAGTTTGAACGGCAAATGCCGACAGTTTTACAATTTAAAAATTTGCTCTTTAATAATCATGGTAGATTTTAAAACAAGTAAAAAGATTTTAAAGACCGTGACACAACTGGTGATAAGGACTAAATAAAATCATAATCTTCGTCATCATATCATCCGTAGGACGTCCCTTGCTGGATAAGGGCTCTTCTAGTCATTTTCAATAAGCGGCCTTCGTGTTGAAGAATGTAAAATTGTGAAATGCAATAAAACAAAATAAGGTCTTTGTTTGACTTAAAAGGTGTGAAGATTGATTTTTGCAATGATAATACTGATGAAATTTTGAAATATACGTAATAAATACTTTTCTGAAAAAATATGTAACGCACTAAGGCGCTGTGGTGAGCAACAGTAATAGAAATTTCAATGTATTCCTAAAACCCTACACCGAATAATAAATTACGCCCGAACGCAGAACAATCATTACTTACTGCGCCATCGAGCCCGTCCATTTCGACATAATTTGAGGCATTATCGAGACAAGATAACTCTAAAGGCTAACTTTAGGGTAAAGCATGAATACTAATGAATAAAAAACCCCCTAAAGACCAAAAAAACAACAGTAGTAAATAATTTACATGCAAAATTTAATTTAAGTTTTGGAATTAATAATTAAGGCCGATAAAAGCACTTTTCAGGGCACTGAAAATTCTAAAACCACTCAACATTTTCACATGAGTGAAGCGGCAGGCAACAGCTGTTATAGATTTACTGCCTACCTACAGAAGAAATGATAACAGTAAAAGTACCATTTAATTTTTTTCTAGATTTGTTCATACAAAAACATACAAAACTAATGCCAAACGCAACTACATTTTTAGATGCCAAATTTATGTACCAAAAATATATTTGGATTGTTGAAACTGACTTAAGACCTATACGAACCCTAGTATTTTTTGTAAAGACAATCTATACGATTTTTGCTAAAATTACCGTCAAACATTCAAACTTTTACACATCTCAGATTTTATCAGGTTTTGGTGTCAGGTAAATTAATTTATCTTGGCGAAATGCACAGTGGTGCACTATCTCGCAATCAAATAATCGATTTGAGAAAGTTCAGCGCCGCGTTTGGGGATTTCTCTATTGGAGAAGTGAAATTGCACCAGAGTCTTGATATTGCAAATTCGTATTCCAATGTTTGAAAGATTATTTCTTAAATGATTTGAAATATTTTGGAATCATTATGGAGAATTAATTATTTTTGATATTCTCTTAATAAAACTGAACATCGTCAAGGATAGTCATTATTGTTTAAATAACAGTTAAAAATAAAGATCAATATTTAATGAAAAAACTATTCTTATTGTATAAACATTACTTTGTAATTAATTCTCTTGTTATTGAATTAATATTAACCATAATTTGCACTTTGAGAATAGAATGGAATGGTCCTGAAATTACCAAAAACGGGAGCGGAGTCAAAAAAGTAATTAAAATTTCTACACATTTAGAACTCCTTAACAATTAAATACCAATAATTCAAAATTACTTAGGAAAATCTGTTTTAGCTGTGGGGTGCAAGATAAAGGATAAAGGGTTGTTGTATGTGAACCCAAACAGCATATCTCTAATACAACAGAAATTAAGAAAAAGAAGAAGCCCAACAGCCAAGTACACTCTGCGGTTACCACAACGCCTACCCAGTGGGGCAATAATGGCAAAACTTTTCTGTTTCCTGGTGCGGCCTATATCCAACTGTCGTTCCTCTCAAGGCACATCAATAATGAAGATGAATAACGCAATTTGCCTGCACGATTAATCATTTTTTTTTAATAAACCAATTCGTCAAACAAGGAAATCATTACTTGGTTTGAAAACCTTGTGACTATGTCACATTACCTATTATGTTCACTGCCTCTTTCACCCTTCAAACCGGAACCCAGCAATAGGAACACGGCTTTTGACGTCAAAAATATGTTAGGGTGACCTATGCAGACGACCTGTATGAGGCCTGCCTCATGTGATTGTGTGAATTTATATTAATATTAGAAATATCTGTATTAGTTTAGCGCTCTTCGACGGCTTCGCGCCCTGGATTCATAATAAAATTTTGACTACCAAACACATTACGAGCAATTGAACAACATTACGAGAACATTGAAATACTGGAAAGTAAAGTTTTAAACAAAATCCAAATTTACATTGACATTGTAAACGAGCCGTGTCTATGCATTAAACATTTATATAAAAATTTCGCGTCCTTATTTGTCCGGGATGAACTTCTCAAATGCAGAAACAGTTTTAAATAAATTTTGTTTACTGTGTACTGTTTGATCCAATTTCAGAGGAATGATGGTTTATACCTCAACTTGCAGTTAAGAGAATGGTTGTCGGGTTAGTTAGTATCCTATCATCATCACTATTAAAGCCATAGGAAGTACAGTGCTAGACTTAGGTATCCCCAAAAAAAGGGAATTTTGCCCATAATGGCCGCGCTGGGCAAGCGTGTTGGCAATCGCAGAGCGCAGCTTTCGTGAATTTGATGCTGCTGCCCATCCCCACCCTATGAGCTAAACTGTCACAGATCGATGTAACGCCATCTGTCGATTTTGGTACCTTAGTCGCCTCTTACGACACCTGGTGCAGAGGGAAGTAGTAGAGGTGTATATAATATATAAATAAATATATTTAAATTGCCGCAGGATCGCACTGGACGGACGTTCTAAAACGTAATACATGATTCCGGGTCTCAAGTCTCTTATAAACAAAAGATTAGGTAAAATACAGAATGATTCAGAAGATACAAATAGAATATTATTAAAAACTTGGCAATGGTGTGGCATACGCAAAAGGTTTATTAAGTATAAAAATAAAAATCTATGATATAGAAGTATATGTTGATGTTTTTATTGAAGACGACGTTGATTTTGAAGATCTTAAAATAGGGCTAGATATGATAAAAATATTTAAATTAACTCAAAATGAAGATCTAAAAATTTTGCAAAAGACAAAGATAAATACTATGAATGAATTTAAACAGATAGAAACAAATAAAATTAATTTTAACGAGCATGTGAGTACAAATTAATTCATAACAAGCCTTCATCATATAAAGTTTAATAGATAAGTATAATACTGAAGCAGATAGACAGTAGAAATCCAGTATTGAAAAACAAAAATAATGATGAAGATATTTTAAAAATAGTAAATTTAATAACATTAGACGATATTAAGGCAGATCAACAGAAAAACGAAAGTGTAGGGAGAATAAAAACCAAATTAATTGAAAGAAATGGTATATACAAAAAGAATTGAAATAGAGAAAAAATTATATTATCTGAAGAATTAAAAGTAAAGCTTATAAAAGAAATACATACCGAATGGTACAATTTAGGGATCAACCAAATGATAATTAAAATCAGTCCGTATTATACAGCAAAGTCTAACAAAAAACATTAAAAAATATGTGTTAAGAATACATTGAGAGACCAAGATAAATACGGATTGATGTCACATTTGGGACCAGCATCAAAATCATTTCAGATAATGTCAATAGGTACTATTGATGGCTGTAAAGGACAAAAGACATGGACAAAGAGTTACACTTACTAGTTGATCATTTTACAAGATTTGCGTTCATTCTAATATCAAAAACGCAAAATGCTAAAGATTTTATTAAGTTAGTAAAAAGAAAGTGTTGCAGATAGACCAAATTGAGATATTATGAACAAATCAGTATCCAGGATAAAATTCTAAGGAATTGAAAGATTTTTTGACAGATAATTGTGTGAAACTAATCTTTACTGCAGTTGATACTCCGATTTCAAACGGACTTAATGAAGAAAAAAGAAAAGAAATCCTGGACATCAATTGCGAGAGAATATATAGATAAGTATAATGAAACCAAGCAATAAGTGACAACCTCTGCACCAGCAATATATTTATTAAAAGAAAAGTCACCAGTATCTTGCCACAAGAATTAAGACAACCAACAGATACAGAAACTTGGAGTAAAGATAGAAAACAAGCACTAGAAAGGACAATCAGATCACATACATATAATAAGAAATTATTTGATAAAGGCTGAAGATAGAGTGAATTTAACATATATCGAAATAAATTACATTAAAATTGGAAAAAATTGGATAATTTAAGAATCGGTCCATTTGATATAACAGACAAAATATCGAATACAATCGGCAGAAAAAAGGATGCAAGCTTATACAATATAACAAAACTTATTCGAATGGAAGTTGAAATAAATTATGAAGAGGATAATGCTGAAAAGTAGGTGCAATTAAAATGAAAATCATAGGAATGAGTCTCGCCCTGGAGGAGGGAGATGTAAAGAAAAATATTTCGTTAATTTGTATATGCGCGCACACTGTTAGCGTGTCGCGTCAATCGAGCTGTCATTGTCAAGATAAATATGTTCTGTGTATAAATGTTATTATAATTTTGTTTTAGTTTAATTAATTAATATTAAGTTGTAAAAATCGAGAGTTGGTAATTATAAACTTTAATAGTCATTTCTTTATTTCCAGGTAAGGTAAGGTACAGGTTGTGATATCTACTCGATATACTCAAATATAATTACTATCTTTATTTACAAAGAAACAAATTGGAGTTTTATTTTGCTTCTGAGATTGAATTACAATTTAAAAGAACAAACGCCTTAAAGGTGAAGAATGAAGTAATTGAATTTTGTTTAATTTGTAAGCGCTCGATATAACGAAATATACTTACATATTGACATGGAGCAACAGTTTGCTTACCCTGATCACAGGTGAGTTGGTACACATTATAGTTCTCGCGAACGGAGGCTTAAGATAAGGTATCAGAGGGGGGGGGGGGGGGGGCAGGCGCGCGGGTACACGAAAAGAGAAAAGAACTTCTTGAAGATATTTGAGGAGCTTAAAGCTATGGTCAAGCCTACGAAGGTTGTCATTTCCCAAGAGAACAAATACTTTATAGCCTTTTAGATAAAGGTTATTTTTATTATCACCTTTAAAAGGTCTACATTTTAAAGTTATCGATAAGTTCAATTATTAAAAATTCAAATTCAATTATATATTTAATTCGTTTTAAATAAAATACACTGATAAATTGATTAAGTGCATATTTTAGTACCGGTTTCACGTTACATATTTTGCACGTTTAACGCAAACCATAATTACCCTCAACGAGAACATCATTAAATTGAGCATTCTAGGAAATATGGCTTTAAATTTGATTGTCTCGCAGCGCCTCGGTCGGTTAGCCGTTACTTATGCCGCATCCCACGCTGAAGTTATTTAAAGGCGATTATTAACCAATATCAGATTTTGTATTCTGATAAGTCATCAACATATCAGCTATAAGACGTCCACTGCTGGACATGGGCCTCCCTAAGTAATTTCCAATAGGACCGGTTGTGTGCGGCCTGTGTCCAGCGTGATCCTGCGGTTTTATTCAGTACGTCTATCCATCTTGCGGGTAGAGGCCTTACGCTGCGCTTGCCGGTGCTAGGTCTCTATTCCAAAACCATACGACTCCATCGGTCATCGGTTCTGCGTACCAAATGCCCTGCCCACTGCCACTTCAACTTATTAATCCGCCAGGCAATGTCGGGAACTTTGTTTCTGTTATGAATCTCCTCGTTCAGACTCCGATAATTACCCTCTCCATAGATCGTTGAGCTATTTTGAGTTGGCCTAGAAAGCCAAAAATTGTAAGAGGACGGGTTTCGCTGCCTTAGGTCATCGCTGGGAGTACTATCACTTTACCTTTGTTAAATGAATCATGTACACATTTAATGCTGAATGTGCTTGTTCCAGTGATCTGCATTGACACCTATACATACATCTTCATATATATAAAAAAGGATTGATTTAATCTCTATTTACAGACGCAATATTTTTTAGTTATAATATGTAAACCGGCAAAAAATGCTAATTTATTTCGATTGTGTACTCTCATTAGACTAGTAACTTATAATTGACAACAAGCCATGTAAGATACACTCCGAAATAACATTTTTATTTTTTTTTATTTAATATTTCTGTCATTTAAAGAGGTGTCTTGTTTTCCCGAGGGTTATAAACCAAGCGTGAAAGTGTTTATGTTACGAGTCTATCATTCGTAAGTTACATAAAAATTTTCGGGTTATGCGACATATGTTAAGGATTACTATATTCTGCAACTGTTCGGTGACACTGGAATAAATTTGCAACATGTCCATACTTTTCTTCGATGACTTTGCTATTATACCGGTAAATGATAGACCTATGGGAACTATTTGGACGGCTTTGACTTTCCACTGCATTTTTATTATTATTATTATTGTGTGTTTTTCAAATTGAATATCTCAGGTTGCCTTGTGTATTTTTGTGTTTCTATAGAATTTGGCTGATAAGTATCTGATAGTCGTAAAAATATTCTCCCTGTACGACATATATTTAATAAATTGCTGCTATATGGAGTAGTATGTATGTGTATTTAGATAGATTGTTTTAAGGCTATTAAACAGTAGTTATGGTATAAAACCTGGTGTAGATTCACTATTGGTACTAAGCATACACGATTCATTTTCGAAACTCTCGTGATCTCGTACTGCAAATCTGTGTATATGTTTTTTATTTTTTCTGCGATTGTATTTTGTAAATTATTAGAATTTGGTACAGCTGTAATATAAGCATGTTTATTATACTTATCAACTGGTGTGATATCAGGTGTATTGATGTGGATAGTGTGATCAGTTATGATTGCGCGGTATTATTATGAAATTATTATTTTTCATGATAAATATGTAAGTAAATATGTAAGTATAGTTAAGACAGGACAAGACTGCCTAGTTAGCATGTAGTTAAATTATTTTATAACCTGCTCGTAGAGTGCTCGTTTATTTCAGTTCAAAGCGTTATCAAGAGCCTTGGCTTCGGTTCCCATCTATGACAAAAACTTTTATTTTCATTTATAAGTGGAAATCGTCGTTTATATGATGATCATTTGTGTAAATATGTGATAAAGACATTCAATTTGTAATTCGTCGTGTTGGTGCTGTAGCACTAATGTAACGAGATTTTGGTATCGGGGTCTAGGGATCAAGTAAATTGAGTTGTGTGAATTCATAAATTTATATGTTATAATATTTTTTTAAATAAAATCTTGTAGTAGGTGTAATTATGACGATGAGAACTTTGTCTATTTTCGTTTGTACGATTGATACGGATTGGATAACAGATGTCATGGAGTTTCTTTGAAGTATTTCATACATTTAAAGTTCACACCTTGGCTAAAGACAACTTTCTTAGATGGCGCCGATGCCACAGCAACATTTTTTTTGTTGATAAACATAGATGTATAGTTTAGTTCGGGTCAGTTCTTTATATGGACTCTAGTAAGAAATTAGTAGACTCAAGAGAGCTGATGTGCTAATTTGCAAGAAACACTTGTAGTAGAAGCCAATTCTCAAACTCTTACAACACACCTGATTATATTAGTCTATACGACTGATTGCAGAGAAAGCGTAAAAAAATGTAGAATATATGTGATTTCTTTGTGTATCGTCAGATTTCAGTAACACAAAGGCGGCTGATATCGGAGACAGGTCAATTGAAAATATGTTACATGAATGTATTCATCACTAATTTAAAACTAACAATTAGTTAGCTTGTATAACTTTGTAAAATTGTTTATTTGGATTAAGTTGCATGTTGTTGTAAATTTGTACGAAAAGTCGATAAATATAATTATTTAAAATTTTAAAATCTATTAATAGAAGTCGATCGTTGGCGTATCGGAGTACAGCATGTGATTAAATGGTGGATTGATGTTAAAATTGGGTTGTGTATTTTAATTTTTCTAAATATTAAAATAAAGAATAAAATTGAAGTGGCGATATACGTGACCTTAAAATCTCGTTTTTATGTATTTTATTAAATATTACTTCATATTTTCAGAGATATAACTTGTGTTTTTTTTTTAAAACCCTCAATTATATTCCTTATTTATGTAGCTGCCTTTTATTTAAATAAACGTTTTCAAAATTCAATACTATTTTAAGTTATATTTTGAACTATTTTTGAATGGTGAAAACGCCGTAACCTTTTAATAATAACAGATAGTTTTAGGCTTTCACAGAGCAGAAATGCTTTGGTTGTTAATGTCAAGCGAAACTTCAAAGCCCCAAAGGAAGGCATTTATTGACATCGATAACTTTGATAACGTTTCAAACAGACTATCAGGGTTTCCCATAATTTTAACTTGAAATACTTTTCGTATGACGATGTGTTGAGTGTTACGCACGAAGCATAAAAAAGAAATATTTTATCGCATTTTATCGGTTTGTAGTTATTTCTACAGTAATAGTTATCGTCTTATCAGCTGTGGGACGTCCACTGCTAGACCTATGTAATCCTCTCCAAGTGACTTGCAATAGGACCGGTTGTATGCGGCTTTAGCCGTGAGGTACCGGCAGGGTAGAAAACTACCTCCCCCTATACTAGGTGTCGAGAAAGGTGACTATGGTACCAAATGCGCAGGGCGAGGATTGACAACAGCATCCCCGTCGCGTAAGCTGCGCTCTGCGATTGCCAACACGCTTGCCCAGCGCGGCAATTATGGTCTTCTGTCTATCTTGGAAAAATTTTTTTTTCAAGATAGGGAGAAAAAGAACTCCCTAGCAGCAGTGGACTTTCAATGGCTGGTATGATGATGATGATGTATGCGGCTTGCGCCCAGTGCGTTCCTGCGGTTTTAGTCAGATCGTCTGTCTACCCAACAAGGGGAAAAAAACAAAATAGTTACGAAAAAAAGAACTACGTAAAAAGACCTAAGTCATCGACGTAGCCCAACGGATTGGCAGGTTGAATAGGCAGCGGACAGGACACTTACTACGTAGAACCGATGGATGATTGAGTCGTAAGGTTGTGGAATGAAGGCCACTGGAACTTACTTTGCACCCCGCCCCCTTTTTATCACTTTAATGGAGAATTTAAAAAATATTTTTTATTCCGAAATTTCATATGAAATCATAATTCCTTTAGTTTATTTCATCTTTCCGCACCCCTGAATCATGCATTATTCGGCAGGTGCGGTGCATTGAAAAGATTTTTTGGAATATCGTAATATGATTACGATATTACTTAAAGTACATTGGTGGTCTGAACTATTCTAGAAAGTAAACTACCCATGACGATTTCATTAGTATTGTTTTGCATTGACTTCTAATGAAAAATATTTCTATTTAATGAAAACCCGGAGAGGACATATCAAAGCAAATATTATAGAAATAGAACCAACAATGGAAAGTAATTAATCCTTCACACAACCGGTGACGGTACACTATAATACTGTAGATCTATGTAAAACATGTACATATTGGATAATGTCCCAAGGACAACTGTGCAACAGTAAATACATTGAAATTCAGATGAACGTGTTCATCAATATCCATTTAAGCCACATCAAATACAACGTGCGGTATTGAATTCTCATGCATTTACTTATTTGTTATTATTATTATGTAAGCATGTATACATGTCTGTTTGTAGCTTTGTAGCTATGTGTACACAGCTACAAAGCTACAAAGTATGAAGTATGCATCTAGGCCGGTATACATGTATGCTTGTAGTTATGGATGCAGGTATCTTGTATGTACGCCACATGTACGCTGGTATACACGTATATTCATAGTTATGGATGCAGGTATATTTTATGTACGCTGCATGTACGCCGGCATACATGTATGCTCATAGATTTGGATGCAGATATCTTGTATGTACGCCGCATGTACGCCGGCGTACATGTATGTTTTCTAAATAATGGCTGTCTGATAATAGTTCAGAAAAAAATATATACACAATGTACGACATAACTAAATCACATATCCGTCTTCATTTAAGGAGAACTTATTACCTTTGAATAGATATAACAAAACATTGTATAGTGTGATCGTGTTGAGCTTATACAAGATCCGCGCGTACGTAACCGCGCAAATTAGTTTAAATTAACATATATTGAAAAATGCGCAGAAGAAAATAGCTTAATAATTAGCCCTTCACTCATAATACTGCATCCCCGTCGCTAAAGCTGCGCTCTGCGAACGCCAACTTGCCCAGCGCGGCAATAATATAACCTCCTTTCTTAAAGAGACTTAAGTCCAGCAGTGAACTTCCAATGGCTGGTAAGATGATGATGGTGACATAATACTGATAGACAGCAGTATCACTTCGTTCTGCCCTTGTCATCCTTAATCCTCTTGTTATTGTAATTGAATAATTATATAATTCTGCCCATAATTGCCACGATGTAGAAAGACACGATATGGACTAGCCAATTCTCAATAAAACAGTTTGGCAGTCACCTCGTATTAAGTCCACTAAATAGGTGAACAGACAATGTGATTCAAACAGGTTCACGTTAGATGCAGGCTTAATACAACCGGTCTAATTCGAAATACCTGGTGAAGCCTATGTCCAGCAGTGGAGGTATTTGCAATTAGGATAATTATGTTAACTATTTATATCCATCAGCAATATATCTACAACATTTAAAAACCGGCCAGAGTGACACTGGCGTAGATCTCTAGAAAATTAACAAAGCCGGATAGAAGAGAATTAAAATGGAAATTCGAACATAGCAACTAAAATTATTTGCAAATGCTGATTGTATCCGCTTTGACTATTTAATTTCAATAGTAATAGGAGAAAATGTCTCAAAAAGTTATTTTATAAATACCAGCTATAGTTAAAATGAAACTTCAATTTGAATGGCTTTACAACGCAGTTTATTTAACGGCTTTTAATTTTTTGATTCGGTCACAAAAGAGGTAAAGAATTAATTAATCCGTTTCTTGGAGCCGTTAAAAGTCGCATTTTAAATATATAAAAATATTTAATGGTGCAGTCTGTATAGTTATGTATAGGACTAAACTATAGTAAAAATAATAAATTCTCAGCATATATCGATCATTTCCCTAATACCGTGATAAGTCGCTTAAAGCTTTTGTGTTGCAGACGTCAGACAACAGAGGGATCACTATACTACTTCAAAATTACATATATTTATATTTATATATATATATATATATAAATATATTAAACACCATCGAGCCCGTCAATATATTTAAATTGGGCCCTTATATAGGGCATAGGGTATACGGCATAGCGCCCTATACCCAAAACATAAGGGCGCCCGCGCACCCGACTCCTTGCTCATTGTCGTCACCGAGACCGTGAATTGGCGCGGGACCCTGACCTAAATACGATCGACGGTGCGCTGACATCGGCCGCTTGCACCATTTACAGATATCATGTGACCCATATAGCGCGAAGGTACAATACAATGACATGCTAGGACTGTGCAATTAAATTTGTGAAAGGTAATAAAGGTTTATTTTATTTCAGGGCGTGTAACAACCAAAAATAATAATCACAACAAAAATTTTGCCCTCTACTAAATTTTAATGCTTTGAAATATATCAAGTCAAACAAACAATGATTTTGAGTTGGAAATTTCAGCGGAAATTCGTTTCGTAAAGCCTTTGTGCTTATTACGTTCAAAAGACAAATAGCTCAGAGTTTCACTGGCTCTTTCAGGCTTGCATTTTAAATGGTAGTGACATGTGTCGTCACTCGTCTGTATTGCTTATAGCTGCCCTTTTACCCCATCTTCTTTGTTCATTTTTTAATGAAAAGTTTTCGGCAAAACGGCCGGGTATCCTGCGCGCAATGACGGTGATGTTGGCACCTATGTGATGTTAGGGTGGGTAGATATTTATTTTATATACTGTTCATGCTTATATATAGTACTAGAATCATGGAGTTGTATGACAATTAATCATTTCAATTTTCCGTCCAGTCTTTGACCAATCAGAACTAAGGTGATAAATTAAAATCAGGTTTGGTAATAATCATGATAGACATATTTTTTTAAGAAGCTGAAACAATTAAGTATTTCAATGCAAGCTTCTTGTATCTTCAATTTCAAATAAATATTTGATAATCATTGTTTCATTTAACCAAATCAATTTTTAAATTTGTCTTTGATTCTTTGTAAAAATCTCTGAAAATTATCTTAGTAGACAGTCGGCTCAATAACAAGAGGGCTTAGGCTACTATTATTACAAGAAAAAGTTAATCCCTTGAAATGAAAATCCCTTATATAAAGCGCCTTATCTATCAATAATACAGGATTACGGGCGCAAAAAAATTCTAACAATAACAATTATTTTCATTATAGTTTTACGGCGCGGAATATTTTTTTCTAGATGGTTACCTTATTTCGTTTCGGAAATCTTTTTACAAAATTATATCCTTGACTTTATCTGTATACGAAGTAGTTCATATATTATTCTGATGTATTAGCAATTATATTTTAGAGTAATATTCAAAACCATTCAGCAATTTCTTAATTAATGAGTGCCAACATTCGTCCAACTTCACAAACACTCTAGTTAAAATATTAGCAGAAAGCAGGTTGCAAATTCAAGGTCTCAGTCTCTACAATCCAAGAAGAAATAATCAACGTTTTTTGACGATTAAAATAAACACTATTGCAATTTATTCCAGTGGAATATTGTTGAAAATTGGGCGTGACAATGACACAATCCGACAATAAATCACAACTGCGTGCAACAGTTAAAATTGAACATATTTTATTAATTATTTAGTCTGTCACTTAGTCAGAAGACAACTGCGTCACTTAAAAACTCTTCATTTTTATGTATTTACTGTAACACAAAAAAATCAAACGGGCGGAGATGAAACTACTTATTTTTATTATTTAATTGTTTAATAGTTAACACTCGTGATATAATTTTATTATTTTACACGACCGAATATATCTTTTTTTTCCCAACTTGATTTGTGCAAATTAATTATTCACGCACATAAAATTTGAGTTTTTTCGCACGAAATAATGTCGGCACACTTTCAGATTTAATTTTTTATAATGTTAATAGATTTTTAGAAACATAGACGCTATATAATCGAATTCACAAATTTCATAAGATATACTCACCCTTAATGCCCAGATTCGCGTTAGTCACTAAGGTGCGACTGTTAGGCCCCGCGATCTGTAGAATACTGAATAATGTATGCCCGAATCAGTTCGTAGTACCGCAGCACGCCAAGGTCCCGCGCGGCCCGATGTGAGGGCAGTGGGTGCCACCACCGTCCCACGCGTGATTATATTAGTTAGCCATTTTTTATATAATAACAAGAAAGAGCGCGCACTTTTTACATATTATCAAAATTATTTGATACTCTTAAAACTATTCTGATGTTTATGAAATTCATAAATCTATCACGTTATTTTAATTAATTACTGAAATGCATTTTTTTAATATATTATATTAATAAAATATGACGTCGTTTGTTGGTAGAGTAGACCCAACTGGGTAACTTTCAACTGTTTACAAAATTATTTCAATTTGATTATTAACGAGATGTTCTTAGAAAAAATCTTATTTTTAGTTAATTATGTATAGTATAAAATAGCAGTTGATGGAAGGTGAAAGGTTTGGAACTTCGGCCGAGAATCACAGACTTCAACAGGTGTTTTGTATTACTTTGACGATATTAAATGGTCACGAGGTTGGAGTTTGATATTTGTTTTGAATCCACTGTAAATAAATAAATGTTATTATTTTGCCAGTGAATTTAAGGATTTTGCGATAAAATAAGATTTATATCATTTCCGTTCACATTATTTTTTTTTTTTTATAATCTATAAAGTTTAACATAGTTTTAACTAAATCATATTTAGTTCATTATTATCCTTCTTATTTAAATATAACTTTTTCGGTGTGTGATAACATTTTCAGTATTATTATATATAAACGGTTGTAATGACCTTGAAGACCTATATATACTGCAGAGTGACGATAATTCCTCTGTTGTCTAACCTGTTGTTGTATATCCGTAACAAGTGCTTTAAGCTGCTTATCTCGGAGTCAGATCTACGCATGGGAAGTTAGCTATCATGTATTAAAAATATACCTAACTGTAACACCCATAGCCGAGCTTTGTTATGTGTTTTTAAATATAAAAGGCTGGCAAGTGGGCAGTTTATTCGCTTTGCGACTTAGAGTAGCCTTTTGCTGTTTGGAAAACTTACATATGATATAATTGTTGATTCTACTTAATAATAAACCTTACATATCTTGAGTACATTTTTTTAAAAGACAGGTATAATGGCGCAGTTTAGCATGATTTTATCTTATGCGCCAAGGGTCGGGGGTTATCCCCACTCAGGATAAACATTTATACCATTATATTTATGCTTATTCTGTTTCTGGTGTCAAATATATGTATTTAAAAAGTATACTGTGATTCCACTCACACACACACACAGCAATTAACCACTGAGCCATTTCAATGTATGAGATGTTGTGGGAATTTATTTATTTAAAGAATCCATCATCTGAGGAGGGATTAATGGATCAATTAGAGATATTTATACCTATTTAGCCCTTCCACGGTGCAACTAATGAGGTTATTAGTTCGTTCCAACTATCTGTATAGTTTATAAATATTGTTTTTACCAGAACTATTTTACTTTGAGTAATGAGCTAAATTACATCGTCATTATATCATCCATTGGGAATTTTACCAATTATGGACAAAATCTCCTGTTTCTTGGCGCTGGACAAGCGTGTTGGCAATCGCAAAGCGCAGATTTCACAACGGGGACGCTGTTGCCTATCCCCGCCCTGTGCGCTTGAGCTACACTTTAGTTTTAGTCATGTTTACAAATATAATCAGTAATACGCGGCATTTTTTAAATACAACATACCTCTGCTTTACATTTTAGTAATGTTATTTAATGTCAGACTATCCAAATTAAATTAAGTGGTAGGGCTCAGGCTTTGGGTAAACACGAAGGTAGGTTGCGTTTTTATTTTTTTAATTTTTGAAAATATGAGTTGCAACGAGTTTAAGTTAAAGTTTGACGTTTCGATACCAACTAACTTTCTGTAGCTGTGCAGTACCAGCGAAATAGAATAGTACATCGCTCTGTACCAGGTGTCGTAATAGGTGACTAAGGTACTGATGACGTAATAGGTGAGTAAAGTAAGGTGGCGGTATGTCCATTCGAAACAGGGCAGCTTCAAAAATTCAGGGCGAGGATGGGCAGTAACAAACTTGTCGCGGAACTGCGTTCTATGATTGTCACTACGTCTGCCCAGCTAGATCTTTTAGTGATCCAAATCATATCAAACACATAACCCTTGACGCACAAGTTTTAAAAACTACTAAATGCGCCATAAAGCATATAAAATATTAAATGAAATATGTAGTTTCAGGTTAGATATAACCTGAAAAACGGTATCCTGTCTTAACTATACTTATATTTTTATAAAGAAAAAAAAATTACTTCAACTATTTTATCTCTCGAATGAAATAAATTGTACACAGTAAGTAATAATTAATTAAAATCGGTTTAGTAGTTTAGAAGTTAATCCCGGACAAACACCGTGACACATTTTTTATATACAAAGATAGGGCTTCAGCTGAGTCGAAGATCGGTGAACTAATTGTATATATTTTTTTATGTATTATCAGCTTTGTTTGTTTGATTTGACTTAGTGTTGTATAATTTGTAAGAAGTATCCGCGACTTTATCCGCGTAGAATAGTAATTTTGGGGGGTAGCCTTTTTCAATAAATGGACACTGAAATAATTTTTCAAATCGAACCAGGGATTCCTCAGTTTAGCGCGTTCAAACAAACAAACTCATTAGCTTTATAATATTACTATAGATTTGTTATTAAGTTTTTTCATATTATTCTTAATTTACATTAAGTATATATTGCATGGAGAACACCTTCATCCCTTCTTGACAAACTGCATTGTTAAAATGCACTGCATTCTCTTATGAAGATCAAAGTCAAAACAACTTACGGAGTCATACAACTGCTTAATTACCTTGTCAAAAACAGGTACAAGAAATATTCCAACTCTAGATCTCTCAGAGTTGTAATTGTGGATCAGTTGTAGTAGCGGGCACTTTATTAATTAACTGGGTACCGTATTTTTGAATATGTATTTCACTATCTTCATATTGATGGGCCCAATGGCGTAGATCGTGGATTTGATGGTCGTGGATTCGATCTAAGCCCAGGACAGGTATTTGTGATACCTCTGTTGTCTGATGTCTGTAACATATGTGCTTTACGTTTCTTAACTGGAATCTAGGTTGAGCAAAGTATAAAATGTCGTGTGAACTTATAAAAGAAAATGGATTTAAACTTATTAGATGAATAAATAAGTAGTATATATTATCAGTTATACTCCCATACCACATGTATTTGATATCACTAAATACTTTTGTCAGTGAAATAACTGGAAAATGTGACGTAATATCTTCAAGTTCCAAGTTGAAGACGTGGTAATTATGTGCTTGCGATATAAAAAACGACTATAGGCTGCAGTGACGCTTGCTATATATTGATATAAGTCCAATTGTCAGGCGACACAGTTGTCTACATTTTCAGCCCGTATCCGTACAGCCAACTTCTGGAGCACTTGTTGCTTGCACTCCCACATAGTACGGTAGACGCCCACGCGGTCCCTCCTCATTCATCACTATTCAGTTCAGGTTAACACTACATTTAAAGCTTCTATGAACATAATCCGCCACAAAGCTCTCAATACATCAGAAGGTGCGTTTCAATTCACGTGTTTATTAATTCGTAAGCTCAAAACACGGATATAAATAATAAATACAGTATCTGCGTGAAACTAACTGCACTTTATTTATTTTTTATTTAGTATGGGTACACTTATAGATTACTGTTATACATACTAATATTCATAATTTAATATAATATTAACTAGACGGTAACCTAGGAGATGTGTAAGCGATATCTTTTATTCATTATATTTATTGTATGTTTTAATTACTTTTTTTATCTGATGATCATCATAGATACGGATTTTGAAGGGCACAAGGCGCTGCAGAACGATTTCAGTGATATCTAACATTGGTGTAAATGATAATTTCACATAAATACTAGTGGTCCGCCCACATGCAAATTTTGTCCTTTATTTCTCATTCTCTCAGGCCCGATAGCGCAGGTGGTTGTGACCTTGTGCGCTAAAGGTCGTGGATTCAATCTCTATCCAGTACAAATATTTGTACGGTGAATACTTGTATTTGTTCTGTGTCTCGGTGTTAAATATTTATTTAAGTAATATATTTGTAACACCTCAATTGTCTGATATTCCTAACACGAAGCTACTTATCTTGGTATTAGGACAACAACACAAATCATACGATATGTCGAGAGAATTAAAAAAATAATAATAATAATCATTCCTGTTATTCTATTTATTTTATATTATATTAAAAGAAGTCATTTTTGATTTCGGACAGCGAAACAGATTAAAAAAATACTTTCAGGGTGAAAAGTAGCCTGTGTTGTTCCAGGCCATAAATATTGATTGTGCCCAATTCCCTCAGGATATGTTGAGCTATTCTGGCGCGAAGGGTAACAAATATCCATACACCCTTATATCCAACCATACAAATTCTCGCGTATTATAAATAGACCAGCCTCGGCTTGATAATAATGAGGATAAAATGAGATAGGCATTTGCTACCGCGGACATTTCTGTAGACCTTTTTAAGGTGTACATATACCAAGTACTGTGGTACATTATTTTGATCTTCCTCGTCGAGTTCAGCAAGCGTTTGCAATGTAAGCACATAAGTAAAAACACAAAAAGATATTAGTGTATTATGCATGTATTATACATATAAACCTACCTCTTGAATCATTCTATATTTAAAAAAATGCATTAAATTCCATTACGTAGTTTTCAAGATCTAAACATAAATAGGGACAGACACAATATGCCATAGAGATTTCGAATTTGAGAACCACCCGAGACGAAAGAGGCGTGTCGCAAGTACGGAGCGGCCCGAACAAACCGCGCAGAATCTTTAGCGCCGTGACACATTCTTATCAGGTCAGTGTTACAATTCATAAAGAATATAGTTTCGTTCGGGCTAAAATTAACCAATAACAATCCGACTATATATACAGCCTTCCAATCACATTTCGCCGGGGCTTCGGTGGAAACACTTGTTGCATTTGATACCTAAAGAACACCCTCTTAATGTCACCTGCTCAATGTTTTCATAAAAGCAATACAACAACGGATATTGCGCGAACAAACTGCTTGTTATTATATTATATGTTATTATTAATGGTATTTATATACTTGACATATCTGTCTTGACATGTCTTAAGTGCCAAAGGGCGTGGGTTCAAACCCAATCGATTAAAAATATTTTCTGATAAATATTAATATTTTTTTGTGTTTAGGTGGTATATGTGTATGTAAGTACACTCATTTGCAGAAAAAGGGTAGTTTTTATTATAATTCTTCTTTTAAAAAAATACGGTACCAAAATGATTTCAATCATTTGTACATGTTGCTGGCCGGTTTTAAAAATGCCGTAGTGTTTAAAACAGTACGTTCTAAATTATAATTTTCGTTTGATGCTCGTTTTTACAGAAAACCACTTTTTATCCTACATTTTAGTGCGAAGTTCCAAAAGATAATATTGGTTTTCATAACTTTGAATCAATTTTTATGAATTTATTTCATATTCTTAATTGTCAAAGCTTCATTTATTGCTGTTTAGCTGTCTCAATAATGTTGGAAAAAGTGGTAAAAGCTACCAAAATTATTGTGCTGATCGAAGAGAGTTGCAGCGAATACTTCGTGGCTCAGAGGCTAAGTACAAGTCGCTCGACGGTTCAAAGGACCTGGCAGCGATATCAAGATACCGGTTCTGTCGAGAGAAGGCCTGGTTCTGGAAGAAAACCATGTACCCAACCACAGGACAATCGTTTTCTTATGAATCGCGCATTGAGAAATCTCTAGTTTTCGTATGTGGACCTTAAGAACAACCTCGAAGAAAAAAGAAATGTTCATATTAGTATATGGACAGTCAGGCGGTTCTGTGGGATCACACTAAACATTCATCTGCTTTTACTTTGTTAAAAAAAAACAAACGAAATCTGTGTTAACTTTTACTTAACGAGCATATGCACTACTAGCGAGCATAAACTACTAGCTGAACTTTAGCATTAAAACCAATAAATGTTATCAAAATTTTATGATAATACAGACGAAAACGGTTATTTGCTTATTAATTTACAAAATTGTGAAAGTAAAAATACCTATAAGTATCAAACAAACTAATAGTAACATTTGAAATGGTTCATTGCTTAGGTGCCCGTTTTTTTTGCAAATGAGTGTATTGTATATAAAGTAATTCTTCTGTAGCATGGTATCCGTAACAAAAGTGCTTTAAGCTATTTATCTTGGACACAGATCAACGTATAAGATGTCGAGTGATTTTATTTATTAATTATTTATGTAGATCGACGAGCCCGCCAGGAACCCGTTAATACCGTTAGTTAATTTTCATGATTGGAAATCATTTAGAGAAGCCTGTATCCAGTGGACATCCTGTGGCTGATATGACAATATTGATGATTATATATGTGATTCCTTTGTGGCTAATATCTGCAATACAGGTGATTTAAGCTTGTTATCTATGTTTCAGGTCAATGAGTGAGATTTAATGTGAATTTATTTATTATTATTGTTTGTAATTATGTAAAACTTATTAATTTAACTTATATAGCTGAAGTAATCGAATAAGCTTTAAAAGAGCAATGCTTGGAATATATCTCTGAGGGGAACTCCGAATTACTGACTTAGAGTCTTAGTACTTAAGATGGTAATGTAATGCGCAGAACTGACGGCCGATGCTATTATAAAATCTAGAGTGAGGAGCATGTAACAGCCTACGGCTTAAAAATATCCTCCAAAAAGTGGCGAGACGAAGCTAGAGCTGTAAGAACAGGTATTTTGAAGGTCATCTATCCTATTGGAAATCTTTGGGCAAGAGGTTCACTAATGAAAATAATATTAATATATATTTATATATACAAATTGAGTGGATAAATGGCTAATATAAATAAATTTTTCTAATGATAATCCATTTTTATAAGCTTGTTTTTAAATGAAGCAATTGCATTGCAAAGAAGACGACCAAAGCAAAGAACTGCAGAACGAACACAATTAAATGAAGACTTTGTCTAACTAAAAGTTGAAGCAGTGTCATCAACTGAAGTATCTCAAGAGAAATATTGAATTTTGTTAGGAAAACTAAATTGGACAATGAAGAAATGACGCTTAGATCTTTAAATAATTGCGTGTAGGAAAGTAAATTAACCTTAAATATATTTGACGGGCCCGATAGTGCAGAGGGTAGTGATCCTATCTTATGCGCCAGGGGTCGTGGGTTTGGTTTCCACCCAAAGCAAATATTTAGATGATGATATCAGTATTTGTTCTGTGTGTGGGTGTTAAATATATATATATATATATATATATATATATATATATATATATATATATTCTGACGCTTTCCGTTTCCTCGTATAGTCTCTGCATACCTATACGATACTTATGTTACTCATAACTCGTATTTACCTGTAATGCTGGTCGATTCGTACCCTCAACAGGACCTTCATATGACTGATATGACGCGATAAAGTGCCAGACCCGACCACCGCCCATCCCTTCCTCCAGCCTCTGGTTGTATCCAGGCGTAGTTCAACTCAGCTCCAGAGTCTGAAACGCCATATTGAACAGGACATTAAAACATAATTTTTCAAAGGTACTTAATACGTTTGGGTTTTTAAACAAATTAAAATCTTTTTTTAAGTCATACTTATTCTGAAGAGGCCAAATTTTAAAACAGTAAGCGTCATAAGTATAAAAATATATAAACTTTAGTACCTCCTTACAGTAACCTGTTCTATTTAGAGTATTAGTCGAAGTACTCCTAAAATTTTAGGCCTAGTTTTCACGGTCTTCATTGTTATGACTATTTGATGACGTAGCTGCTAAAAGAACAGACACTCCAACCAATTCCGATTCACACACATCAAATTCTACTATTTATTTGTTAGTAATAAAAGATAGTTAATTATTTCCGATCATTCTTGTCATAAATAAAAGTGTTGAACTTAACTAAAAAAAATGATAGTCGTCTACGAACTTAAAAAAACGGATATTAATTGAAAGCAATATGAAAGGTGATTGTGATAAACCCATCACAAAAGCTTTTTTAGGTTTTGGGCAGGCTTGGTGGCAACCACAAAGCGTAGCTTCGCAACGTGAACGTTGCTGCCCATCCTCACCCTATTGAATTTGAACTACGCTGATTCCGATGGAAATAGCGTCATCTATTTGATCCGGAATCTCAATCGTCTCTTACGAACTGAAACATAATTTCTACGCTGTCAGTAACAACGGGTTGTTGTTATATATTCGAAAATATATTCGAAAAATAAAAAATATAAAAAAAATATTTATAACTATTTAGTATTTATCATGCGAGTGTAAACTCGAACAGTTAAATAGCGGCATTTCCAACGGTTAAACTACGAGCTACGTCGTAGCGTACGTCGTAGCAGTGTTTTCAGTCTCGTTTAATTTATCGTAACGTCGTAGTTCGTATCATTTTTCCGTTATACAGCCCGTTATAATTTTTAGAATCAACTGATATGTTGTTATTATATTAATATACATATCGAAATAAAAGGTTGTAATAATTTACATCTGGTTCATTACTACTAGATAGGTTTTGGTAAAATT
Organism: Heortia vitessoides; assembly: GCA_020976665.1. Lineage (NCBI taxonomy): Eukaryota > Metazoa > Arthropoda > Insecta > Lepidoptera > Crambidae > Heortia > Heortia vitessoides. The sequence goes on along the minus strand of JACJUM010003259.1, from coordinate 21,791,492 downwards.
TATTATTGGTATTGTTATTATTGTGATCTTATTTGATCTATTTTGTTTTATGCGTCAACATTATATATAGCATTTGTATCCTTTACTTTGGAAACGTACTACAGACCTTTCTCGGCTTTAATTTGGAATCAAGATAAATAACAGCATGATCCTAAAAGATTTTTCAAAAGCTTTTATAGCGCATCTTTTAATGGACGGCCAATTATGTTGCATTTGAACGAAACACTTAACCATACAAAATGTAAATCCAAATGATAAACTTTAATATAAAAACATCATTAAGGTTAAAGCATCATATGTGGTAGATTCTTCAAAAAGATCATGAGCAAAAATTTTTTTTGGTGTCGCTGATTATCACGCATAATGGAAAACATAATATACTGGTATATTTACGAGTACGAGTTCTAGCAAGGCACCAGTGATGTAGTAACAGCTGGAAGTATTTATGATGAGTATGGCGATAGTTTCGCAAAATAAAGCTTGATACGTTTTTGGTTTCAATGTTTTCCTTCTTGGAATTTTGTCCTTGAGAACCAACCCCGTAGACGGCCGGAGACCAAAGAGGAAAATAAAGAATTAAAAGAAACGGATCTATCACATAGCACTTCAAAGATAACTTCTACTACTTAATGCTTAATCGACACAATAATGAAAGGATTTTGAATCGAATAATTATGTACTTGAAAATTATTTAATGAAAAGTGGATACTGAACAGTAATTAAAAGCGCTCATCGTAATAGCTGAAACCTGGTCGCCCAGCCACTTCCTGCCCAAACAAAAATTGACTCAAAATATATTATTTGTAAGTGTTTTGTGGATTAGCAACAGTTAATGTCATTTACTAAAATTTTCTAAAACTTAGCCAAAAGATTACGGCATCTTTATTTCGTCAACAACTGCAAACCATGAAGGAAGAAGTAGTTGCTAAACAACTGTGATTAGTCAATTGCTCTAGACTACTGCTGCCTCACGACAATGCAAGACCACACACTGCACAACATACAACCACTAAGTTAAATAAGTTACAACAGGAATGTCTGCGACATTCATCATACTCCCCGGACCAACCCGTAGAAGCCTACGGGTCACTATTTTTCCGAAATTTGGACTTCTCACAAGGAAAAAGTTTAATTCCGATACCGCCGTCCTAACCGCTTACAGAGTTTATTGATTCTCGCCTCCAACTTTTTTGGTAAAGGGATCAATTAACTATCTATTTGATGGTAAAATTGCATAGAAAACAACGGTCTACACTTTAATAAATTAAATATATTTTCCAAAAACAATTGACTATATATTATTTTCGCACAAAACGCTAATTTCATAACACTCAAACAAAGGACAATAACAAATATCAACATGAAAATAATTGTCCTGGCCTCAACCATTGTTCCCAGCAATAGGGTGGGGGGTTGGCGCCATCGGGCCCCCTAATTATTTTTTCTCGTTTCCACGTAATTCTTGCGGCATATAAGTTATAAATGCGGTACTAGTACGGTTTAGATTTTAGATCAATTATGATAACATCCCATTACGCATTATAGTACTGCAAAATGTATTTACCGCGTTATTAAAGTGTTCGATTCTACCATGTTCGATAATCCAATGGTCACTGACTTGCTTGCCTAAGCATTTACTTTCATCCGAACCTTGTGTCCCTCAAATTTTTTTTTATGATGTCTATAAATTCTATTGATATGTTTCCTAATAGTACGTTAGGCCGATTTATCGTTTCCTTTATATTGATCTACTGCTCAAGACGAATCAAACGATAGCATATTTGATGGTCATGTTCTTTACAGAGCTCCTATAGCCACCTTCCAGGTCCAGCAATCAACCTTGATTATCATTTAGGACCAAAGTACTCGTTAATGTTATTTACACGAGCCTGCATTCGGTAGTGTTTTGGAGTTTATAATGGCGGAGCTTCTACTGCCACTATCCAGCTCCACCAACAGACCCTGATTACCATATAGGACTAAAGTACTCGTAAATGTGAGTCAAACGAGCCCAAACTCGGTAGGGTTTTGTTGTTTTACTATGGAGGTCCTATGTTCACCTTTCAGGTCCAGCAACTGACCCTGATTACCATATAGCACCAAAGTACTCGTCAATGTGAGTCAAACGAGCTCAAACTCAGTAGGGTTTTGTTGTTGCACTGCGGAATTTCTATTGCCACTTTTTAGCTCCAGCGATAGACCCTGATTACCATATAGGACCAAAGTATGTACTCGTCAATGTGAATCAAACGAGCCCAAACTTGATAGGTTTTTGTTGTTACACTGCGAAGTTCCTACCGCCACTTTACAGCTCCAGCGACAGAACCTGATTACCATATAGGATCAAAGTACTCGTCAAGGTGAATTAAACGAACCCAATCTCGGTAGGGTTTGAAGTTTTTCATTGCGGAGCTCCTATGGCCACTTTCCAGCTCCAGCAACAAATCCTGATTACCAAATAGGACCAAAGTACTTGTCAAGCTGAATTAAACGAACCCAATCTCGGTAGGGTTCTGGTAGTTTTTATAGCGAAGCTTTATGTCCACTTTCTAGCTCCAATAGCAGATCAGCTCCAAGCTTGTGACGCGATATACATATACGCCACTTTTAACATAAACTCGGAAAATGGGCCGGTCACATTTAATTCAAAATGCATGGGCAGGTAAGCTGCTCCCATACAAAACAGTATTTTTTCTATCATATCTTACTTTACGTTTCGTCGTATTAATGATAATTAAAAAAATTATAACTCTCAATAGATATACTTGCAATTAAATAATTCACATTTGATGTGACTGTAAAGTATATTGTATAGAAAATGCTGAATTATATATTTATTAAAAAAAATTAATGTGTCTCAGCTGTCAAACGGTACCCGAACCTGCATTTTTCCCAGATTAAAGAAATGGTTCTGACTTCTCAGCTCAAGTGCCGGTAGGGGAAAGATGCAGATTTAAGTCCCGCCTGAGGCCTAAGAAAATTTGATTTTTTCTAGTAAATATCATCATGTGTTTGAAGTACTTAATTATTATTTTTTTCTCATTCTGTATGTATTTATCATTATTCATCATTATTAAATACTTTTATGTTTCTATCTATATTAATATTATTTTGTATAATTGTATCACGTTCATCAAAGCCTAAATTAGTTCAAAGGTAACCCGACATTCATTAACTGTTAGGCGGTACGAAGTTCGCCAGGTCAGCTAGTCTTAAATATAATTGCGTATTTTATATGCAAAAGAACCACTGAAATAATTTAAGTAACTGTAGCTTTCAACTTGTAAAAGTTTGACATTTGACAAATGTCGCTGACTTCTCAGCTCGAAATGAACACTAGGAAAAGTTCGAAATATCCGTTAAGGTCTCAATAGCATAACTGTAGGGCAGTCCTCCAGTATGGTGATGTTTCCACCCGAAACAGCGTAGCTTATGCAACTGGGCGGGGATGGGTAGCAATATTTACGTCGTGAAGCTACGCTCTGTGTTTGCCCTACGCCTGCCCAGCGCAGTAATTATAGGCTGCCATGCGCGTTCTAAGGCTCTTATAATGATAAAACTATAATTCAATGTGTTTATTTTAAAGGAAAAATAAAACAAAGCAAAGGTCCTTAAAAAGGAGATTCTCGATAAAAATGAGTCCTCGCTTTATCCATAAAGAATAAAACACAGACAAATAATTTTTTTTCTTGTGCTGCGGGTATTGAACTTGCAACCTTTATACTTTATCGTGCCCTCCAAATAAAGGCATTATCTTTCTTCTACAAGGTAGTATGAAATTAAATAAAAGCAATTATAATTATTTGTAGTTAAAATTTCTTACCTCTAACACTGATGAAGGATTCCTTCTTATTTTTCTCATCTTGCAAGAGCTCGTACAATACCACTTTCTAAGGTATTTAAAAACTTTTCGTCTTCTTTTTCTAAGTCTGCGTAGATACCGATCTTGTTTCATTTTGTACTTTTCAAGTCAGTCAGTTTGCATCAGCAAACAGTCTTGGGAAACTTTTATGGACACCTTCACTCTCTCAACGAAATAAAGTTATTGCAATAAGAATCACCACAACTGGATTATTTGTACATAATCAAAATGTCTGATTTATATAAAATAACTCATATAATTTAATATTCAATCATATTTTTTTTTGACAAAAAGTTGTCGCTCCTATTCATTGTCTAATTGCTCTTTGACAGAATGCTATTGCTATGCTCCCGGTAAAAGCATGGGATGCGAGACTCGATACCGACGGCAACTGACGGAGGCAATGCACGAGCGACCAATTCTCTTTGCTTCACTAGCACAAGAGGGACAGATGTTCGTGGCTGGTCGTATGAGTTCAATGAACTAGCGTTCGTTCGGCTGCGCATCGTGTAGTAGATAGGAACAACTTTTTCTATGCAGTGCATTCGATAAATGTTATCAGAATCAATACCTAATGTTGTATTCATTTGTATAATATTATAAATAAAAAAATATTTATATTAATTTTTGATATTATGAAATGATTGAAAATCAATAAAAAATAAAAATGTAATCTATAATCGCTTAAAGTTCGTCAACTTTTAGAACTTCGGTTACTTAAATGTTGTGTCGATGTTAAATTAAAATGAACGTTACCCATTGAATAGATAGCATAAAATCGGTTGGCAAAATGTTTACAGACAGGTATGTTCCATTGTTACAAAAGAGATGCTTAAAACATATATGTAGTTACATATTAATATGCAAAGCTCGGAGTCATTGCGCGATTGGAGTTCTTTCACCCTTGAATTTCTTTTAGAGAGCCGCGTAAACTAGTAAAACGCGTACATCCTATTTTACGTTCTTCCCGCGGAACTGAATTAGCCGCAAACTTTCCTGTATCGTAAATTGGTAAACTGTACAACTCTATGGATGTTTTGTTACGGATTCCGTGTCTTCATAAAATTACAAATCCAAAGTAAAAGAAGTTTTTCAGATTAAATGCTTATGTTAAACTTGATTGATCTGATTTCTCTTTTTTATAATTATTTCTGTGTTCTGTTTTATAATTAAGAATTTTAAATATTTATATACTTTATTGAGCTAATTTTTTTATGCCTGATTGATTGTGCTTCAAGACTCATTATATTACCGACGTAGCCTAGCGGATTAGCATCTTGAAGTGGCAGTGGACAGTGGACGGTCGATGGAGCCGGAAGAAAGCGCAGCAAAGGACATCCACCAACAAGATGGATAGACGATCTTAGAAACGCACGATCGCGATGCATGCAGGCCGCATACATCCGGTCCCATTGAAAATTATTTGGGGAGGCCTATGGCCAGCAGTGGACGTCCTACGATTGTTATGACGATTAAATATTAATATACTAACTTTTCGTCCGCGACGTTTTCTGCGAGATCCCTAATAATATTTCACCCCTAAAGTCATCTTGTTACTCTGAGAAGCAACCACTGCGCGGAAAATCGTGTCCATATTTAGATAAAAATAAAAAGCTATATATAATTTATCATACAGGAACATGTTACCGGGATAAAAAGTAACCTACTTAATTCTCCAGATTATCAATAATCATGACTTCTTTAAAGCGTTTGCGAAACTTTCTTCCTTTTGCCACCAAAATAGCGCTTTCTCAATCCCTACTTCTACCAGTCCTTGATGATGCCGATGCCAGTTATGTAGACCTTACAGAGGATCAGCTTGAGAAGCTTGAGCGTCTTCACAACTTCTGTATAAGATTCGTTTTCGGTTTACGTAAGCTTGATCATGTGTCAAACTTTTGTAATAAGCTTAAATGGCTACCTATTCGACTTCGCGGGAACGCTCATGTCGTCTCTTTGCTATACAAGCTATTGTTCTGTCCTTTCCCTCCTACTTATCTTAAAAGTCGATTTGTGTTCTTTGGGGACAGCCATGAAAAATCCCTAAGATCGTCAGAGAATGTATCACCCAAAATGCCTTTGAATGTATGTGTATTATATGTATATAAGTATGTTTATTATTATGTATGTATGTACTAAATGCACCTAAAACTTCCTGTAAAAAATGTAGCTTTAACATTATTTCTAACCTGTAAATATCTGTCTAATCTGTAAGAAATTGCATTTAGCAATAAGGCCTCTTGTACATACTATTCCATGTTTTTGTGATGTTCTTGTGTTGTTTTCATTGGTGTACAATAAAGAGTATATTATTTTTAATTTTTTTAATTGCAAATTAATAAAATTAAAATTAATATTTTAGGTATAATGGTGAATACAAATTTAAAATGTGAGCCGAACGCGCTTGAATTTATGTTCGCGCCATTTTCTTTACCGGGGTAAGCAGATCGCGCGTAATTAAGTTTCCCGCCATCGCGCGGCGTCCCGACGCAGGCCGTGGCGGGTGGCGGCACAGTCCTGCCACAGATAAACAAGTAGCCATAGATAGCGTACTCTAAAAGCATGCGAAGCCGCGAAGGAAAATATTTTACATGACAACTCACAATGATTTGCGTTTGATTTTAGCGAACTTTTTTAGATTTCACTCTACGGTGTCTGACTGTCCTTACTCGTTTTACCTATGCTTAGATCTTTAAAACTACGCAACGGATTCTAATGCGGTTTTTTTTTAATGAATAGAGTGATTCAAGAGGATTGGTTTCTATGTATAAAATAGTAGAGAAACACTGATCATTTTAGAAGAATCTAATGTGATGTCGTAAATATATACATACTTTTTTTTTGCGATTACATTGCAAACACTGGCTATACCATATGAGATGGATCAAAATAATGAACTGATGAATTATAGTATGTACGCCTAAAAAGGTCTTCAACAAATTCTGCGATGGTATGTATATGGCCATCGCTCAGGGTTAACCTAAAATAACCATTTTTTATCCTCATTGCACCCGTGAAAAGCCGGGGCGGGTCGCTAGTAATTTTATAATCTGACAAGTTTGTATTGTTGAACGCGCCATTTTCAAGAACTACTGGTTCGAATTAAAATAATATAGGCTATTCAATCATTTCATTTTCGCTTCTGTTACGTGTGGTGTGTGAACGGTTTAAGTTATCCAAAAGTCATGTATGATGGATTTGATCCTTTTTAAAAGTTTTAATAAAAGTCCGCAAAAGTATGCTTTATACGTCTCTCAAGTAAGATTAACTTACCTGCTGCCTTTTGATTTACCTTACCTTTTTTAGGGTATTTCAACTTGATCGAAATCGCATGAAATGTCCAAATAATCCCTTGTAATGTTTCCCTTGGTAGAATAGTACCTACCTATTCTACTCTGCCGGCACCTCACGGCATCAGATTACATCACGTTGATTCGTTGTGTCTTTTATATAGTTATGTTTTTCTTTAACATTTTCAATACTTTTTTTTTAATAATACGATTTATTTTTGCCTTTTTCTATTTTCCATGTAATTTCTGCTTTGAACTTAACATTAGCTACTGAGGCATACTTCAGGCCTTATGGCAAAATAACACATTATAGTGCAAGTAACACATTTCGAGCATAAATTGTTGCATAAATGTTTACTACCTACTTAGATTTGATGACAGCGGAGAAGGCGAAGTATGTCGAAGGGAAACTAGGTCTAATTGCAGACCACATAGCTTCTAAAAAAGCCTCCCTAAAACTACCTTTCACTGGTATTCCACAATCACAAATAATCCTCAAACATTGTTTTGCATACATAAGTATACCATGTGTTCACTACCAAACGCGTTCAGTCTCCCTTTGATCACTAATGCAACCGGCTATCTCTGGAATTGATGTCTGAACAATTTAGTAGTAGGTTAGTCCAATTAAAAAAGAGGTGGTGAATCCATTTTCAACTAAACTGCGCAATTTTAAAAACAATGCCCCTTTTTATTGAATATCATAATTATATACATGTATATATGTAATTATATATATACATGATACTTCTAGATGCAATTGTAACAATACTTTTGTGAAACATAATTTATTTTATATAAAAACATTAATCTATTATTTGAGTCAAAATTATTCTCATTTAAATCAGATAGACATCAATTAAATAAAATGGTTACTTTTTAACAATGATTGTCAACCATGAACATTTTATTCGACATTTTATCAAATTAATTTATACAATTTAAAGCAGCAGAAACTTAAAGCGATTAGTAAGAATCATTAGAAAATAAATTATAAAATTTTCACATTTCGAATGTATCCTAAGCTCAATACTTGTAACTTACTTCAAAAACCATGTGTAAAGCCTTGTTGTTGCCATGTAAACGACGTTTTGGAACAAAACGTTACTTAAAATATACATATTGGAGTAAATTTTAAATCCAAAGATTTCCAGTATCTATTCTTTATTCACTAATTTACATTGGCAAAAAGGCAATTTTATCTTTCACTATAATGCAGCGACACTGTGGCTGTAACAGTAATACCTTTGACAAAATTAAAAAAGTATAATATTCTGGTTGACAGTTCATACAACAAAACGACAGAAAAGAAGTTAGGTTTCCGAAAACTTATATTTGTTTTATTATATTAATTGTTACTCGCTATATAATTTTATGACTGAAAGTCATTATAACTAATACTATACTGTTATTCATAAAAGTGACCGACGCTATGTGTAGCGTACTTACAGACAAAATTGCCACTCAATTTTAGACTATGAAAATAAATATTTTGCTATAACAGAAATGATACCAATAATTTAATGCATTGGTGTAGATCATCAGTTTTGGCGTTATTTAAGTGAAGTTTAGATGATTCCAGTAAGTATAAACGCTACTATTATCACTTAAAATAGTTTTCTAGAGTTCAGGTGTTTCACCTTACTTAATATTCAAAAAATAATATTTTAGTACTAAAGTCTTCTAAATGGAATTGTGAGTTGCGTAGAAGCCCTACATATAGCCACTAATTTCCATGTATTGTTAATTTGAATCTTCTAAAACATCAGTCTTCCTATACAGCTATAAGTAAAAACTGTATAAAAGTATACATAGCTTTGTGATTTTGAATTTATGAAATACATTTTCTATTTTAACCAGCCAGTGATCGAATATGGTACTCATGGTACTCATGGATATCATGTTTATACTTTGCTTAATTGGCCTTGTAAGTGGTGTAACTAGACTTTTTAAAAGTTAACAGTATATAAAAATAGTGTGAATAAGATCTTATATCCTGATTCAATGTCAACATTTTTTGAAGCTTACCATTATAAACTTCCAAAATAATGAGATATCCAGAGCAGAGTCTACACTTTCCTGAAAGGTTGGCAACTCACCTGACGCTCGGGTGCAGGTGTTGATGAGTGACTCTGTTTACTTAATGTTAAGTAACCATTTGATTGTTTGTCTTATAACATAAACATAAATTATCCATAAAAAATATTAAATATTTATGACATTATTTAAATGAATATTCCCAGTTCTCACTATAAGTGTTGTCTTTTCATCCAGTCCACTGCTTGACGTCTACCTCCCTAAGAAAGGAGAAATTGTCCATAAATTTCTGTTTGGGCAACTGTGGTAGCCATCACAGAGCAAAGCTTCGCAATGGAAATGCTGCTATCCATCTACTCCTTGTTGCATTTGAGCTACACTAGTATAGTACAATACCTGGTATAGGGGGATGTATTATTACTATTTATCTAGTCCCATATGGCTTTGTTTTCTTTCATTGATTCACTTCACTCTAAAACATGTAGAAGTTTGTCTATAATCTGTGAACAAGCTATATATTATTCAAGTTGAGTAAAAGTTAGGTAAAGTTTGTAATAACAATTCAGTTAACGATCAAACTGATTGTGATAATAAACCAGATAATATTCAGTTCGATTTATTAATTGTAGTACATTCATCCGAACATCATAACAAGTGCCAAAGGTAGGTTCAAACTCCACATAGAACAAACATTTATGGAATGAACATTCATGTCTGTACTGTGTTTTGATGTGATACATATTAAATATAATGTTTGTTATACATACCTCCTACCTTATAGAGTTTTTGCAGTTGGCCATTTTGGTTAGTTGGTTATTTTTATTACATACATACAAACATTTTTTTATATGTTGTAGAATTATTGTTTGGTGTAAATATGTGTCTCATAAAGATTATTTTTAAGGCTGAATGGTACTTGATAAAACTTGACAAGTGAAACTCATCTTTAGTCTTCGGGAAAGGATTACTTTGTTCACTGGAACATTATAACATGTATAAAATGCAAATGAAATAGTGGCCAGAAAGCTAATTAAATGTACATATGTGCCTTTTGAGTTAATATTGATGACTTTGAATTAAATATCAATATTCACAACAGATTAATATAATCTTTTATAACAATAACCTTGCGAGTGGTCTAATATGTATTATTTATTTGACTGAAAAAGTTTTTATGTACATTAATTATGAATTAGGCAGTTCTTATCTATATGGCATCAGATACTTGACCATATACCATATACCACCAATTATTCACAACCAACATTAAATAGCTGTGGGGTATCAGTGGAGTAGAATAGTATGATAATATGTATAATACCTATCTCTGTACAAAGTATCGTAAGAGGCAACTAAGATACCTGGACCGACAAATGGCGGTATATCCATTCAAAACAGCACAGCTTAAATACTACAACGGGGGCAACTCCTCGCGAAGTTGCGCTCTGCGATTGCCTATCTGATGATGATGGTAATTATTTCAAAAAATGCATAATCATACAGTAACATTGATTTTAATATTTACTATTTATTCATTGATAAATTTTAGTGAGTTTCTACATCTTACTTTGTTTCGTTTTGGATTCTACATTACTGATAAGTAAGCTGTATGAAAATACATTTCTGACAGTGTAGAATTTAACCAAAAAATAGTTGCATAACCCCTAGGTAGGGTTAAGGTAATAATATTTCTATACCTTTAAGGGTCATCTATAAAGTACGTCACACGTAAAGGGGGAAAGGGTTGACAATATGTGGCATGTTGTTGCAAAGGGTTTTGAAAATCTAATACGTCTAGAGGTATTAAATCGCGTTTTTAGAATATTAATTAATCTATGAAATACGGTCTAATTGTTTTGTTGACGAGTTCATACCCGCTCTAGTGTGCCACATTTCTCTATGTGAAATTGCAAAACTTGTGATATCACACTATGGATTTCAGAAATGTCACATTTCTGAAATCCAACTGTGACAAGAACGGGGGGGGGGGTAGGTGGCTCAAAAATCGTGTGACGTACTTTATGGGTGGCCCCCTTACTTGATTACAATTATACTATTTTCACACCCTGGCTTTGCACAGATTGAAATAAATGCTGTAAATAGGCTTCCCCAAATGATTATTATATAAAAGTATAGTGACTGTGTGATAAGTATGCAAAGTATGGTTTATTTTTTATCAAGGATCGATAATATTTTAAATTTCAAAATTAAGATCTATTCACAATCTATTATACTTTAACCCAACACCAGGATAAGTCGCGTGTGTTACGCACAACAAAATAGACAAATACGCAGAGACAGAGTGAGCAAACCAATATTTATCCTTTAATTACATTTATATAAATGTTTACTCATCGGGGATCGAACCCACGGCCCTTAGCGTGCAGAATGGATCACTACCATCTGCGCCATCGGGCTCGTAAACTTTTTATTTGTAATATTTTTTATACGTGAGGCCATATTAATTTCCAAATACTCATAAAAATAAGCGTATCTGTCTAAAAATAGTTTCAGTTATTCATATGAATCGATATAGTATAGGTATTGTGAACTTATGAACTCGGCTATATTTTCAACGTTTATTAAGAGTCGGCCATGTGTGCACGAAACATTCTTTTGACTACAGCACGCGCTGCGGGGTCATTGACATGCAACTCTATGAAGTGTTTCTTGCAGTCGATTGTTCAGAGGCAGGATCGTGTTTGTACTATTTGATCCGTCTGCCCCTACCCATTATATACTCACAAAACAAATGGGTTATTTTGCTGGGTTTGTTATATTTAATACGAATCTATGATTGCTTATTTTAACACCAATACATAGTTTTTCTCATATTTATTAAACCAATGAAAACAACTTTTAACAGTTTCAAACGGATTTTATAACACTTTTCTACAATAGTTTTCGATCCCTTATGGCCTCTTTGCAACCTTCTGACTGTATGTTCATGATTACCTTTAGTATCGATGCCTTTTGACACTAGATGTCCCGGGCCATGCTTAATCAGTTCACTCTCAGAGGCGTGGAAGCGTCTCAAACGTACACACATACTTTCGCTTTTTCACATAAATATCGATACTGTTGGGTATAGGCCTCCGCATAAAGGGGAAATGGTGCCAAAGAGCGTGACTACCGAGATGGGAATGCTGCTGCCCATTCCAAACTTGTAGCATTTGAGCTACGTTGTTTCGGATAGATATACCGCCGCCTGTCGGTTCCGGTACCTCAGTCACCTTTTAAACAGTTGGTGGTACTATTCTACTCAGGCGTCGTGCTCCATAGATTATTCTTCATTATCATCATCATCATACTAGCCATTTGAAGTCACTCCTGGATTGCCGCGCTGGGCAAGCGTGTTTGCAGACGCAGAGCACTGGAGCTGCATTGTCTCGGGTGAATATACCGCCATCTGTCGGTTCTGGTACCTCAGTCGCCTCTTACGACACCTAGTGCAGTAGTAGCTACTATTCTAGTCTGAAGGTACCTCGCGGCAGATACATAGATTATTAGGTGAGATTATAATGCGAATTGTTGCAGGCTGGTCATCAAGCGTGCTACGTGATGGATATACATAGCCTCAGAGAAAAACTTCAAGTGATAAAACTTGGATGAAGGTAATTAATGTGGTTTATAAGCATTGTGGAAATATATGTATTTATTTTGTAGTTTACAGTAAGAGGTGTCTGTTAATATAAATAATTGCACATAATGGGATTAAACTCTTTTTAAATGCACACAGTAATATCAGTTTTTCATTCTATACTAGCTGTTACATAGGTGGGGGGATCGAGACCGTGCGCTGCCGCAGTCTTCTGCAGTCTCATTGACTCGTCTTGTTGTTGTTGTTGTGTGTTGCAGTGTTGCCTCACTGATGGCAAGTTTTTACCAAAGAAATCAAAAAGTAACATATAGTTTTGGTAGAAATATTAAATTACTTTAAGTAATAGTAAGAATATAAAGTAAATGCAATTATGATACATAACTTATACATACGAGATATAAATTCTGTTAATATAGGTACATTTGTTATAAGTTGTACTATTTTATTATTAATATAGATATTATAGTGATTTACATAGTTAGTTCGTGATCTGTATACTAGAAACTGTTGAATATATTTAGATTTATGTGTGTTGTATCTGTATATATTTATATATATATAAATAAATATATTATGTATATTTGAGTATTGCTGTACGCGTAGCATTTATCTTTCCTTAATTGTAGTTGTACAAACATCCATTCAGGCTGAGGGTCAAAATGGATGTTTCATTGTTGTAAAAAAACGCTTTTGCCAACCTGAGTTATAAATTGATATTGTAATTGTATTTTAGTTATGAGTAATAAAGTGTGGTATATATAGTTTCTATGTTATTTTATTATTACTGGCACTTTGTGTAGAAAGTCTTCGAACATGGTGACGGGTAGGGGTTCACCTACATCAGTTATTCCTAAAGTGGTCCAGATCCACTGGGGGTCCACCGGAGGGTTCACTCGACGAGAGTCTACGTTGGGCGTCGCAAAAAATGGGGATTTATACTTTGTAAGCAGGTTCCATGAAACTAAAATGAGGGCTTGTCTTCTCCTATTAGGCAAATAGTATTTAAAGAAGTCTAGCGACTGTTACTTGGTAAAACTTGTGTAATAATATCCCATATTATTACACAAGTTTCTGGTACAAACGTGAAAATGAGTTTGTGTATATATACAAATGTCAAGGATAAACGTTACACAATTTATTTTCGAATTTTTTTTATGAAAAATCGATTCCATTTACAAATGTTATTTTGGTGGCAACAGGTGAATCTCCTGCCATGTTTGGGCGATATCGTGGATTTGTTAGCTATCTTAATAGAATTATATCAGAGGTAATTGCATTTTATTGTGTTATCCACGGGCAAGCTCTAGTAGCGAAAGTCTGACTGATAGATTGCGTTAATCGCTTCAATTTGTAATTAAAGCAGTGAACAAAATTATAAGCAATGCATTAAAAACGCGCTTATTTGCACAATTGTGCGCTGTAAATGTACGCTGTGCTAATGTAATGTGAAGTACGCTGGTTGTCGCTGTAGATGCAAGTTAATCAAGATTTTAATCACTTATTAGCTCAGTTTTAGAATTTCTGGAACGTAAAATCCTGATTAAAAAAACCTAATCAATTTCAAAGCAGACATCGCGTATTTACCATTTTGAATAAAACAAATTAATGACCTCAACTTACAAGCGGACAAGCCTTAATTGAATAAAAACAATGTTGTTTTATTTTTTATTGGTTAAGTTGGCGCGAATTTTCAGTTCTCAAATTTAATGCACAAGCAATTAGTTTTAAAATGATTTTATGAAACCTGAGCAATGTTTTCCCAGTTGTCAACATTTTGACATACGCGGTGTTAGAACTTACGCGACGATAATGTTTTTCGATACTGATAATGTTATTATTTATTGTTGTATTCATCTAATACTAAAGTTTTATGACTGACTGTTTAAATTTTTTATTCCCAATGAACGAATCATTTATCGATTCGGTATTTTGTTTCTAAATACTAAAGTTTTCATTCGTATCGGTCGTGTTTCCGAAAATTGTAATTAATAATATCATTAATATTAATCTATTTAAACTGCTACTGTTCTTTATCATTAACGTCTTTATCTCCACTAAACATAATTACCATAATATATTTTTACTCATACTCAGAAAGAAACATTTAATAAAAAATATGTGTAGATGGCAGGTAGTCAATAAGTAGATATATATTACTGGAAGGACCGCACCAAGAATTTATATTCTATTTATATTCTAGCATCTAGTTTATGATTATTCATAAACTAGATGCTTCGAAGGAAATAGTTTGTTTTTAAACTATTTTTTATGATTAGAAACAGGAATAATAATTTCAATTGAAGTGAAGAAAAAAATGTAACGAGCACTAAGAAATCAAAACTCCCTAAAATATTAATTATACTTTAAGATTCTTCACGTTCATCTTTTTTATTTTAAATTAAATTTAGTTGGTACAAAGTTTTCATAATTAGTAAAAAAAAATTCTTTACTGCTACTAAATTGTCGTTCCTAGAAGACCATCTGGTAGGACATACCTTTTTAAGGGTAATCAAATATTTTTCAGATGAATCGTCACTTAGCGTCACTTAGTCCAGCGTTTTATACTGCCAAAAAAAGTATATAATTTTTCTAAATTATCGAAAAAAGTCGATACTTCACGAACATGTCTCGCAGCATTGTTCAAAACCAAGTTAAAAGCGTGCGCAGCATAATGAACATAATCGGCATTTGGAGCATGCTCTTTTATTAGGGTTTGTAATCCTCCATACACACCCAACATAACATTTGCTCCATCGTATCCCTGTCCACTACATTTAGTCAAATCAATTCCATACTCTTTAGTCAAATTTAAAATGACAGTTTTCAGAACTGCAGCACTGCAATCGGTTACTGCTATAAATCCTAAAAAGGACTCGCAGATTTTTATTTCTTTAGGCACATTATCATCATTTTCTGCAACCGAGATATATCAAAAAACTACAGATAATTGGTCAATTTATGACAAGTCTTGTGTATCCAGAATATTGTCAGAAATGGAGCTTATTTAATTTCTGAGATAATATTATTCCTAACGGTGGTACCAAGCAAACTAATAATTTCGGTTTTAGAAGTTCATTTAAAGTTGCATCACAGTTAGATAGCAGACGTGAAATTGCCATTAAATTGACAGAATCAGAATCATGCCCCCACAAAGGTAGATTACAAGATACTAAAGTAATTATAACATTAATTATACGATGCAGTACATCTCTCCAGAATGTAATTTTGCTATCGATTTCACTTTTAAATAGAGTATTGATGGTGTTTCCTTGCAACCAATTATTATAAGAGAGTGAGGCACTAATATGCTGCTGTGACTTTTCATGGTCAAGAATAGTTTGTGTGAAATTGCTTCTAACCGAAACACCGTTAACCCAAGCAGAGGAGTACGATTTGTTTTGACGATTCGCTAATTACCAACATAAGTGACAGTGCGGTTTGTTTAAAACGTTAGAATAACATAACCATGGTCTTATAATTTTTATGCCTGCCTGATTGAAATATGCATAATAATAAGCCGAAAAAGGTCGGTAATACTCTGAAACGTTTGGAAATGGTCCTTGTGGTTTTAATGTATCCAATTTAAAAATTATTTTTCGTTCGCATTCAGTTAAATTGTCACCAAAATGTCATCTATCTGATGAACTTATATTACAATCTGCAGATTTATCAGAATTGACATTGACGTTGACTTGGGGTTCCCCGATTACTGGATGGACATCCGATAAAGTATGCGCTTGGCTTTCTTCTATTTACGGATGTATATGTGACGAAGAACATGCTTCAGAAGAATCTAAAAATAAACGAGTAATTGTTAAATAATAAATAAGACTAATTTGATACTAAACTAAAAAGAGTTATATATAAATAAATAACGTTACTAAGGGTCATAGTTATTGAGTATTCAGTTCAGACGCACACAGACTACGCGGATTGTGCTCGTACATATTAGTAGATACAAAATCACCTGCAGCCCGTCCGTGCATTACTATACAGCTGCGTGCTATTTAAACGCAGCACGTAGTGTAGTGGACATACAAAACGAGAACCCAAAAGCGAGTCTGCACATCTGAAGTTCTCAACACGCAATTAGCGATACGATACGGACTGATAGACAAACAACAAAACAAATCGATCCTATAGATAAGTTAGAATTTTATTTTTTCCAATTTTAATCAAGGCACGGGTCCCTAAAAACAGTATAATTGTGAAAATCGAGGGGGAGACAACTTTTTGTGACGGACAGATGGACAGATCGAAATTAAAAGATTTCCTTGTTTATCGATGCGATCTCTTCCAGGCAACCTTAGGACAGAAAAGAAATACAATAATAAAAAGGCAGCTTGAGGTGCATAGTAATTAAACTAATGTAAACGATAAACTAAATATAAACGATCAACTAACATGAAATATATGATAATGATAGGTAGTACTCCTCTACCATTCCCCGAAAAATCGGCAGGGATTGCGCGCGTCTGATCGACAAAGGAAGCGCATTCCACAGCTGAACAGCTTGAACTGATATATATATATATATATACATGTATCTCTTTACAGAGCCAGTCCGGTTACATAATCAAAAAATAATCGTAAATCTAATTGTTTAAGATAACTTTATTTCTCGTAAAGAATTATAATTAATTTACTTCCTGAGAAAATAATATTTAGCGGTAGATAGATGAAACAAAAAATATTGGATCGCATATAATTGGCTGATATTGGACGTGAAACCACAGATGTAAAGCGCGGTGAGCGTAGTTGCTTTTTGTGTTTTATTCACATTTGTTCTGTTGTGTTCGTTTTATGTGTGGTCTACTGGAACACACACACAATAATATTGCATTACATTCTTTTTTGTGTTACGCGCTTATTCTTTAGTCTGTTTTTTAATAGTCCTTTGCTTTAGGGCTTATCTGTCCGTAGTTCCCTTTCTTACTACGAATTAATCAACCCGATTTGGTATGACATCACTATTATCTCGCGGAATGTACTGACATTTTTTTAATCTATAAAGGGTAAAACTCTGTTTTGCGAGTTTAGAAAAGACATAAAAGAGAGGACATCCCAAATTTCACTTGTTTTTTTCATATTCTAATGAACAAGTGAAATAAACGAACAAAAGTTTATTGATTATACATACTTGCTTTATAATATAGTAAAAAGAATATAAAATATAAATAAATATTTATTAAACGATTAAACTTCTTGTTTAAAAGCCATGATACAGTTTTGTTTTCAATTTTCTCTAATTTGTAACAAAAAAAAAATTATTTACATAGTCAGTAATTTTTTGTAATACAACAAAGCCTTTTTTAAATTAATATGTTTACACAATATATCATACATTGACCTGATTTTGAGATAAGTCGTATAAGTACTTGTGTTACTAACTTAAGACATAAAGATGTCGCAAATATAATACTTAAAAACTTATTTAACACCCAGACAGAGAACAAGCTCAATATAAATACTCATCATATAGATGTTTGTCCCAGGTGGGGATTGAACCCACGACCCTTGGCGCACGAGATAAGATCTCTATAATCTGCACTATCGCCCCGTCGGAAGGCTCTGTTTGCTCAGTTCATAAATCAATGACCAAATGATCAGGCAGAGTCAAATTATTTCTTATTTGAGTAAAAAAAATAAATAAGACACGTAATTCAAATAATATTCCCAACAAAATGTTGCTTCTACTAAGATGTAATTGATAAAATAAGACATTTTCTTTTTTTATGAGTACAAATCAAAACCTTAATGGTTATACATACATATATATTAACCTACGTAGTTATTCTGGACACTGTTTGAAATTAGAATTCCTCTACTCATACAAAATATAAAATGACAGTAAACATTCTTATGACGAGTTGTGTGAAGAGGCGGTTTTCGACTATTCATGTCATAATCTAAATAAAAAGTCGGTGAGGCCTTTTCACTCTTTAGCTCGCAACATTCGATCAGTGGTTCATCACTACGTAGCCAGCTCTATGTATATATAGCGTAATCGGCTGTATTTTTACTTGTAACGTACAAAATTTGTACTAAAATTTAAAACTAACCAACAAGCGCCTTAATCTTTAGACTGGAATTGTGTGGTAATAATATAAGTTGATTTTTTAGGGTATTTTATGAAATGCGCGGTAGTATGCAAGGATAACGTTGTGACAATAAAAAACACTCGTGCATATACAATCAGGATATATATATTTTTTCTTTAATCAGAGAACTCACTCGTCACAAGTTCACAAGGAGAGATCAAGATATATGTCATGGAGTTGGTCGACTATTCGCAGACAGCTGAACACTAAAAGCTTAGGCGCTAAGGTGAGCATATCCTCACTGTAGCCTATAAATCTGTTTTGCATGTTGCACGTAGATTACCTATTGGGATGTACCAAGAGTGACAAACTGATGATGGTCCTGCCTGATAGCATCAACTTTATAAATGCCTTCCTTACCTTCTTACTGCCAGTCCAAAACACAAACACATACGCATTCTTTTCGTAGAGCAGTACACCACGATCGCAGGTGATGGACACTCAAGTTCTTCACTTAAAGGCATCTTTGAATATCGCTTTCTATCAAGCTACGATTTAGTTAATCCTGCGCAGTGCGTATGTCTCCGGTGGCACTGCTTGAAATTTGATGGACTCATTAAAATCGTAAAGAAAAGAGAGGCTATGCATTGTCATCCTTTCCACAAAGATAGTGATTAAGTCGGCAATTCTATTATAAAGAGAGTAGAAGATTCTAGCAGCCGAAAGTTCTTATAAGCTAGGTGCAGAGCTGAGGTTTGGCCCCACCAGTTGTCAAGTATGGAAATACAAGGGGAATTAATGACGGAAATTACATATGCATTCACTCTTTATTGGGGTCGGGGTTCGGGTAAGCGGTCGGCCTGTGAGTTGGGGCGGTGGACATTAATGGAATCCCGCCTAACTAGCGTATAATGACAAGTTGCATTAAACATTGCTTTCAAATACCGTGACAATTACAAAAGTTATTTACACAAATACAATACTGAGGTTTTGTTTCATTTATAAGTTTTCATTAATTAATTTCAAATCAGTAATATTGTCTATGTTTATTTTAACACTTCCAGCGTTAGCTATGAAAGCCTCCATTTATTTTATGGAATATTTAATATTCGAAATGTTCTCTATTGAGTAAAACATGGTAGTCTTTTTTGAATGTACGTGAAATCCGTTTCAACGTCCGTTGTATTGTTTTAAACAAAGGTCGTGATAGGTAGTGACTTTTTTGTTTTACATTGCATCGGGTCGCATTGCACAGCCCATACAAAATGTGCAGATACGATTTGACAATTACAAAAAAATCAGTCAACCATTGTTGGTTTCAAATAGCAAATGGGATGCTATATTTTTTGACTAACAATTGATCCGGGTTTATCGAGAAGATTGGCGGCTCCAACTCGGAGCGGTGGGGGATTATCTGCAACTAGAGGCTTAGTTGTCCTGTTGTTGTGTGTTTTTGTTATCGCTTTTTGTTGTATTGCTTCGCCATGTCTAAATACAAATCTACTTTTTACTGTACCTTACACCTGAGGCGAGTTGATTTTTTTCTAGTAAATATCATATTAAAATCTCTTCAGGTTATTTTTAAATCCGAGGTAAGTCGCTTAAAGTACTTGTACTACGGATTTCAGACAACAGAGGAAATGTACTAAATGAAATGAAATACTTCATTACATCAAAATAACAAATGTTATCATTAAGGTCTATACCAGTATTTCGAATTGCAAGTAATGTTAAAAATTAACGATACTCGTTATTTTTTAACTAACGTTACCTGCATTGATGCTCAGTACCATATTTTAACGGTATTCTGTACCCTGGTATGCTGTAGTTTTGTTTTATTTTGCCTTATAAACTACAAAAAAGATTGTTGAGCTTGAGTAACAAATATCTCTACATCTACTAAAATCCATTTTCTGATCTTCATAATTGCCTAGTGGTTTGAAAATGTAAGTAATATTTATATTAGTGCACACTTAAGTAGGTAATGTAGAAAAATGTGAACTCGTATGTTTTCAAAAGGTTATTATATAGACAATAGTAATAATAATTTATTATTTTAGTGTAAGTCTCCTCGCTGTCTGTTTGTCCCTATATATGCTTAGATCTGCAACATAAAACTACAACTTTGATGCAGTTTTTGTAATAGATAGAACGATTTAAAAGAAAGGTTTATATATATACGCTGATACCTCATTGCACCCGTGCAAAGCCAGGGTAGGTTACTAGTAATCAATAAAACTATTGTTAAGCAAGAATGTACTATATTATTCCAGGTGTAAACAAAGCGAATGATCAACTTAGCAACATATACATTTCTAGTATAAACTTAGCTATGACTCGTGCTATATTATGGGAACTTGCTAGTTACATTTCACAAAGCAAAAGCCGCCCAGGGTCTTGCTGGTTTCTTCTCTTTTCTTCTTTTAACGAGGAAGCACGACTGACCAGACCCGTCTGAGTGACACTGAATAGTTCCTGTGATAGAAGAAAAATAGTTCCTAAGTTAATGGATTTGCCGGGAGCGTGCAGTATGCAGTATGGTGCGTTCCAAGTAATTGAAACTGTCTCTGTTTAATATGCTGTGTCAACATGTTGATACCTGCAATTAAAAACGTAATTTTTATATGGGTTATGTGTGTATATCCAATAAATGTATATATAAAATATAATACCACCCAAAAGGCATAGTTGATTTTATTTGCACAATAATTATTAGGGAATAATTTGATGAAGGCTGAAGGGATATGACCTGGGGTAAATAAGGCCTTGGTTTAAAATAATGAAGTCGAAAGACGAAATCAACCGTTCATAGAATTTTGGGGTATGAAAAAACCTTTTATTCGATGAAAAAAGTTGTTTGCGTAATGTTTATTTTTTGTTATACTGATTTGTTCGCTTGTCTGCTAAGTGGTTTTCAAACTTCAGACTCATGAAATGAGGTATTACACTCGTAACTATTTACACCTCCAAATAGCAGTGTTCGCATTGTGTGCCGGTTTTAAGGACGAGAGAGGAGTGAAATTACTCGTTAATGTGACATAATATCTGCAAGTCACAAAGTTGGCAATGCGCTAGTGATATCCTTGTGATATTACGAGCGTCTATATGCTGTTAACGATCGCGCTAACTGTACGCTTGTTTTTCGACCTAGACTAATAAAAAAAGTAAACATTTCGATTCAATTGCTGTAACGCTATAACACTTTTGTTCTCTAAAAACGGTAGCTGAATCTCGTTTTGGCAGCGTTTTTGTGATGGGCAATTATGAAATCCTATATTCTGCATGTTCACAAACATTGCTGGTATTTTATTTAATTGATCGATGTTTGCTTATTTTTTTTGTACATCCGTTCTCTTGTATGGCGTTCCACTCACTGGTCATTATTGGTACATTGTCTGAATAAGATTTACAACACTAAACTATAGACGCCACGATGTCATTCAGCATTTAATTATAATATAAAACTATCAATTTATTGTTAACCAAACATGATGATGAGGAACCGATTGATGGTGGTTTATTCATCTGAAATAGCTCTAATGCAATAGGGCAAGGATGGGCAGCAACTCCCTTGCCCTGCATAATTATTAATCCTATACAATTTAAAGAAAATACTATGAGTGTTTGAAACGTGAAACCGTCAAGAACTATTCAACTTTGATTTGGAACTTAAAGAATTAACGCTTCTAGAATTCTTTTATCGACAAACTTATATTTTTTCAAATGTTAAGACTAAAACCTAATATTACACGATTAATACAAGCCCAGAGGCTACTTCTGAGACATTGTTTGTTTTTGTTCCTAGACGTAAGTATTCACAATGACTTATGTTTGCTATAATTCTAATATTAAAAATCGATTATTGATAGTGACTTATTGAATTCTTTGAAATTATTCTTTTATTTTAACTTTTTATTTTTAATTTAAGGTTAAAAATTAGTTGAAAAATTACAATATCATCTGTTAATAATAATTCTTTTTATTTTCTCCACAATCACTTAAATTTGTTGCATGATATAATTTCTATACACTTGAATTTTGTAAGCTAAAAAATTAGTACGCCTGCTAATAACCAAACAGTGTCACTCAATATATTTTCACCGCTTTTGTATAACTATGTATATGTTGTATTACAAATAAAAAATTCTTTAAATTGAATTGAATTCTAAAGGAATGTGCTGCGATTGAGATTATTTTGTTGCCTGTGCACTACTTGTAACTCTACTGTGTACTTCACATTTTTAAGTCTGGTGGGTAAATAGGTGAAAATTACAGAGCATCGTTCTGGCTGTATCTAAATTATTTCATATTTTACGTTAATCACCTAAGATTGCCTAATTAAATGCCCAATGTGGCTTCATAAAAATTCTGTATATTGGCAACTTACTTAACTATAAAACAATTTCTGTATGGCGTTTGACAAAGGGTCAGGTGGATGCATTTCTTACTGATTAAAAAGTTAGTAATATTTTGTATGCATAAAAGCTTGGCGTACCTTGCTCTTGCCTTCAATAATTAAAATGCCTAAATTGATTTTATCTCCTCACTTATTGTATGTAAAATAAAATAGTATTAATTAATTCCCTTGACACTTAAAACTATAAAATTATTAATAATATGCTTAATAAAAAACACGGGCTTTATCGTGTTTTGAAAACAAGGGACCAATGCATTGCATTTGATGAAAAACAAAACTTTCGTGTTCTATATGATTCAATTAACAAATATGTAAAACAAAATGATTATTACTAGTATACAGAATACAGGAATAAGATTTATTGCTAGCTAAGCAAAGCAAAAGATATCAAGAACCCTCTTAAGTCCCTTTATATTATTCAAAAGCCTCGTTCATACAAATCATATGGAATTTATTGTATAAATATACGCGAATATTGAAGAGACGCTTCACAACCATCGACAACCGTTGGTCTAATGCAGCCATATTCATGCAGCCATAGTCCTGACTTATTGCAGCACATACGTTGATATTAAACAAAATCTATCTAGGTCAGGAACATAGTAACATAACAACCCGCTAGTTAGAATTAATAAATAAATAAATTCCCACAAAATCTCATATATTGACCTGATCCCGTGATGTCACTCAAAAGACTTGTGTTACGGACATCAGACAACAGAGGAATCACAAATATATCACATAAATACATATATTTAATACTTAGACACAAAACAAACATAAATATCATCATATAAATATTTGTTCTGGGTAGGGATCGAACCCACGATCTGTGGCGCACAAGATAGGATCACTACCATCTGCGCCATCGGGCCTGGTTACAACATCTCGCATTTACAACGTTCTGCGAACTATTTACAGCAGTGACGTCAAAAGAGTCAAAACAAAGTTTCGAAACACGATAGAGTGACATAAAGCTGTCCGTGCAAAAAACAAGATACACTTAAAAATCCGCGCTCGCAACTTTGATCATGTGACGTTGGGCATTATTAATTTCCATTGCTTTGATGAGCTTACTAGATATTAGACTCGTATAAAACCAAACGGAGAATTCCTTGTATTTAGATAAATCGTCAGTATAACAACACTTTCACCTGTTGTGAATATATCTGCCTAGTCGTTCGTGAGTATATCTGCTTCAATTACGTTTTAGTGTTAATTGGTCACTTCGATTCTGGTACCTTTACTAAGTTTTGCACTTAGCTTTCCAAGGTGAAAAATAGGTGTGTCCAAATATATCGCATGAACACTGAAGAGTTCTAATAATTCAATTGAATATCTGGATCCTAATTGAATTAAATATCTGGATTCTAATTCTATTGCAGATTTGAATTCTAATAATTATATTGAATATTTTGTAGGTTCTACTTTTCCCAGAACTCTGTTGGACATATATTATACTTAATCCCGGGGAACAAATCTCAATATTCTTACACATTTCGTAATAATATAGCAATTTCATAAAGACAAGTCTTATTTGATTGCAATCTTGACGCACTTTTATGGCCTTTGGTCACGCTAACTGACCAAACCCCAGGCTAAGCTGAGCCCTATGTAGTACCTATGGCTTTTTATACAGATCTGAGGTAAACTTACATTGGATTTTTCAAAGCCTTCCAAACTAAGTATTTTTGAATGTAATATGACGGTCAGCATCAAATTTTATCGCAATAGATAATAATATATGACTACATAGTATCAAGTTACAGTCAATATATATATAGGCTGTAGTCATATTTATCATCAAGCAGACTGTGTTTGTTTGTTGACTTCATAATATAAACAATATATATATAACAAACAAACACAGTCTGCTTGATGATAAATATGACTGCAGCCTGTAGACACTCGTGTCATCACAAACATATCACTTGTATGTCGCCAATCTTTTAAACAAGATACTATATCACATACCTAGTACTTTTACTACCTCTTACACTTAAAAACGTCCACTGCTGAACATATGCCTCCCAAGAAAGGGTTAATTTGCTCATAATTTCCGCGCTAGGCAAGCGTGGTGGCAATAGCAGAACGCAGCTATCACCACCCTGGTCCGATGAGAACCGATTGAAATAAAATAAACACTAAATTTTAAGTGAAGTATATCACAATACATCAATGAATTGCGCTCCAAATTAATCAGGCTAATTCTCAAAGCTGATTTTAAATAACGTTTTGTGTATTATTAATTGTATCTGTTCTATTTTATATAACTACCTTACTATTTATTAACATACTTTATAATTTTAAAAACTATCGCAATGAATTCTTATTATGAAAAAACATGGTACTTAAGATTTACCTAACATACAGTTCTACATATTTTGCCATTTATTACTGTAATTTAATAAAAAATAGAAGTTTAATTAAACTATATATTTATTAAGCAGCCACTTTTGTAGTCTTGTTATAAATAATGTGGTTGCTAATGATTTGTGGTAGTTTATTAATAGATCTTTATATATATGATGTAACTGTCTTTTTTATAATGCTCGTACAAATGGGGAACAAAAGGCGTTTAGAATCTACGTAGGCCAGGGTGTAAACTAAAATTTGGCAGAAACGGTTAAGGTATTTTTACAAATATATCTATATCTTGAACTAGCAGCACCCCGCGGCTTCACCGCGTAGTTCCCGTTCCCGTTACATACAAAAATTAAGAATTAGTTCAAGTAATTTGCGATTTTATAATCTAATTTAAATGCGTTTTTGTTACACCACATTTTAGGGTGACTTGAATTCTCTTTGACGTTTTATGCCATGTCACACGAGAATAAAAAGTATCCTATGTCCTTCTTCTGGTTCTAAGCTACCTCCCCACTTATATTCAGGAAAATCAGTACAGCCGTTCTTCAATTATAAATAGTGTAACTCGACTTTCTTCTTTTTGTATAGATGTAAAGCATAGACGTTAACAGCGTCATCGATTTCTTTTCAAATTATGCCATACATAACAACTTTAAAATTTGCTATAATAGTGATCTGTTTTGTTTTCCTTGAAATAAATAAATAAAAATGTCTTAGGCAGGGCCAATGTTCAACAGTGGATAATTCTATGATTGATTTATTTTATATAATTTTATTGAATAATATATAGGGATATAATTGACTTAAAATGTTTCGAGAGCATAACTGTAGCTGCTTCTGGAAGTATTGAGCAGAAATGTAAGGAGCCAATTTTACCATTCGAATTAGCATCCAAAAACGACTACACGTAACAGCAAGTTAAACAAAAAAAGGGTTCAAGAAACAGGCCATTCTGATCGGCGATTGTACTAAACATTAGATGGATTACGGCGACAAAAGTGCTGAACTGTTTGAATAACAACGCTACGAGTCGATATTGTTACATAAGCGGTATTAGGAGGCTTTTAGAAAGGGCGACAGGCAGGTAGACTTCATAACTCCTAAATAGTTGAATGCCACTTCGGAGAATGCATTAAGGCTTTTCGAATTATGAGATATTTCTACGAAACAACCTTTGAATTGAAAAATAAAAGAAACTACATGCATACATACAACATACCTGTGTGCCATCGGGGTCGGCAGAGACTATGGATTTCACTTGCTACGATCTTCGCAAACACTTCGCTTCCCTTACCCGCATTATTCTATTTATACATGCTTGTCTATTCATACTTCTGAACTAGCCCTTGTTTAATACCTCTTCTACCTGGTTAAGATATCTTCGCCTCGGTCGTCCTATACCAACCCTTCACTTCCACTATATATATTTTTGCAGTCATTCTATTTTCATCCATACTTTCTACATGTCCAAACCATCTTAACATTCCTTTCTATTGTTGTCACCACATCATCTTTTACACTACATCGATCTCTTATTACACTATTCTTTAATTTTTCTCTCAAACTCACACCATACGTGCTTCGAAGTACTCTCATTGAAAAATGGAAAAAAATCTTAAAAGATAATGATAAATAGTAATTTATTGAATATATAAACAGTAGTTAAAATATATAGAAGCATAAAATATTTGAGTTCAAAAGGTAAGAAGTAGGATATATCAATAATTGCAAATTCACCGTTCTTTTAAATATAGTCAATGACAACCTACATCTAGTTTTGAGAGGAAGTTCTAGATTGCATGCAACACACTCGGCCCGAGCAATATAAGATAAAAAATCGGCGTGGAATGCATAGGCACATTAAGTCAAAGATATAATATTAAAAGTATGTAAAATATATTTTTCTTAGTTTAAAATTTTCCGCACAGTCGCGCGTTTAATGTCATTAAATTTTATCTGTCGTTAAATAATTATAACCTAAAAACGTCACATTGTCATAATCTGAGAAATTACTTGTTTAAATAAAATACCACTAAAATAGTTGTGATTTGGAACTGACATTGTAAATAATAATATTAAATGTCGTTTCTTTTCTTACAGAGAAACTCAATTGTGTTTGATTGACTGTGTCGTCCATCGTATATATCATCGTATATACGTATATGTCGTGTGGATAACATAATATTATATTATAAGTATTTTTCGTAAATGTTATAAAATAAATTAAGTCGATATGTCTATCGCGCAATATTCCAGGTTAACAAGAGTGACGGCGCAGCACTGCGTTGCTGCTTCGGGTAGCGTTCGGTTCCTCGAGTGTGAAGAACTCGAGAATTGGCGCTGTCATGAATTATCTGAGCACCACGAAATGTGGTGCGTATGGAGTCTACTTCATTACATATTGTAAAACCAAGTCATCCGGCGCGACTGTCTGTCTATTCGCATCGGAAACTGCGGCACGAATTTTTATACGATTCGCACACTTTTATTCTAGCCGTCTTTTCGTCAAGCCGACCAAAGATATTAACCCTAACTTACCGTAGAATAAGAACGAATGAGTCCACGCCGCCCCCTCCCCATATAATTCTATTTTAATCATATGTATAGAAAGTGATTTTTTTATGTAGAAGTTTATTCTTATTTTTTCTATATGTTAATACTTTATCGAACGTCACTAACTCATGCCACACTATGTTATGGTCTTAAGAGGAGAATGCACGGATGGGCAAAGTAATTCTTTAGTTTTTGTTCACAATGGCTAAAATATCACGATTTTTGATAAAAATTATACAAAATATTATGCAGCCTTAGGCGAAAACCCAGCCTAATCCTCTTGATAACAAAAGACAAAAGACTCAGCGAAGTATGTTTAAAAACTTTATTAAGAATAACTTGATAATTGTCAGGCTAATAAGTCGGTTGTAGTGTTAATAATTTTTTATTTATTTTAAATACGACAGAGGCCTTAAGCATTTAATCACATTCTTTTATTTAATTAGATGGTAGTTTAACGAAAATTAATCGTAAATAATTTACTTTTAAAAATAAATTCTTCCACCGTAATGAAACTACATCTTCTCAGAGTAACATTGGCTATATTTTAGTTTTCGTAAGTAGTCCATGCGAATCCGGGTCGTGCTAGTATGTTGATGTGCCTACTTGTCTGCATGTCTACTAAAGAGACGCTCCAAACGTAAGGCAATAAAACTTCATCTATTAATTAATAGTTATATGCAGATTTGCTAGAACTGTAGTTTAGCCAAAAGGGATGTATAATAACGTGGAATGTTGGGGCGTTAAATTAAATAAATAAAGTAAATATGGCCTTATCGAGCCTACATCCAGGCCAAATCTGCGGTGCTAGTTAGATTGTTTGTCTACCTTGTGATTTGTATTACTCAGCGCTTGTCGTTTGCCGATATCAATTCTCTTATGGCTCTATCGGCCGTCGGGTCTAAGCGCAAAGTGTCTTTCTCTCTGCTACTTCAACTTGCTAATCCGCTTAGTTAAGTCAGTAAATTATTGGATTTTAGATGGCTCGTAAAGCAAATTTGAATTAGCTAATAAAGGTACTGGGAGACTTATGTCTGTGCCATGAGTCAATGCTGGTACACATTGATAAATCAGTTATACAACAAAACATGGAAGTGTTAGTAAAAATTATTAAAATATCTAAAGCTTGCATAAAATATAACCCTTTTTAGTAATTATAATGAATATCAAGTGTAATTAAGAAAAATACCTTTATTTTTGAAGAAAAAGAAAAATATTAAATAGTTACCAAAAAAAAACAATTATAGTTTGTAGAGCAACTATTAGTATAATAATAATGGCAGTGAGAGATATTTGTCTTTGCCGTAAGTAATCGCTGGTAACGCATTGATAAATTAGTATTCATATGCAAAAAAAAGTGCTAGTAATTATTTTTAAAATTTCTAACACAAGAAGTATCAGTCCCGTTTTACTAATAAATATCGGGTGTCTCATAATATATTTTTTTTTAATAAATAAAATTAAAATAAGCAGCCCTTACCCCTAATATTGTGCACTTTTTTAATTTAGGCTGTATACCACATAGCACAAACCAGGTTACAGTACCATCAAAATGTTCACCACACTGATGTCTCGCTAAGCACCAGATCGCAATCTGGTCGAAACACGAACACAACACTTTCTTTGGCTCGATTTTTCAGGATGTCGAAACGACACGGCTATTCATGCGATATGTTCCGGAAATCGGGACGCTGGTTTGAGGGATGGAGACGGTCGAGTCAGAGTAGTAACAGGAGTTGCAGGTGGTGTCCAAATTAGCTTGGACGGCCTGCGACCAGCCTGTGTTCGCTCGACGATCAAGCAAGTCATCGTGGCAGCGATCAGTCAACATTAATCCGATAAACGTGGAGACAGCAAGGCGGGACTTGACTGTCGGTAGTCAAGCTCATGGCGGGTGCTCTGGGGTTCGATGATCACACGATCAGATCGCGCCCATGACGACCCTGACGGCGTCTGTCTAATGCGACGACTTGCGAGCGAGTATCGCTGATACTCTGCGACCGACCAATGAGTACGCAACTCGAACACCCCTCGAACAAAAGGGTCATTGCCCGTACCATGTACGCGCGCACGCGAATAGAACTGCCCTAAGTAGCGTTCAATGATTCATAGAGAACGCATGTTTTCAAATACGCTTGACATAGATCATCATTGCCTCTGAAAAGTTATGTCGGCAGACTTACTAGCTGGCCAATCTCTAGACTTTATCTTCGTATTTTTTTTTTAATTAATAGACCCCGTGTCCGACTTTTTGCACTACAATAAAAGTATATAAAGGTACTGTACTTTACTTATCAAGGAATTTATGGGGACAAGTACATCTATAAGATATAAGATCAGATATGAACAAGTGTAGTTATGGGGATCTTATTTGTTAAAAAAAATAGTATCACTTCAAATCTGAATTAAATATTATAATAATTATTTCATCAGTAATATGTTATTTTCGCTTTGTGCTTTAGACGGGTCTTGTCGCAGTTCCAGTCAGTCCCACTATGCAGCATTTATGGGTTACCATGTTCCACGTAAAAGACTCGCATAGCAAACGAGTAATGCTCTATATAAAAGCCGTGAGGCAGAGTAAAATACCACCCCCTCTGTACCAGGTGTCGTAAGTGGCGACTATGGTACCAGAACCGACAGATGGCGACAGTATATCCATTCGAGACAGTGTAGCTCAAATGCATAGGGTGGGGATGAGCAGCAGCATCCCCGTCGCGAAAGCTGCGCTCTGCGATTCCCAAGACGCTTGACCAGCGCAAAATTCCCCCTATTTTGGGGAGGGTTATGCCCAACAGTGGATTTCCAATGGCTGTAATGATAATGATGATGAATGCTCTTTGACTGAGCACTACTTGCTCGTTCTTTGATGATAGACCTTGTCTGCTGGTAGACGTGTATCAATCAATAAAAATTATATACATCTTACAATGCGATACGGCAATACATTTCCAAAAATGGCGTACGCGAATTGTGCGCAGCGTATACCCAAATAGTAGACAGACAATCTCACTAGAACCGTAGGCCCTAGCTGCATACTTACCTGGTCTAAAAATCATTCGGAGTGGCAATTAAACGCTAGTCTCAAAGTACTTGTGTTACGTATATCAGACAATAAAATCACAAATATTATTTAAAATACATATTTAACACGACATATTGTAAACATTAATGTTCATCATACAAATATTTGTGGGGCGGGAGTTGAACATGGGTAGGGGCAATAGGGTAGCTAATTAAATTCTAAAGCTTATAATTTATCTTTGTAATAAATTATTTCTAATCTGCTTGGCACAAAGTGATGCGGGCGGTGGGCGGTCCGCACCACGGCCTATCCGTCACGTACGTGTACAAAGAGAGTCGCTAGCATTATAAAAATTAGAGCTATTTTGCCGTGGCCAGATAAAAAAATCAGGCGGCAATAAATTAAGAACACCGACAGCTAACGAGGGACACCGCAACATTTTTTGTCATAGAATACGTACGATTAGATATAGAAAGGGAGTGTTATATAAGATATCGGGGAGGAGATCTTTCAAATATATTCACGTGTTTCTTGTACATTTCTCTCTTTATAATGCTAGTCTTTCTTTCTTCTTCTTATAACCGACAAGTCGTTTTAATTGCTTGTATTATTTTTTTTTTCTCTCACGCACCTCACCGTGAATCGTGTGACAATCCATTTAAAAAAATATGATATGGGTGATATCAAATCCACCTAATATAAAAGCGCTTAGTGACTTCTTAGCATGACGGTCCCGGTGTTGTGGAAAATTATTATTTATTAGTTAATTACTTAACAATTTTTTTGCATAGAAAAATGTTAATTTCTAATATAAATATTTTATTTATATAAGACTTTAATGTGTAGAAGTCACAAAATAACAAGTATTTTTATCAAGAACATAATCGTTTTACGCAAGTAGTCTTTAAGTTTTAGAATGATTACTTGAAGACAGTTCGTTTGATAGTATGTAGTTTTTATAGTTTCAATGACATCAGAGCCTTATCTGGCTCTGGTGGTAAGATCGTGTGATAAGGGGACTAACTCTTCGAATATAATAGGCACACAGGGCATATGCCGGAGGAGGAAGCCTGGCCTCTCGTTGGTTGCGGAATCCCATACATAGTTTACCAGATCAAAACCAACTGCTCAGTATTACTATGACATGTCCAAACTATATTTGTTTTTTTGTAACCATTCTTTTCATAACTTGCCTTATATAAATTCCTAAGATTGCCCAAAAAATATTTCTATTAAGCTATTTTAATCTATAAATGATTTCTATCATCATCATTATATCAGCTATTAAAAGTCCACTGCTGGACATAGAAAGATAGAAAAGAAGGGAGGTTTTTGCCCATAATTCAGGGCAGGGATGCTGCTGCCCATGGCCGCCCTGTACATTTGAGCTACACTGTTTCGGATGGATATACCGCCATATATATGCTTAATTGAACCAGTGACAGTTTAAATGCCAGTAGGTAAATGACAGATGGAGAAACAAACGCACTATAATATTAGTAAGGGTTCATAATAAAGGAACGACAAGGGTGTTAATAGTCAAAATATCATAAATCAATTAAATTGTAAGGTAAGCTTTTAAAAATAATCTAACGCCACCCACGTTAGATTTCAATTTACGAACAATGATGACATCACTAATCAAAACAAACATTAAATTGCTTATAAATCTCTTTCTACACAAAATGGAATTGTAATGTTTTATGTTTATGTTTCCGGACAATAAATTATGATTAAGAAAAAATTAAGTACTCCTTTCATAAATAGGCTTCTGTCTCTTTCTCCATTGTCCTCCTCTATTATGTTGTACATACTAAACGATTCTCTCTTTCACCCGTTTAGCATTGTTCAATATAATCCTTTGAATTTATTATGATAAATCCACTGTACAAATAATAATACTTTTGAAAGATTTCATAATTCTAATGTTGAGTGATAGATTGTTTAAAAATTCGACGTTATCATTTTTATAGTTACGTAATACATTACTTTATTGAATGCCAAGTGGAATACCAAACCTTATATTGCGGAATATTTTCTTACTTCTTCTAATGTATGTGCGTGCTAGCCTATATCTGTCTGATATACGAATAAAAAAGCAGATAAAAGTTATGTTTTTATTTGAATTTAACGCACGAAATCGTTTGTGCATGCGATCCTGTATCAATCATATATGTGCGTATATAATATAAATCATAGGTTGCGCAGTCGCCTTTCATCGGTGATACAGGTGGTATGAGGAAGGCGGCGGGGTCTTACCGCACCCGACATTCTATTGGTCAATTTTATTTTGCTTCCCGCTCCTTCCCCGATGTTACGTATACTTTCAAAGCGCCACCGCAGAATAAACTTAACCTATTTTCTAAAAGACTATTGTGTTGGAAGGAGAGAATAAAGGCGTGCCACCTTAAGACATATTTTTAAATTTACTGCAGACAACTTGGGTTATGGAATTGTAGTAAAAAATATGATAAAGTAAAAAGGATTTTACTCTTGTGGTACATTTAATTAAAATGAATGCAAAATGCCTTAACTTAGCGTTTATAGCGTATGTTTATTTATCTACTAGTCAGTTTAAATATAAATTCTAAATCGCTTGAACATGATTTAAAAAAAAGGACGATTGTTGATTTGTGAAGTTAAGGTTACTTCTGGCCTAAATATATCAATTTGATCACTAATTAGGACATGGTATTTTTACCTATAAATAATCTGGCGTGCATCAATATCAATGCGCAGACGCATCTTAGCCACGCTTGGCGTTATCTCTACTTGAGTGCTATATGCTTTAGACCGCTATTTATAGGGTTCAATTATCCATATTTATCGGGAATCAAAATTTATATTGATTAGTATATTTAGTAGAAATGTGTTATGAAACAAATTAAGTGGAGTGGTTCCAAAGGCGAGGTTAGCAATAAAAAATAAACTGTATGAGCGTGCTTTGTAGTATCCATATCGAGCAATATTTTGTTTTTCTAGTGGCTACCTGTGACTTAGTATTAAGTATCTTACAAGTTAAAGCTTATGTGTTAAACTGATATATAAGCTATGTCATTGTGAAGATTTGTGCAAATCCATTCGGTAGTTTTGGTGTGATAGAGTAACTAACATCCATTTTTTCAAACATTCCTATTTATGATAATTTTATATAGCAAAACCGTGAGTTTAATATGTAAGCCGTGATATTACTTTACGACACTCAAAAAATAATCCTCACTTAAAATTTTATTCACTTAAAATATATATATAATTAAAAAGATTTGGAGGCACACAAAGTGAGAAAGAGACAGGCTTAGGTTTGTCCGAATCGATATAGACGTTTGTATCTTCAGTTGCGGTACAAAGCTCTAACCTAATTTATATTTATTGTTTATGTCGGGTATGGCGGGAGCATTTTGGCGCGCTCGGAATGGTACGACTCGCTTTGAGCTCGACCCGATTTGCTGTATTAGGGAACAGCAAGTGCGAGCGAGAGCGCCGATCTTTGATCTGAAATGCTTAGTTACTTATTTTCATGTTTATCAGTGATGATTTACGGCCGCTGCTCAACTTGCTACCAGACGCCCGCAGTCAGCTAGTGAGACGTGACGTAGTCTTGCTTGACGCCCATGTTTTCGGACGACTCACGTTTGGATACAGATCAGATCATTGCGGATGAACGGGGTTTTAACTAAAAATGTCGTAATCCTCGCACCGTTTATGAATCTGCTTGGAGACATGTTTTTGTAAACTTAGTTAACTAAATGTGTATGTAACTTACTATGTGGGAAAATGGCG
>JACJUM010003259.1:21726921-21756509 GCA_020976665.1 Heortia vitessoides | reverse complement strand
CTTAGTTAACTAAATGTGTATGTAACTTACTATGTGGGAAAATGGCGATATTTTTGTATATAATTTACCATGAGAGCCGATAAAAACTGTGTAATCTTTATTTTTATATAAATTTGGTAGCTGTTATCATCGTCATAATATCTTAATATATTTTTACAGCATCAACAAATTGTTTGCCAGGGAGACATTAATCCTAATCATATAAAGTAGAGAAGTACTAGATAAAAACCTGTTATTCTAACGGTCCCAGTATTGATACCTGAGGTATCATATTTTGTAAAACTGCAACCGCAGCTAGTCTCCAATTTTAACTTATAAAAGTTGCACTATATGTGTGTTGGAAGTATTTTTTCTATTTTACCTTTCCAATAATACTTTAGTCTCTGGGTTTCTACAATACACTGTGATCTACAGCCTCGAACGCTTTTGCTAAATCCAAAAACTGATTTTAAAATTATCTTCCTACAAATTGTATGTAACGTTTTATTATGGAATCAGGTTTTGTTCCAATGTCTGCAGGTTATACGACGTTACGCCACATACCAAACCACCCATAGCTGTTAAAATTTTGCAATCAACATTAATCTTTGATAATGGAGCAATTGAGTTCAAAATCGACATTCTAACATTTCGACTAATTCAGGTTGTTCTGCTTTGTACACCGATTCATTATTATATTGTATAAATGGCCAAAGGCACAATCATATATTTGAAAACTTGTTTTTAATGATATGTCTAAATGTCAATGTATAGTTTTAGGTAAAATTTCATAATTGTGTGATTAAGATAACCCGTATAATTGGTAATAACAAATAAATAAATAGAATATATTCATATCTCTATTCATTCATTAATATTTTTAACATTATTTGTGATGGTTATATTGTTTTAATACTGGTTAACGGACTAGGATTTTTTGCTAAATTATATTTTTATCAGTTAATCTTATAATTGTTAAATGTTCTTGGTGTCCAGTTTTATATAAATTTACTTGATATTTGATATTTGTTTCACCAGATGTCATATCACGTGTTGTGGATTATTATTTTATAATATATAAAATAATTAGATATAAATGTAATTCGGCTTGAATTATAACAAAACAGAAATACAAATGTTTAGAAACATCCTATCATTTTAAGTGTACGGAGAATTATTGTTAGAGAGAATTTTTATACACGACATGTTGAAAGGCTGACGGCTAGCAGTCACTACGAGGTGCAGAATTTAACATTGCACAACATTGGGTTGAATGGAAGGCTAGTCAAGTCTTCCATTCACCTTTAGGAATCTGACAAGGAATCTGAATCAACAAGTGGTTTTATCGCTGCCGAAACGGTCGGGAAACGTGATTGGGTCAACGAATGTATACATATAGATTGTCATTGGTAACTTTCTACTCCGCCCAAGCTGTTGTTGCATTTACTGTTATACCGTTTCAAATTTCTTGTAAGACGTCGCTTTACGACTGGCGGTTAAGTTCAGATCTGGGTGATTTACTAGCGCCGTAGTGGTGGCTGGCCGCTGTTCTTAGCTGTCTCTCGAATGTGTGTTTCTCTTAAATGTTACAATAGTGTATTTATGAAGCGTTGTATATCTCAATGGCATATTTTATGTCCCCTTTTGTCTGTCTATGTAAACTTATTTTAAATAAGTTACGTTAATTTAGTGCTAGTTATGTATAATATAGTACACAAAATGATGATACATTCTTTATGTAAATTTGGAAATTTATTGTACCAACTTTAATACTGAACATTTTTAAGGGATTCTTTCATTTAGATACTGTAATTGGGTTGTATTTTCAATTAATATTTTTAAGTCACTTAAGTTTTGACAAGACCTAACATGACGAGCCCGATGGCGCAGAGAATAGTGATCTTATCTTGTGCGCAAAAAGGACGCGGGTTCGATCCCCACCCAGAGCAAATATTTACATGTGTGAATATTCGTATTTGTTCTGTGTCTGGGTGCTATTTATATGTATTATATTTTTTTAACATAAGTGCTTCAAGCTAATTATCATGGAGTCAGGAGCTTATCAGCGTATGAGATGTGTCAATTAATTTAAAAATATAGTGTATTCTAATATGTTGAGTCTTCATTGCCTATTTTGACTTCTGCGGTGTTTGTACTTATGTGGCGAAATGGATTAGACTATTGCACCTTTTACTAGATCTACTAGTTCAGCTTGGCGTGGGACAGCTGTAGTCTGGCAGCAATGCTGACTAAACTATAGCATTAGGAAGTACTGAATAGATAATGAACGAGGAGGGAGCCGAGCCGACCACGTGACTCCTAACTCGGCACTATGTGCTCTGTATGTCACTAGCAACAAGTGTTTTTGCCATTCAATCCTGAACCTTCCCGACGATAACCGTTAGCTTTAAACGATTACCACAAATAGAAATAATTTAAATAAATCAACTCCAAAAAAGAATCCTGAAAAACGTTACACCTATGGCTGTATTTGTTTACGTGTCAACATTTTTTCTATTTTAATATGATAAATAAAATAATTACTATTCATTTACAATATTATTTATCGCATTAATTGATTTTTATTAACTTGTCCTCGAAAATGTAACGATACATCTGCGATCCATTATGCACCGACATGCCATATTTATTCAATCGTGCATCCATGTAAGCAAAGAATGTCAACTTTATGATGTAAGCTAGTCTCTAAATTTATTGTTCCCATATTGGGAGATCGCATAATTGATGAAAAAATAAGAAAAGAATTGCAAATATACCACTAATTAGCTTTTGGGTCAAAGAAGCGGGCCCCATTAAAAATGTCCACGTACTTTGTTACAACCGACCGTATCTATGAAACAGTAACTCATATTCTCCCGCACCCCCACCCCCCTTTGCTTTCCTTTTTCGGAATAAAGTTCCTGAAATTTACAAACACGAATAGCACTAGACTTAATATTGAATAAGCCCTCGATTTAACAGATACCCTACCGATATCTAAAAACATCAAGTCATTAGGTGAATCTAAAAACGGCGTTTAATAGAAAAACGTCCTCATATTGGATCTATATAGGTAATGTTTTGCATTGAATCGCAACTGTTATCGCTGCCGGTAGATGCAGTACTAACAAGTTGAATAAGCCATGCCACTAGATGGCGCTGATCTATAAAGTAACACCAAAATATTTCTAGTTTGGTGTAACATAGCTTTGTTCGTTTTCTATCTACTCAAAACTTTCTTGAGTAACATTATATAGCTCGACCTGTCGCTATATTAGATTAATTTATTTATTAGATCAATAACAAATTAGCTATCTGAAAACGAATAACTTTTACCCGTTTTTTCCACATTTTTGATTGATATTCCGCTCCTATGAATCAAAGCGCGATGTTATACTTATAACATAATAATAATCATTTTCTTTATTGTACACTCAAATTTACAAATGTGTAAACAGTATGTAACACATCGTGAAGTACAATTGGCGGCCTTATCGCATCGAGTGATTTCTTCCAGGCAACCTTCGCATGGCAAATGTGTGGAAAACTTATTTAAAACAGAAGCGTATACCACAAACAGGATAAACTGTAAGATAAGAAGAAGAGGAGGCATTAAAGTTTACCTTATATAGTTAAGATAGTACATGAGCATTCCAGCAAAAGCGAATAGGAAGATATTTGAGCTTATTAAAACAATCTGATACGTGATCATATTTACGTAAGCCAAATATGTATCTAATACAGAATTTTTGGAGACGCTCAGCTTCTTAAGTTAGGACTCTGTTAAATTAAGGTAACTGGCATCTGCATTATCAAGAACAGGAAGAAGAATAGATGATGCAAGAGCAAAATTGGTGGTTTGTGGCAGGAAGTTACGCAACCTTCCCAAAGAGGCTGCAGATGCAAATAATTTACGACTAACTTATTTCAGTTGCGTAGTCCAGAACAGGTCACAATCAATTGAATAAAACTTGGGGTAGTGCCTGCCAGTCGATTTATGAGATCAAATAGCGCTGTCCACTACACAGCTTAGTTTTTGCAGGGTTGACGTTTAGTCCGAGCCTGTTGCTCCAATCATTGATGTGGGATAAATCACTGTTGATTAAATATAAAGCGGCATGCAACTCCGACGGTGGTGCCTGGCAATAAATTTGTAAATCATCTGCGTAAAGATGGTAGAAAGATTAGTAGAGATTGAATCAATGAACATTGCGAAGAGTAAGGGAGATAAAACGCCATCCTGTGGAACCCCAGCAGACGAAACGCACCAAGACGAAAATACGTTCTCGATGCATATGCGTTGCCGACGGCCGAACAGGTTACTACGAAACCAATCAATAACTACAGTAGATATGTTGAAAGAGCATAGTACGCCAAGCAAATTATCAAAGTCAACAGTGTTAAAGGCATATTACTAAACTCAAGCAATGCCAGTACCGTGACTTTACCGATTTCCATGCCTGACCTGATATCATCCGTAATATTGATAAGTGCTGTAATGGTGCTATGGCCTGGACCAGACTGCAAGGGATTTAAGAGATTATTTTTATGAAGAAAAACGCTGAAAGGGTCATGGATTAGGCGTTCAAAGACTTTGGAGAACAATGAAAGAATAGAAATGGGACGTTAATCAGACATAAAAGAGAATTAGAATTTTTAGGCAAATTATGTGTGCATCCTTCCACGCTGGAAATACGCCACTAGTTATGGATGAATTTAAAATTTGACTATTTGATAGGGAGGACCGGATCAAGGATACGGAGGATCATTTTACTGATGATACCGTCACTTCCAACTGCGTTGGATATTATTGATATTATACTCTTTTTGACACCACTAACAGTAAATTGGTTAAAAGTAAACGGCGAGAAGTTTGGAGTACGATGAAGAGATGAAAGAAATCCTAGAAGTTCTTTCTTGTTGAGATTCCCAAACTCCTACGGACCTAAAAAATTTTCAGAACTCTTGCAGGTTCGCCATTTTGAACAGAACTGTGAATATATTGGCGTTGTGCATTCCTATACATCTGGTTGCGGTGATTACGAACGGACAGGTATTTATCACGATTGCGTCGGTCGGCACTGGAATCTAGTTTTAGCAGCCGCTTTCTTATCAATCAGCAACTTTAAGTTATCATGCCAATCAGCCGGTAAATGCTTGACTTTTACTGGTCAGACTTAAGCATACTTATCATAAAGTTGTGCTATGTTAGTATCAAATATATGCACCTGCTCATCAACTGAAGCGGATTGTGTAATGGACTCCAATCTATTTGTATAACATCGTCAAGAA
The DNA here is from genome assembly GCA_020976665.1 of Heortia vitessoides. NCBI lineage: Eukaryota > Metazoa > Arthropoda > Insecta > Lepidoptera > Crambidae > Heortia > Heortia vitessoides. The sequence goes on along the minus strand of JACJUM010003259.1, from coordinate 21,751,238 downwards.
GCCTGTTTATATCCACACCTCCAAAACTACGCTGCATAATAACTTATGTTATTCCTTATTTTGTTAGCTATCTTTCATAAACTGTACAATTAAAATCGGTCCAGCCGGTTTCGAGATTAACAACAAGCAAACAGACAGCTAAAACTATTTTGTTATATGTAGCGTGTGTACAAAGTATACCTACATCCCATATGGATGTATACGCCGTATAATGTTATGAAAAAGCAATTATTTTTATATAACTAAAAGGCACTTCAATTTTATTTACACAAATTCATGTCAAAATGGATTAAGCACTTGAAATAAAAGTCATTTCACATCCATAAAGCAACATACATCAAAGTGAAAATCTAAGTGAAGATAATTTTAGTTTCCGATACAGGGAGTATTTTAAATATATAATCTACGGTTCTAAAAATTTCATGGCAGCCACAGAGCCAATGCGGAAGACCGCACAAAAGGCATGAACATCGCTATTTAGTTTTCCGACCCGACGCTGTATAACAACACTGGCCACTAAGCGACACCGCACGCTTGTGGGCGGACATACCACATTGTCTGCCGTTATGCGGACTCATAGTCATGAATAGTTTGAGTATATTATCTAATACGAGAAAATTGGATGCGTACAATAAAAAAAAACATTTATTAAATAAAAATAATTTAAATTATTTGTTGATCTACCTTAATTTGTTCAAGTTGTCTTAGTAGTTCTATTAAAAAGATGACAATATTACACAAATTCTAATAAAAATTAAGGAAAATATTTCTTTGAAGTTTGCTAGTACAAACTTGTCTTATTGCTGGCACCTTATTTGCAATCCATTATGTTGGTATCAAATTATAATATAATTTTATATTTTTTAGCGACCTGAATAAAAATGTAGTATAAAATTTAATATATAAATGTTCTTGTAAAATAAATCCGTATTAGACTCAATATATCCTATAGATAATAATATAATTCACGAGATTGATGGAAGTTAGATATTTGGGTGTCGTATTTGATAGAAAGGGTACTTTAATACCACACGTAGATAGTATAGTTCGAAAAGCATCCAGGATCTTAGGCATTGCTATAAAAAATTTTAGACTTCCACCATACTGAAACCAAAATCTTAATTTATAATTGTCTTGTGCATAGTATTTTGGGATTCTGCAGTCTGGTAGGGAGACTACACTACGCTACACATAATCTAAATTCATTTTAAACCAGGACAAAAAAGGATTGTTGAAAATCCAACTAGATTCGATCTTACAAAGGCAGATTTCAACATTTCAAATTTCATTTTCTCTTTAGAATTGCGCAGACATGTAACGACGTGCACTGCCTTTATAAATTAATGATAGGTAAAAAAGATAACTGCAGGTTACTTGGTTATTTCTGATTTCGTGCTCCTGTATAAATTTCGCGTATTTGTATCACTCCTTTGTGTTCTCGTTTTGAAAAGAACAGTGTTGTGTTTCAATTCTTCCGTATCAAGACTTGATGGCCCTGAACTTTTGCAGTGATTCGGTTGACACATATGCCAAATTTTATAAACATATACTTCCTTTTCTACGAACTTAATATAATTGGCAACTTCTGACAACCTGTATTGTATAGAATTTATAGTCACAAAATTACGACTACACCTATTTTCACTATTTTTATATAAACACTAGAGCGGTACGCTCCGGCTTCGCACGGATATTAAACAAAACTTTAAAAAAATAACTGCTATGTTAGCGTAGGATTACAGAAAATAGTAAAACTATAAGTAAACTATAGATATTATTGATGTTTGACACGAAAAAACTCAAAAACTACTGGACAGAATTCTTTCTTCCTACGGAACTCTTGCACTATTAGAATGCTAAATCATTTCGTAATAACAAAGATTATATTTTACTAGAAAATATTAAGGATCTCTACTAAAATTTCAATAATGTAATCCAAGATGAAAAAATCGTAATAAAATAAGTCGAAACTATCAATGAATTCATCATTGAATGAAATGAAATGAATATAGTAAAAATGAAATTTTTAATATAAAGAATATAGCAATACCTATAAATATACTTGCGTTAGCATAAGTCCAGCTATTGTCACTTTGTCACTGTAATCATTAAAAGTAAAAATAAAAAAAGTAAATCATTAATGTAAAAATTAAAAGAAATCTTAACAAAACCATACCATGCCGAAATATCATGTTATGTTGACTGTTGTTTCTGCACCTGCAAATAATTTTTTGAATGAATAAAATCGGTCATCAAAATATGTTACGAGATTTAAAATGTCAATCTAAATAAAATGTGTCGCTCCAGTCGTTGCCGGGATAAGGTGTGTGCGGGCTATGTGGCGAAGGATTCTTTCTGCACCTGCAGATAATTTTTTGAATGAATAAAATCGGTCATTAAAATTTGTTACGAGATTTAAAATGTCAATCTAAATAAAATGTGCCGCTCGCGTCGCTGCCGGGATGAGGTGTGTGCGGGCTATGCGGCGAAGGATTCCCTTTATCTATATCTAAATATGTGTAATGGCACCATTCAGCAAACAGTATAATAATTAAAGAAACCTTAAAATTATAAACTTATAAACTGAAACGATATACAATATTGCATACGGTGATAAATGTGATAAGGTGTTTCACCTCTGTTTAGGTTGGCTGTAACTGTACTTAATTCAATAAAAACAATAAAGAGTAATTCGTTAAGCTATCACGCACTAAAACAGATGAATTCAGTCTTCCATCTCATCATTTTGTAAGGTTAACAACCCTTGAACAGAAAACATTACATTCTGTAAAATTTTCTATGCTGAGCTGGATCGTGGGTACAAGATATTTAAGACTATGATCAGCTTTAGCCAAACCATATTTAGCAGTCTAACGTATTGTGAAACATTGGTTCATTACATTTTAATACCTGTAGCATACCTGTAGCTCGGCCTAGTTTAAGTACTAATACTCCTATATTTAATACAAATCAGGCAAATAAAACGTAAATAAAAATAGAGAAAAGTAAAATTGTGTAACAACTCATACATTAAGTAGTTGCAATTTACCTTGCCGCATTCTCTTTCGCATTGTGTTTCCGTTTTATGTCGCGACTAACTTACCTTAGTCTGTCACAGACGCTGTGCATGACGTTGCGGAGCTTCCCTGATATTGTCGGAGGAATAGTGGCGGGTAACTTGTAAATATAATGCTTGGGTATATTAACAATACCCTCTTTTGTAAGTCTTAATGACTGCGGATCATAGTGTAGTTGTATGCGAATGAATATTTTTTTAATGAAGTATTTATGTTTCTATCCGTATTTTGAATTCAAACAACTGTCCAAATGTCTCGTTTCTACCATTAGCGGTTGCAGCTGTCCGTGCATCTATAAGTAAGTTGAAACTTTCTCCTTTCTAAAATTGTAAGGAGAATTTATACCCTAGATGAAGTTTGCAACAATTTAAAACTGTAATTTTATGTAGACATTTTATAACATGACTCGCATAATCATTTAGAAATAAAACTTTTCTGAACTTATTGTTTAATAAATCTTCCTGGAAAAATTCGACAATTCGACAAAATTTGTATATAAATCGTAATCGCTAAATTTCTCGATAGAATTGTGAGCAATATTGTTTTATTACTTTGAGTTTATGCATTCTCACTTTGAGCTTCTAGCACCGTAGCTAGTGCGATCAGCAGCGGACCATGCCTCAGCTCGGAAGCTCTACGAGAGGGTCGTGCGATCCATGGCCCTACATGGAGCTCCCGTATGGGCCACTGCCCTGAATCAACACAACGTTGCCTTAACGCGAACAAGCGGCAAGTGGATACTCTTTCGAGGCTACGTGCGAGCTGGCCGGTACCCTTTCATGGGACTTGGATGCATGAGCCCTTGCGTCAGCCTTTTTCTGGAGCGAGTATAAACAAACTTCAAGATAAGCAAGTTAACCGGGACGAGTTGCGCAGATCGGCAACTTCCGGGTGACGTAATACTTTCGGAACGTACATGTGTCAAATTGGAAGGCTGATTGTCGATTGCCACCACTGTGGTTCAATAGAGGACTCCACACACAGGCGTACTACCGCCGGAGGCTGGGGCGGCGAAGGCGGGGTTATGCCGCACTAATGCTTCCATAACGACAGCAACGATCGGCCGACATAGGGAGTCAGCCACTTCAAGTGAGTGACACGGGAAGGTGTGCGCGCGTTTCTGCGCGCCACTCAGAAGTGATACCCCATAAGTAGGTCAAAAGAGAGGCCTCATATGGTCAACACTGTCAGTGGGCGAAAGAATATTAGCACAGCACCTAGGTGTTAGGAACGACGCAGGTTTTCTTGTGAGTATCCACGGGTGGTGGGTCCCACATAACTCATCGCTCATCCTCTTAGTGGGTATGCGTGAAAGCATTTTTTCTGCGATTAGAAAAAAATGTCTCCGTCTAGGGGACTGATAACGCCTACCAGGTATTGAAAAATTAAAGATTTGTAGGTTGTAATTTGATTTGTGTGGTGAGGATTGAGTAAAAACAAGTATGAACATTTCTAAAGAAACTTAGATGAATTGTGAGAGGATGCTTGAATGCCGGAATATTTCTTTTCCGGAATATTACATAAAATCACACAAACATTGTCACATATATTGACCATATGTCGAGATTTGTCACAGAAACCACTTCTGTTACGGACATCAAACAATAGAGGAATTACAAAATATGCAACTTAAACGCACATTTACATTCAGACACAGAACAAACACAAATATTCACCGTTAGCGCACGTAATGGGATTACTACTGTCTGCACCACCGGGCACGCCTAAGTACAGATATGGTACCTACGTACTTTGTAAATTTTGGCACAAATATGGTTAATAGTTTGTATTCTGGAAATGCAGGAAAATGCGTTTGTGGGCAGGTCGAAAAAAGAGTTATATCGTTGCATCATCTCCGCGGAAAAATCTCGTGTTTCACATAAATATTATTTCTGAAAAATACACGATTGCTTCACTATTTCCCAGTATGAATAACATAAAAATGCAATAAATTTTCGCATTGTCTTAATGCTCATTTTCAACGAATTTAAAATCAGTTATGGCTTCAGTGATATATTAAATAGTTCGGTTCTCTAGAAATGAAAATGATATTCAATATTGATATCATAAAAATGCTGAGGATTTATTCGCTGGATATTTATTCGAATTGGAGATGAAGAAAATAAAGCTTACTCAGAGCTTCATTTATCTTCATTTGATTTTTATGATTTATTGTCGACGTAAGTACATCTGACGATGGTTTTTTTTAACCATGATACATACATACATATTGACGGGCCCGATGGCGCAGATGGTAGTCATCCTGTCTTGTGCACCAGGGGTCGTGGGTTCGATTCCCACCCAGAGCAAATATTTATATAATGATATTTGTGTTTGCTCTGTGTATGGGTATAAAATATAGGTATTTAAGTAGTATATTTGTGATTCCTCTGTTGTCTGGCATTCGTAACACAAGTGCTTAAAGCGACTTACCACGGAGTCAGGTCAATGTATGAGATGTTGTGGGAATTTATTATTATTATTATTTTTATACCACCTACCACATCGTTTGATTTCTATCATCAAACAATGGTACCTACTCGCATATTACTCTGCTTCCATTTGAAGAGTGAGAGAACAGTGAAATTACTGTGTAATCATTGGTTGGCCATTTTCGCCTATTTGTACCGCCAACCAGCAGTTTTCGTATTGCAGTGTTGTGGTTTGAAGGATGAGAGGGGCAGTGATATTACTAGGTAATATGACATAACTTCAAGTCACAAGGCTAGCAACGCACTAGTGATATCTATAAGCTGCGATGGTACTTACTTAGAGGCGTTCTATATGCTTATTTGACATTCTGATCAAATAATAAAAAAACATAATTGTTTAGCTAATTAAAATAAAAGCTTTATCTTTTTTTGTCTTCATCTATTTAATTTTATTTATTTTTTATTTTACACACTGATAGACATATAAACGTTATTTTTAATGTAACTATAGATCTATCTATTTGTACAATATGCCGTAATGAAACAGAGATAGAATCTTACTTCTCACTCGGCACGGCTACCTTTAACTCTTAAAATGATGTAGAGAAATACTGGCTAAGGACTGTCGCTAGTCGCTTCGTCTAGCCAGGAGCCTGGCGCGCTTGAGTGAACCCAAACCCAGCAAACTCGTCCAGGCAGACGAGTTTGACATTTATATACAACTAAACGCATACAAGGTTTCTTTTTAATTAAAAATTATGAATTATTTTTAGTTTGTGCAAGTACAAAACCTTTAAGATCTTTCTAAGCAGTCTTGAAGTCAGTATTTGTTTTTTTTTTTAGTTAGTTAATTTATTTTTAGCTACAACAATGTAATTTGAACGATAGATAATGTTTCCGCGAACCCTGAGAGCCAATATTTGTTTTATACCACACTTGTACACACGCGTCATATTTTATTAAAACGAAAAAATTCCATTGGAGTGTCTGTGTGCAATAAAAGTAACCGATAGAATAGAATTACCGAGGCGTATAAGACCATTATTTTTTATAAGCAAGTTCAATACTAATATTAAACACATAGTAGGGGACAAAAATGTAGAAGCGGATGCATTATCGCGTACCAAGACCATGTGTTGGCACTACGACTTTGGATGACGCTGCCGACAGCAGAATGCTACACGGATGAGTTGTTGACTACATTATTGAATGATTACGTGATTTGCTGGATTGGTGCTCCGCTGATAAAGTGAGATTATGAAGTGTATTTACCAGCACAGTTTAGAGGGATTGCTTTTGATATGGTCATCCTGGAATTCGTACTTCACGTAAAAAGATAAAAAAAAGAAAATTTTAATAGTAACGTAGGCTAACGAACGAAGTCATAAATTTCAACTCAACGAGTTAAAGTTTATAGACACCATTATCATACCAGCCATTGAAAGTCGACTGCTTGACATAGAAAGAAGGGTTTTTGCCCATAATTGCTTTGCTGGGCAAGCGTATTGGCAATCGCAGAGCGCAGCTTTCGCGATGGGGATGCTGCCATCTATCGATTTTAGTACCTTAGTCAACTCTTACGACACCTGGTGCAGTGGTAGGTACTATTCTTCTCTGCTGGTACCTCACGGCGATGTCATATCATTATAGATATATTAGGTCAGAATTACGTAGTTGCCCGTAAGCAGAGACTTTTACATTTACATGTCGACATAGCGGGACCTCTGCCAATTTAATAACAAGACTATAGGTCTTCTATCTCGTCAGCGTCAAAGATCATTAAACTGGTTGGTCAAATGCGTTTCCAGTATGAAATATATCTTGCAGAGACCATTGTCAAGGCTTTTTATGAAGAATGGATTTATTTACTTTACAACCTCCATATGTGACGGACCATAAAAATTTAGATAGTAAAGAAAATAATTATCTGTGCAAACCAATTAACTATCTATTTAATTATTTTTATAGTTCGTTAGTTAGTTAAGACTTTGCATATGATTTGAGTTTCAAAAATAATTGGTTTAAATTCAATTAACATTTATTGGGCAGTGCTCTGATCATGATAGAATTATGCGCCTTCCAACTAGCGATATATATACCTCTATTTGAGGAAATGACGGATGTATTGTTATTTTATGACGGTCACAGTTAATGTTAATTTGAAGAAGTGTGTGTGGCAATCATTACTTTTTTTAAATGTCATCACACATAAATTGTCTAGAGGTACTGGCTAAATATCATAGTAATTAGCTAGTAGTAAAAGTACTTAATTGGGTTTGGTTCGACAGCAACATATAATAAGATTATTTACGGAGAAAAACTAATTTGTAGAGTAAGGAGCAAATACACGAAGTTAGAAATGGTATTATCAATAAGATTTAAAAAATGGAAGCGGACTCTAATGAACTTTTATATAACATTACAACAATAAAATATGTAAAGTTAATTGAAATAGCAATGCGCACATTACTGTGTTCCAGTTTGAAGGATGAGAGAAGCAGTGATATGAATGGGTAATGTGACTTAATATCTTTAAGTCACAATGCTGGCAACGCGCTTGTGGTATCCTTGTGATATTACCAGCATCTATAAGCTGTGGTACGTTTAATATAATGTGGACTGTATGCTTGTTTGTCGACCTGGTCAAATTAAAAAAAAAATCGTCTCACCGTCGCAAATATTACCACCCTACTTTTATTCACCCATAATTCATGCGCCAACAAGCTCACCTAATTGAAGTACTCTGGGGCTTCAATTGAAGGGGGTATTAAGCCATTCGCGTGACTCGCACCATCCAAACTAATCTTCAACATTCGATCAGGGTACGAACATGTTTGCCTTTTAGTGCAGATATAAACCCTCTGATCCGCGGCAGAAAAAAAGTGAGTTATTTTTTTTTATCATACTGTATCTCATGGTGATGAGATTTTTTCATACCTCGAGATGCGAATCTGAGCTCTCATTGTTCTAAACTGCAGGTGTGACACATTCAATAGGTGCCGTTCAATCAAACAAATAAAAGCAGAGAAAAGTCGATAAATCAAAAAGAACTAAGATAAAATGACAGGTATTCCGAGTTGTGTCCGTACACGAGTGTGCTACCATCACACACGTGCGTATAATCCAAAACAAAGTTACCACTTTGAAGGTTTCAAAATGTAATGGTGAAAGGAAAAAGGTTAAATCAATAGTTTTATTTGAAACATTGGTTTTGCATAGGTACACAGAACGTATTAAATTCTGTGTATACAAAATCACTGTAACTTGATCACTAATAAATGTTAAAATATACCTGACAATGATGACAATAATATCAGCGTTCACAACCCGTCACACTAAATCTGCTGGGTATAATATTCTGTTTCTAATAAACAATATTAATAGGCAGGGGGCCGTGAGGTACCGGCAGTGTAGAATAATTTCTCTGTCTGTACCAGGTGTTGTAAGAGGAGACTAAGTTACCAGAACCGACAGATGGCTAAGTATCCATCCGAGGCAGGGTAGCTCAAATGCATAGAGTGGGGTGGGCAGCAGCATCCCCGTCGAGAAATCTGCGATTTAGCGTCCGTTGTCCGATTGCCAACACGCTTGCCCATTGCGGCAAATATGGGCAAAATCCCCTTTTTCTTGGGGAGGTCTATGTCCAGCAGTGGACTTCCAATGGCCGTAATGATATTAATAGTATTATCTAATCGAGTCTTATATAAATATGGTCGTTTTTTTAAATAAAACAATCGATTTTAAATATTATGTTTTACAACAGTTATATTATCGCTGTCATTAAGTGAGTCGCTCTAGCAAGAGTTTTTCTAACAGCCCGGTAAATTAGTAATTAATCCCTGATCTCTAAAATCCGTGTAGTACTGGCAGAGTAGAATAGTGCCACCCCCTGTACCAAGTATCGTAAGTGGCTACTAATGTACCAAAACCGACAGATGGCGGTATATCCATCCGCAAACAGTGTCGATCAAATGTACAGGGCGGGGATAGGCAGCAGAATAACCGTCGCGAATTCGTGCTCTTAGATTGCAAACACGCGTGCCCAGCGTCAATTTTTAGTAATTCCTCCCTTCTTGAGGAGGGCTATATCTAGCAGTGGACATCCAATCACTGATTCAATGATCACTTCAAATCACACAAAAAGTTCAAATTTAACTTTATTGGTATATATATATATATAATTAATTTTATTATATTTTTTAACACGAATAACATGTTTACAAATTAAAAATATAAAACTTATAAGCATAACAAGTTCAAAAACAAATAGTAATAATACTAAAAAAGAGAAAAACTGAAAACACTTTTTACCTACAAGATGTTGTTATTTGTATCTTGTTACTAAATACATAACCCGTCACAGACGCAGTATAATTATTATTATAAAATCCATTCATAATTATATAAAAATAAAGCTAATTTGTACGATGTGAATACAAGTTATTGGTTTTAAATGATTCTAGTGAAATACTGTCTCCATCTAATCTAAGATCCCTGTTTCATTATTCTCGTCAAATACTCTAGAAAAATAAATGAAATCGAATCAAATTAAAAATATTGTTTGGGAATATCAATTAAATCTCGGTGGGCTCAGTTTACTATTAACACGAATAATTATTTGCTCTATTACTTGTTTGAAAATATAATTATTAACCTGTGAAGACCAAATATAACGTAGATATAAAATACATCCACATAAAGGTATATTGTTATATAGTTAATATATATTACAAAATAAGGTATCGGTGCATTCTAATGTGATCAAATAAATTTACACGCTTTTACAAATTTATATTGTAATGACACCTGTACACCTGACAGGTAGTATAATGAACAGATTATAATAGCAGATGGCAAAACAAGACCGACCGACCGGCTCATGGGTGGTCGGCATTGCACTATCTTCGCCCCATCCACCATTGAGTACCCTCATTAGAGTGGAACCCTATCTGTCTACATAGCGCCCCCATACCTATCATTTGAATTTTAAATCTACTGTATCCGGTTAAACGTACCGTGAAGAATCTGCCAGCGCATTTATTTTCTGAAGGCTGTTATCATGTTTGACGATTAACTCTAAGACTGAATGTTATTGAAGCAACAGAAAATTATAATCATACCTGCTAAAATTCGATCCAGAACAGGCTAATATAGCCTACGGCTAAGGCTAATTATACATTATAATTACCACCTTAATCATCTTGAGCACTGAAAGGAATCACCTCTACGATTTTATACATGGCATACATATGTATGCCATGTATAAAGTCAGTCATCATGGATTTTTATGGATCAGATCAGTATAGATTTTCAAGATCTCACTTCTCATTATGATAATTATAAGAAAATTAATAATTGACCAAATTACTTTTATTGCTGTGATATCGCATTTTGCGGTCTAGCATTTCCAAAATTAGAATTACATAGCATTGTCCCAACAAAACTTAAATGTGTCAGAGAATTCTTGCTTTTGCGTATAATATTTCCTGGTCATATATGAACACTTTTCTAATTAAATGCTAACTTTTTATACTAAAGAAAAGGGAAAATCATACACATGGTAGGGTTGGTATATTGGTCAGGAAAAGTAAAACAGCTAATGTACGGCTGTAACGTCTTATTATTTGTTTGCTCCGTGAACAAAACTGATAATTAGTTTTAAAAATGAACGTTCACTTTTGAAATTGTGTATCGTTAGACTGTGATAAAGGCTTCCTAAATAGCCGAATATACGATTAAAACATTTTAATTCTTTTTAATAACCGCCTACAAACCTGACCTGATTGGTCTCTCGTTGTGTTGAGGTTTTGGTCGGGCGCCGCGATCTAGCGAGGCCGTCGCTACGGTACTTACACCATTGCTGCTGTACTATGAGTTTCGACGGGTAGCTACCGTGTTGGCCAGCAATAATGAAGGGGCGCGGTTTTAAGTGCGCTGGATGTCGCGGTAAGTTTGCTACGTATTTGAGCTAAACTTACTGAAAGCAATCTTACGATATTTTATGTGCAAATCTTTTTTGACTAATATGATTGCAATATATTTTAAGTTTTACCTTTTATTTCACACCAGTAGAGTTTATTTAATTGTATGTTAATGTCAACAATCTAATGCTTTTGTCATATCTATAAATAAATCCACTTTTGGGAGTTGTTTATCGATATATGTCCTTACCTTATATAAAAAGTTGAAGATCGCCATTATAATATTGATAGATTTATTTGTGAGAATCCACATTGTTCTGGGAAAAATATACTATATTTATAGAAAAAAGAGTACAGTATATGGTGTATAAACTTCAAAATATTTCAGAAAATCAATATTTTCCGAAATATGTTAAATCTGGTATATCCATGCAAAAAAGTCAGCTCAAGTATACAGGGTGGGGATGGGTAGCAGCTTCCCGGTCCCGAAAGCTGCAGTCTGCGATTGACAACACGCTTTCCCAGCGGAGCTATTACGTGCAACATACCCCCTTTCTTGGGGAGGCCTATGTCCAACAGTGGACTTTTAGTGGCTGGTATGATGATGAGGTGGAGAACAGGAGGCTGAAAAATTTAATTAGGTATACTGAAGTCTAATTTATCACTGGCGTAAATACTATTTTCCTTTACATCGTCAATAAAAAAATACTTGAAACACAATTACTTCCCTATTTAAGTATTTCCCAAAATGGTTTTCAGAAATGTAAAATAATATAATTTTAATCTTTTGAAGTGTATGATTTAATTTTAGTTTGATTAAATCATACACTTCAAAAGTGTTTATTAACTTGAATCTTAAGCGTTGTTGAAATGATAGAGAAACAGTATTTTTTTTTTAAATTCAGTTGACATCTTTTACATTGATTTGTGTCCGTGATAAACCCCTATGTCACGGACATCAGACAACAGAGTAATTACAAATGATAGTGTATTAATAAATAATAGTGAAAATATAAATAATATCCATACATAGAACAAACACAAATATTTATCATGTAAATATTTACTCTAGACAGGGATTAAATCTTCGACCTTTGGCGAACAAAACACGATCGAAACCATCTGCGCCATAGCGCACGTCAAATCACTAGCATCCGTTTTTTATTAAGTTATTAAGCTAATCACTAGTCACTACGCTATAGGGACTTGTAAAATACAAATAATGCAAGACAGCATGAACAATAATCCTCAGCTTTGGAAATGCCCCCTTTTTCATTAGTCGATACAAAGCTAATAACATAATGGAACTTGGCATATTGTTTTATTTGCGCGGGATTCAAAGTACACGCTGTACGCTGATTAATTTTTTATATTAACAAGGGGATATAATGTAGAGTGTTGCGAATAAACGTTAATACAAAATCTGAGGCGGCTGGTATTCAGCTATAATTGATTGCATCGGTCATTAGAAAGCATGGTGGAGTCGTGACAATCGCTATCTCGCAGGTATTCAGTTTTGGACGTTACCGAGTTGTGTGTGATGGTCACATTTACATCGACGATGTAATAATTTATTTTGAATAAAAATTTATTTGTAAAGTAAATATAAAAGTTAGGTGGTGTTTAACCACCTTATATTTTAATAAGCTTTTTTCTATATTGACGTATAGTGACTAAATTATTATATATATATATATATATATCTATATTAAATGGAGATTCATTTTATAAAGAATGAATGGAACGACTCTGAAAAAAGCTGGATTTCAAAGTTGACCGGTGTTTTTAACATCATATAGACAAAGATTTTTTTTCATTTCTTTAGGCTACCACCAAAAAATTAACTGCATTAGATTGCAATCCGGTGTAGGTAAATTTTATGTGGCCGTCGTAATGTAATATTTCGCATTTCACAGTGGCAGTGGTAATTGAAATGGCACAAATCGCCACCCGAGGGAGGCCAGCCTAAAAGCAGCGAACTACGGATAGTAATTAATAAAGACGTGACGCGCACAGGATAAATTGTTGGCTAGCAGTGGTTGATGATATGTTTCTAAACCCTTATATCTGAGTAATTGGTTGGTAATGCATCACGAAATACATCGCATGGTATCTATTTATTTTATGGCTAGAAAATATAACATTGCTATACTATTTCACCTGTTTGCTCCTTTACGGATTAAAATTTAAGGTAGGTCCGTATCTTCATCGTCATCTTCTGTTTTGTCATAGCCAAAGCCTTAACGTAACAGGCGTCCACTGCTGGACATATAGATACCCTTTCCATAAGCGTGACTCAAATGGAAAGGGCGAGGATGAGCAGCACCATTATCGTTACAAAATCACGCCCTGCGATTGCACAACATGGCGATTATAGGGCATAATCCTCAAATAAAAGTCGTCAATTATATTGGGCCCCCAGTCCCCGGTAGCTCCGTTATCCCAAGCTACGGTATCGGATAACCGCTACGCTACATAAGGGCGGAACGGGGGTGCTAATTATCTTCGGCAGTCGCACGGCTACCACCCCAACCGAAAACTGGCCCTGGTAACAAGCGACATTCGCACAATAAGGACTGTCGAAAAGATTGTTATTTCTTTTTTTTTTATTGATATATGCACTGTCGTCGACACATCCACTTCATTGTTATTTTGGGAGACTTTAACGCAAGGTTAGACAATACAGATGGTGCTGAGCTGAGAGTGGGTTTTTGGATTCAGTTTGGAAACGGGCAACGGACCCCAGGAGTGAGAGGCTAGCTGACTTTTTGGAGAAAGAGGGACTCTTTATAATTAACTCTTTTTCCAGAAGCCTCCTCACAAGAAGTGGACTTGGAGTGGGTTACTCTGGGGTTATCTAAAATCCAAAGGTAAAGAGAGGATACGATGATCCTAAAATCTGGCAACCTGCTTTACTACCGGGAGGGAGACGATCCCAAGGTGGTGCCGGATTTCTTGTCCACAAATCTCTGATTAACAACATAATTACCATCGAAAGTATGTCAAGTAATGTTGTATACTTAATACTCAAAATATCCGAAAAATATTTGCTGAAAGTCATTTAGATATAAGCACTGTCATCGTCACATTCACTTCACTGTTGTTATGGGAGACTTTAACGGAAGTTTAGACAAAAAAGACGTTGATCAGCGGAGAGTGCGACAGTTTGGATACGGGCAACGGAATCCCAGGAGTGAGAGGCTAGCTGACTTTTTGGATAAAGACGAACTCTTTATGATAAACTCTTTTTCCAGATGCTGCCTCGCAAGAAGTGGACCTAGAAGAGCCTCGATGGTTCCATGAGTAATAAGATAGACTTTATCTGAAAACTTTTTTGATGATGGAACCCTTTTGGAAAGCAAAATACTTGACGAGACCCTACAATAAAAAAATAGTTTTTAAAAGTGATTTCTTTATCAATAATTATAATAATAAAAGTAAAATGTAACAGTTACAAATTATTTCTTACTTTACCACATGGCAAGTATAATATAAGAAGATATTAAAAAAACAAAAAAGTCTAACTAATGGGAGGTATGAAACTGCTTATTTTTTATTTTTCATCAATTGGTTGATATCAGGTTTGATAGAAGCCATTTGAAGTCTCATATCAGCGTTCGGCGTCCAGTCTTTTGCGATATTTCGCACAAATATGTTGTTGAAAACGGGAGAAAAATATTCAGAGCCATTGGATATTCATCGCAGATTCTGCCCCAAAAATCGTTAAGAGGCGGTAAAAAAGGATTATGAAACCATGAATTCAGATTCTTTCATGTATTCTGTTCTTCGGGAAAATACTTTACAAAAGGTGCGCACATCGAAGTGAGATATTGGACCAATCCTTTAAAGAAATCATCTTGAAATATTTCGTAAGTCGTTATCGCTAACAAACTTACTGAGTGACGTAAAGTTTTCTATTTCTCTCTTACCAACGCAAACAATCCAAAAATCTAATTTTCTTTTGAAGGCATTTATTCTGTTATGAACCCGGAACACAGTTGTCTTACTTTGCAATGATAAATTCAATTCGTTCATCCATGACAAATGAAATGATAATCGGAACAACCAAGTTTTATCATACAAACGGTCTTACAAATAAAAAAGGAACTGCTGAAAGAACTTGTAACTCGACTCTAAGTTTAAAGAGCCGTGTTTTACTCCGAGACAACTGTCGCACTTCTTTATGGAGAAGCAGTGTTTTATGTTTGCTGCCATAATCTTCACACAATAATGAGAACAATCGAGATTGTAGCGGTCGTACCGCTTCATCCATAACTAATTTTAGATTTGACGGCATTTGCTTTATCGCAAGTGCTTGTCTATGCAGAATACAGTGGCTGGAACTACAATTTGGCGTTTTAATTTTTTATACGTGACACTACTCCTGTTTTACTTGTCATTGCCTTGGCCCCATCTGTACAAATGTCAATGTAATCATTCCAACTGAGACTATTATCTTCAGAATATATGTTTATTTTATTAAAAACTTATTAACACATAAGCATGTCTTCTTCAAAAGAACTTTCATATGAATATCTCACGATAACTAAAACAGCGACATCAGTTGACTCATCCATTTGCAAGGCGAATGGCGTGTTTTTTGTAGATGTTTAACTAGTTTTTGTTTAACGTAGCTTGCCAGATCATGAAATTTGCAGTGAAACAGTATCGTTTGATAGCGGCACAGTAGAAAGATGCATTGCAGATTTTTAATCAAGCATACATTTTGTTATGTCTAACACACATGTCTTTATTAAACTCTCAGCGATAGTGTGCACTTCACCTGCTTGTACAATGCAATAGCTAACTAAATATGATGCCTCCGTGGCCTTTTTATAATAGTTTGTGTTGTATGCATCATATTTTTTTGACTTTCCATTAACTGCTCTTTTTTACGAACAATTTTTTTTTTCTTATTTTAGACTCTGAGTGTACAGTTTCTAAATGCGGGCGCAATTTTGCAGGTGCCATGGAGTTATTAGAAAGCAGTTTACTGTATAGCATGCAAAGAGGTGAGCCGTTGGAATCGAAAAATCCGAAATTGATACATGATTCAACATACTTCCTTTTTTTTGTCTTTGAAACCGTGGAGCTTCACGTCGAGGCATCATCGTCTGGATTGATTACTGCTGTATTCTCGGCGCGTACTGCTTTTGTACATTCAGCGTCATTAAAAGGTGTTGTTGCAACACGTTTAACGCCCTTCAGCTAACGTTCCATGTCAGGATGGTGGGGTCAAAATAATGCACAATCGTTAGTGCGTAAAAGAGACTAAGTTTTATCTAAAAAAGAATCGAAAAAAACTGATACAATCAGAATAGAACAGGTAGTAGAACAATGAATATCACGTTTAAACTCCGCAATTCGCTAGCAGCTTGTAAGTAGGAAGGTAGGAACTTATCGCTACGAACGCTAACCGTCGAGGTGCGACGCGCGATCACCGCTTTTATACCTATTTAGTCCTAGATCGATCTCAAACATTTTCAAAAATACTCGAGCCGGCGCCTTTGATAAACAAAAAGCAAAAATAAAAATAGAAATACAAACAATGCGATGTAAACAATCTCGACTTTATCATTTGAAGTTAGAGCCGAAAGTTGCTTGTTTACGACTATAGCGTCTAATTCAGGCGGCGAGGCTTTTATTAAACGGATTGCACGCTCACAAGTATACGCTCGGCGGATCAGAACTTTCGACTAGAGAGAGGTGTTTCGTTTTTGTTTTTAATTCTTACGGATCCCCCACGGGGGTATCGCGGAACCCTAGGGTTCCGCGGAACATACTTAGAGTAAAGCTGATCTACATGATCAAAAATGAATATTTAATTATGTCTCCACATAGTTAAAACGGTAGAAATTACAGGATGGTAAGAGGTACTTTGAAAATCAACGTTAAATATAAAAGGTGCCGCTTAAATAAGTCTACGCTTCTCACTACTCACGCCCTTATCTAAAACCCTGAGAGATTTCAGCTCGAGCTTATAAACCGCTTCGATTGCTTGAAGAATCTTGCGTCGGTGGACGAGAATAAGGACAGGCTCGTAGAAGCTCTCTGAATGATCGGTTCTTAGTTCATTGGACCCCGCCATTCAAATAGACCCAATCACTGCCTCTCTCACCCTGCAGAACGGAACACAGCAATGCGAATACTGCTATTTTGTGGTAGAAATAGGTGAGAGTGTGGGGCATTAGTGTAGACAACCTTTTGTATGAGGTCTCACATATATATACTACCACCGTTTTTAAAGTTTGTACATAAAGTTTAAAGAACTCCAAGATTTATATACAATACAATTGAATGGAAACTGACAAAACTGTGTGCACACATGATATATTTACCGTTATCATTGTAAAGCGCCAGAACATTGAAGGACAAAAGTGTTGTTGGCTTAAATTGCGTTGCGGCTAAATCGTGATGAAACATTACTCTAGATATGTATTCATGTTAGTAAGTCTACGATATTGCCAGTTCGCTTATCCACAGTGTTTACCTTCGAATTCCGAGTGTCTACAAGTGCAGTGGTTTTGATTTGTTTGGTTACAGCTTTCAATTCGCTTCCTTAGGGTGCCCCAAAACTAAAAACTATTAAAATACAGTATAGTGTTGTAGCTACTAAATGTCACTGACATCCCAGATTGAATTATACCATTTGTATTGACAAATATTATTATACTTTCTTTCTTCATATAGAGAATTATCATTTGCGTAGTCGTCACCATAATTACCGAGCTGGGCAAGCGTGTTGGCTATCGCAAAACGCAGCTTTTACGACGGGGATGCTGCTGCCCATCCCCGCCCTTATGCATTTGAGCTGTACTGTTGAAGATGGATATATCGCCATATATGCCGGATACCTGGTGCAGTAAGAGGTACTATTCTACTCTACCGGCACCACAAGAGACCGCATACAAGAGAAACCGAAATGATATCTCTTTTGTGTCAAAGTAAAAATTTGAAAAGGTAATGAACAATAATATGCTAATTTTCAAGAATCTTCCAAACTTGGAAGAAAAATTATTATTACCATTTAAATAATTAAATGAAAATGTTTATTTATACAATTTTAAGTGTTTATATTTGATCTATGATAATATGGGCTATTTTGTTACCTGTAGAAGTATGTGAAAGTAAGGCCTATATTATGTCTGAGAAAAATCCAATTAATTAATAAAAAATCATTATAGATATTACACCCAGGTATTACTTCAACAATCTGTTGTTGGCACTGTGAATACGTAGGCCGACTTAAAATTAATGCGAAATTGTAAAATATAAAGACATGCCTTTTATTTTAACAGCAACCCGTTCAATAGAACAAATAAACCACCCTTAATCCCAAGTACATGGTCCGCGACATTTTAATTTTAGTCATCTAACCTATTTGGATTGATCAAACGAATGCGCAAAGCATTCATATCTCCCCTGTCGAGATTTGAAACTAGCTATTATCGCGACGTACCCTCAATATCATCTTTACGTGCCTGTTAATAAATGCCACATTTGCTTATACCGAAAATGCATTATCTGATCCCTACCAAAGTAAGCCGATGTTTGTCAATGCACGATGTATTAATTTGTTTCTTGCTTAGGGCACGCACGGAGGGTGGTCAAATTGGATGCATTTTGGCTACACGCTGAAAACACATCAAAGGAATGGTCTGTTATATTCATAGACTTCGAATGATGTGTATGTTGATGATTTGCATAGAGCATTGCAGCGGTATGGCGCAGATGGTAGTGATCCTGTCTTAAACGCCAAAGGCCGTAGGTTCGATCCCCACCCAGAACAAATATTTATATGATGATATGTATATTTTTTCTGCGTTTTGGTGTTACATATATGTATTTAAATACTATATCTGTCTGACGTCCGTAACACAAGTGCTTTAAGTGCATTTATTTAACTGATAAATAATCATAATATCATCAGAACCCTCTAATTTAGTCAGACTATGTATGTTATCTTTATGTATTATTATAATTGCCAAATGTATATGGCTTTTGGCAATTAAAAAACATCTTAAAGTAAAAGGACGTCGTTAGAAACAGTTAAGTTATTTGCAAAAGAGGAGATCCAAGTGAACCCATCTGCACTATTGCGGTCGGTTTTGAGCGCAAAAGGCAGGTGCATGCAGTATGTAATTGTTAAAAGTTGCATACAAGGAACAAGTTGATTGATTTGAGCCAAGCGAGCCTTCGCCATTATATCATTAGTTAAACGTTGTCTCTGTAACTATTATGAAATCAGGTCGTTGTTTAAGCGAGAAGTTAAATCAGGGTAGCCATCTACGTGAAGGGTCAAAAGGCCAAGTGTATGAAGAGACACAAAGATCTAACAGTTTCATTTTCCCAATTTTAGTATTAGTGTGAATTCCTCAAGTATCACATTACCTGATGCCGAAAGATAATGTAAACCATTGATGTATGTGTGCGTTGATGAGAATGCTTTTGGGAGACATCATTGGCGATGGTATCGATCCAGGCAAGGATGACTGGCTAGATGGTGCAGATAGCAGTGATCGTGAGTACGATCCTCGCCCAGAGCAATTATTAATATGATAAATATCTATATTTTTTCTGTGTCTGAAAGATATATGTGTATATATCGATTATCCTTTAATTTTAGGTTAAAAATAAACATATGCGTTGCTTCTGAAAACGAAGAAACGACAATTAAGGTCTATTCTACCACCAATTATTCTTATTTATCTATCTTAATTAACAAATCACAATAATCTAATACAATGCTATTTTTTCCATAACCTCTCAACTGACCATTGACCTCAGACTCTAGCGCTTGTCAGTTGTCATTCAATGTCGTTCAAAAATTAAAGAAATATTATTTCTTTACATGTATATATCAAAGTTTATGTTTGTGATTCCTCTGTTGTTTAATATCTGTAACACGAGTGCGATATAAATTTAAACGGTATGAGATGTCTTGTGATGTTTACCTATG
The DNA here is from genome assembly GCA_020976665.1 of Heortia vitessoides. NCBI lineage: Eukaryota > Metazoa > Arthropoda > Insecta > Lepidoptera > Crambidae > Heortia > Heortia vitessoides. The sequence continues at coordinate 21,730,849 of JACJUM010003259.1, read as the reverse complement.
ATTTACAGACAGCACCTAGTAAGAGGTCGAGTTTTAGTATGTCGTAACTACCGGTACTTTAAATGAATTTCACCGAAACTCAATCAAATTTATATACAAATAATAATCAATAATTTCCCAACAAGATTGACTTCGCAGACACTGCATCAAAGGGCTACCAAATATAACAGCCAAAGGGCTGCAATGTCAAAGCGACGGTCTTAACGCTCAAATGCACGCAAAATGGTTTGCGTTACAATTAATGAGAGGGAAACCATGTGAAACTTAGGACGGGAATGTACGCAATCAGAAATTCTTTTGATCAAAGTCGACGTTTATTTAATTTTGTAAAATTCATTTGCTTGATGTTCTATAGACAAATAAAATTTTATTTTATTTAAGTGTATCGATGTGTTGATAAAACAGGAACATGTGTAATCTTAATGAATATTTCTTATTTCCTTAGAAAGGGGTACGTTTTTAGCTTCAGGAATTAATTTGTCGCTTTTAATTTGTGTTTCTTCATATAGTCATGAAAAGATAGTGAAAATAAATATTCCAAGTCAAAACTAAGGTAAATATAATAATAAAATAGTATAAAAAACAAAGTGAAGTTCATCGTAATCATATCAGACATTGGAAGTCCAGTGCTAGAGATAAGCCTCTACAAGAAGGGAAATGGAAAGGGAAAGGGAAAATTCGTCCATAATTGTCTGGCTAGGCAAGCGTGTTGGCAATCGCAGAGAGTAGTTCCGCGACGGGGCTGCTGCCCACCCCTACCCTGTGCAATTAAGTTACACTGTTACGGATGGATATACCGCCATCTGTTGGTTCTGGTACCTTGATCCCCTCTTACAGTACCTGGTACAGGTGGAGGTACTATTCTAATATATCTATCTAATTTAATCTGCCGGCACCACAAGAAACCGCATGCAAGAGAAACCGAAAAAGCATCTGTTCTTTTAACGTAAAAGTTACTAGAAATCCAATAAATAATAATATACTAATTTTCAAGAATGGAAGATCCGCGAAAAAAGTATATATTGTTTACTTTAATTCTATTTGCCTCTTCACTATTTATTATAAAACAAAGCTGCTGTCTGTAAAATTACGCAACGTATTTTGAAACGGTTTTACTAATAAATCGAGTGAGTGTTAAAGAGAATGGTTTATAAGTATAATACATGCGTAGTAAACAAGAGAAACACTGATAAATTTCAGAAGTTTCTAAGGTGATGTCGTAAATAAAGTGAAGTAGCAAACGCTGGCTCAAACTGACGTGCTAGGTCAATATAATGTACTCAAGTACGCCATAAAGGTCTACAAAAAAGTCTATTTCTAAGGGATAACCTTTTTTTATCCTTATTTCACCTGTGCGAAGCCGACGTGGGTCGCTAGTTAAGTCACAAGTTTAGTTTAGAAAATTTGTAGAAAATTGCGTTATATTATGTGCTTAAAAACGATATGTTATCTCAGATGTTTACAATCCAATTGCTATCAGACAAGTCTCTTAATTAATTTAGAATTAAATAGAAACTTTTTATTTACTAACACACAGTCAAGTTGAAGCATCTAAATCAGAAAATGGATACTTATTTTATTTTTGTTAATTTAGTAACTTGGTTAGATACATGGCTTGTATTGGTGGAAGAAATACATACATACAACAAAGTCTGTTACAAGTCATGTCTGTCCGGTAAAATAATCAAAATAAATAACCAACTGACACCGATTTAAATATAATACATGATTCCGGTGTTACAGAGGAGACCAATTTCTGTTAAACCCTCATAAATGTGTACTTCGATATTGCATAAAGATATTTGTGCGTTGGTAGATGACAGCTTAAAACTGTTATGGTATAAAACAGTAGTGGGTTAAAATTTCACTCAAATTAAGCTTTTAAGCAGCTTTCATCAAAAATGCTGTGTAATCGATCTAAACAATTATAGTGAGCTTATTTCTCATTTATAGGTAAAAATGGTATATTTTACAGATATCATTTTTTACTCAATCTCACTTTTCAATCATAAACTGCTGTAGTAAATGTTTAGATCGTTACATTATTCATTATCAGACCAGCCATTGGAAGTTCACTGCTGGACATAAGCCTCTTCAAGCGTGTTGGCAAAACCAGAGCGTAGCTATCGCGACGGGGATACTGCTGCCCATCCACGTCCTGTACATTTTAGCTGCGCTGATCCGGATGGATATACCGCCGGTTGTCGGTTCTGGTACTTTAGTTGCCTCTTACGACACCTGGTGCAGTGGGTACAATTCTATTCTGCCGGTACCTCATGGTATGAATTTATTATTAATTATTACAATATTAATTATTAATGACGATTAATTTTAGTCGAGATAAATCGAACTGGTCATAGGTATTCAAACATACCTGTCTTCTAATTCTTACTTTCGTCTGCGTGAATGTCGGTTTGATAAGCAGGATTATTATGACTTTCCACGAGCAAGTGCACTCCATGATAATGATATCTTCTAAATGTTGATTGAAATCAAGTTATGTTCGGGGCAATTTTATTCAAAATTATTCTAGTGACGAGTCACTTATTTATATGGATTTAGATTAATATCATTCAGAAATAATTTACTAATGCCTATCACATTAGATTTACCATAAAATGATAACAGTGGGTCCTTAAACATAGGCATATACTATAGCGGACGAATTAAAAAAAAAGCCTTTTAAAAATCCATCGTCCATGCTTTTTGTGTAACATAAATAGTTTACGCAGCGTACACAAAAGAAGCTCTCAAAAAGGAATTGGTTGTACAATATTTCATATTGATACTCCACTCTTTTTGGCTCCATAGCGATATTGTAAAACTTTCACAGATTGATTGATCACCCCACACATAAATGACTCATCAGATTTATAATATAAGTATATATAAATATCTGAACTTCTTAAAATCACACATACTTTCATAGAGATATCGTTATTACACATTTATATCATCATTCAGTGGTTTTAGATAAAACGAGGATTCAATTAATGTCACACAGATGATAAGTTAATTATATATTACGCGAGAAATAATTAATTCGAACACCTCGCACCGTCGCTTCGCGACCGGTCAATCGGATGCTCGCCCATTAGGGTGGTTTCTGATAATAATTATGTAAGCCGAAATAATGTACCTACTGATGTGGGTGCACCGCCCGCGGCGTGTGTCGGCATCAACCCGCTAGGGGTCTGCATTCGATGGGTTTCAAAGTCACAAATCGAGCTTGGCTTCTGATATTGGATTTTGCAAGTCGCACATACTAAAACATTTTTAGGGCTTATGTTTTACTGGTTGATTGACTGATTAATTAATAGCTTGGATTGGTTATTTTTTGGCTGTCGCACGTTCCCTTTTTTCATGACTAGTTAGACTTTTCAGTGAAGCCGGCGTTTATATTCAATTATGTGTACCGCAATCCTTCGAATTCTAATTAATCAAACCTTAGACCCTTTCACGGCATTCTTAAAATATTAGATAATCATAATTAAACTTCTAATTAATAATAGCTTTTTTTATTCTCTTGTGTACTACGATCTGTCATCATATTTGGGCATTTCGAAGTATGTTTGGCTAATTGTAACATTCATTGTATCATGCTATTATTTTGCAATACGCTTAAGATGCAACATTTTGTGGCTGTCTCAATGTTGATAGATTCTGTCATATATTTAATTGGGGTGATTTCGCTGACATGTTGTATATTATTAGCTAATATTAATGGATTGTAATATGGATTGTATATATTTATATATATATAGTTGTTTTAATGTGATGTGCAAACATCATTGTACACTTAGTTTAAATTCTAGCTTCTATATACTTACTATCACCGTGTAACAAATACTGATTTATCAATAAATTTGTATTTATATAATTTTTATTAATAATTTTGTATATTCGACTTTATAATATTAATTTATCA
>JACJUM010003259.1:21706343-21726821 GCA_020976665.1 Heortia vitessoides | reverse complement strand
TATATATATATATATATATATATATATATATATATATATATTATACCATTAAGTCCACCAAATGTACTTTGTATTTAATTAAATAAATTGTCGTTTATGATATTGACTTCAAAAATGTCGTTAACATTTGATAGAGAAAGTAATTATTAAATTCAGAATTGTAGAATGTAAACATTTCCACGCCACCCATGAGGTAGTTTACTAAGCGCGTTTTTTTTTATGTGGTCTCCCCAGTAGGCCTAATCCACGCTCTATTATAGTAAAATTTAATGGAATATCAGGTCATTTTATACATCATCATCCTCTTTTACTAGCTGGTCCTCTTTTGTTTTATCGCGGCTTAGGGTGATGTATAAATTGATGAGATTTTAATAATTTTCGAAAATTCACACGTTTTTTTTTATTAGACCAGGTCGACAACAATTAAACAGTCCGCGTGATAGTAAGCGTGTAGTGTAGACGCTCGTAACATCACAAGGATATCAATAATGAGTTGCCAACCTTGTGGCTTGAGAAATTATGCTAGATTACCCAGTAAATTTAGACCGGAACACTGATATTTGGCGGAAAAAATAGGTGAGAGTGAGGTACCAATGGGAACGACCTTCTGTATGAGGTCTACATTGACCTGACTCCGTGAAACCAAACGTGTCGTGAAAATTTTTTAATATATTTATTATTATAGTCGTATAAAAAATTTACATTTAATTTCATTCTGCATTCTAAGATATATTAAATATTTAAAAATCTGGTTGAACTATCATCATCTTCATACCAGCTATTGGACATACGCCTCTCCAAGAAAGGAGGATTTATTGCCCACAATTGCCGCGCTGGGCAAGAGTGTTGGCAATCGCAGAGCGCAGCTTTCGCGATGGGGATGCTGCTGCCCATCCCCGCTTTGTGCATTTGAGCTGTAATGTTTCGGATGGATATACCGCCTGTCGGTTTTGGTACCTAAGTAGCCTCTTAGGACACCTGGGGCAACTATTCTACTCTGCGGGTACCTTACGGCAATATCGTATCATTATAGATATATAAGGTCAGAATTACATAGTTGCCCGTAAGCAGCGAGATCTTCACATTTTAATGTCGACATAGTTTGACCCCTGCCAATTTCATAACAAGACTATAGGTGTCTAGTCACGGTCAAAGATCATCAAACTGGTTGGTCAGAGGCGTTTTCAGCAGGAGATATATCCGCAGAGACCTTTGTCAAGGCTATTTTTGAAGGATGAATATACATACTTTTATAAAATAATTATATCAATGCCCCATACTGCATGGCATTGATGTGATCCAACTGAACATTACAAAAAAAAGGCTAATTAAAAAGCAAAGGCAAAATACTAATTGTGCAAACATTTCGATTTCTTTATAAAATAAGAGTCAATTTCCCTGAATCACAATGCAGCTTGGATAATATTTTGATTTCAAGAGTATCAAAAAGCAAATACAATGTCGATTTGTATCAAACTAAGGAAATAAATCTATTTCACAAAATCCGTATATTGTTGAGTTATTAAACTGATTGATATAGAACTGAAAGAAATTGTGATTGCTTCACAAGTACATCCGAACCTTTGCATTTGTAATATTAGCTAATTAATTGTTATTCCTGCATTGAAAATCCATCTCATAAAGGACTGTTTGCAAAGAAATTACCTCGCCCTCCATTCTAGTTATCGATGCATTAAAGCAAGTGAAAGAATGCCGAAACAAAGAAATAAGATCATCCTCTGTACTAAATCTGTAAAGTAATGAAGAGAATGTGTCTTCCTTGTGATATAAGATTGTACCGGCGCGTACCGGCGTTGCGCTCGGATCTGATAAAGCTTATATTACCACCCACTTAATCTTCTGAACCAAACGGTCAAGAACTTGTTGTAATTTGCGTACTTTTTTTTACTCTTTAGGTTCTTTGGTAGTTTCACATGACATCAACCGAGGCTGTCACAATTTGGTATGGAACATAAAAATTATGCGGCTTTAAACAAAATAAGTATAAGCGAAGTTAAACAGAATAAGTATCTTGTTAGGTAAGAGAACATTTCAAAATTGTTGTCTAGTTTTAATGATGATATATAATTTTTAATGAATTTATTTAAAACTCATTCTGGAACAAATTTAATCTGCCAACCAAATAAATAAGTATTTTTCATTGTGTTATAAATTCGGAATAGGTAATTTGTTCAGTAAGAGATATTATGAGTGAAGACTGTTTCTAGTTTGCATAAAGAACCGTCATCATCATCACATTGGTCATAAGACGTCCACTGCTGAACATAGGCCTCCTCAAGTAATCTCCAATAGGACCGGTTGCATGTGGCTGTCTCGTCTGTCCATCTTGTGGGTGGACGCCCTACGCTGCGCTTTCCGGTACGTGGTTTCCATTCCAGAATCCTACGATTCCATTGGCTATTGGTTCTGCATACCAAGTGACCTACTCACTGCCACTTCAACTTGTAAAACCGCTGGGTTATGTCGGTAACTCGATTCTGTTACGAATCTCCTTGTTCATTCGAGCAAAGCGACTCCAATCATTGCCCTCTCCATAGCTCGTTGAGCAATTTTGAATTGGCTTAAGACCACGTTTCGCTGATCGAAAACTTTCGACTTGGCTCATCATGATGATGATCATGTCTGTATAAAACTGTTTGCGAAGGGCATTCAATGTTCCTTTAACAAACAATCATCCAGAATAGTAATAATTCTCATAACATCTCATAGACCCAACTCCGCGGTAAGACGTCTAAAGCACTTGTGTGTCAGACACCATACTACAGAGGAATCACAAATATACTACTTAAATACATATATTTAACACCCAGACACAGAAAAAACGCAAATATGATCATATACATATTAGCTCTGGGTGGGAATCAAACCCACAACCCCTAGCGCACAACATAGGATCACTACCATCTGCACCACCGGGCCCGTCATACCTTAACACTACAGGGCATAGCCCCCAAAAGAACTGTAATGTCAAAGTACAAATGAGAGTTTCAAACTTGACTTCTTATAGTGATAATTTTGGATGATTGTTTATTGAAGTGACCTTTCGCAAGCAGTCTTGTAGTACACACGGCATGACATAACAATAACAGTTGTTTTATTTTGTGCAACTTAATTTCATAAGAATATGTTGCGCAGACATACTTTTTCTTGCAAATATATTTTATGAAGAAGTGTTGTTGGTAACGTATGTTTGATATACGTTATTACCCTATTTGATAACCCGATCGATTACATAAAGAAATCGCCATTAGTATTTTACAAAAGATTGCGATATTTAAACCACATTGGTATACATTTATACATTAGTGAATACAATAAAATCAGGGATTATACAACACGGCGTAATGTTTCGAAGAGCGTAGGGGATTAGACACTCACTACTGTGATAGATTTTCATGTATATATAAGATATATTATTGGGGATTTTCAAAATAAACAAATTGTTTCTCTGAAAATACATAAGTTTTGTTTTATTCAACACGTTTTAATACAATGTTACACCACATTAATTAAAGTTCAATAATGTTAATCTTACCTGTACAAAGAAACGACATTTAAGTTTATTAATATCACTCCCTCAATTGTATCCTTTACTTTTTTCTATTTGGTTTATAATTACAATGAATTGCACACACAAAATATCTTAGTCTCATACGCCATTGAATGGCGCGTCAACCCAAAGCGCCACAGATAAACTAACAACTTCCACAGATAAATGACAAACGCGCGAAGCGCGGCAAATTCATATAATTACATTTCGTTTCATTACGTATATACGAAGCTTTCGTGGAAATGCATTGCGCTCAATGTAGTATTTGGAAACCCACGTGAGCGGAACCGCAAGCAATGGATTTAAAATACGCAGCGACCAAATAATACGTCAGTGTTGATTCAGCTGTGTCTTTTTTCCTGTAAATACATTGTGAAATCAAAATTGTCAGCCCTACGTTACGTAGGTTTTATTTTACGTCCTGAATACTTTTGTTCTTTATTAATTTTGCAACGAAATCACGTAAAATTCATTTCATAGCCTCTAATTTATGTCGGAATTTTAAATAAAATTAAGTTGTACTGTTATCAGTTCTTGTGACAAAGACCAAGCCTCTGTAATGAAATATTTGAAGACAAATTTTGATTTATATTACTTGAACAGTGCCAAATTTCACCGTTATCCGTTTGCCTAAATTCTTTAAAAAAGTTACAAAGTTTTAGTTTTAAAATCATTATACCAGCCATTGGAAGTCCACTGCTGGACATAGGCTTCTTCAAGAAAGGGGATAATTTTGCCCGCTTCAATGGTGTAGCTCAAAAACACAGGACGGGGATGTGCATTCTCATCCCGAAAGCTGCGCTTTGCGACTGCCAACACGCTTGCCCAGTGCGGTAATTATGGGCAAAATTTCGCCTTTTTTGGGGATGCCTATGTCGAGCAGTGGGCGTTTTATGGCTGGTATGATGTTTTAAAACTACGCAAGTTGTCTGAAAATAAAATCACAATTCCACCCGAAACTCTATTCATACTTATTATATATTACCAAGTTGAAAGAATAATATACCAAATGAAATAAACCCATTTCCAAGAGCTTTTTAGACAGACCGACAGACAGATAGTTCAGATGCTACCGGACGGGGATGGACAGTAGCTACCGCTACCGTTAAGCTACGGAAAAGATCCCAATTTAATATTTTTTTGCTAACCGTATGCTGTTCGATTCAACTTGAGAGAAATTATAGTTTATATTTCAATTTGACGGGCCCAATGGCGCAGGTGGTAGTGATCCTATTTTGTGCGCCAAGGGTCATGGGTTCGATTCCCATTCAGAGCAAATATTAATATAATTATATCTGTATTTGTTCAGTGTCTGGGTGTTAAATATATGTATTTAAGTAGTATATTTGTGATGCCTCTGTTGACTGGCGTTCGTAACACAAGTGCTTAAAGCGACTTCCTAGCGAGTCAGGTCAATGTATGAGATGTTGTGCGAATTTATTGCTCAATTTGTAGTCGCAATATTCCTTACATGACCAAAAATAGGTATAAGACTTAGAAGTTCCGCGGACATGGACACCTTAAAGTGTACTTTGCGCTCACCTAGAGTCTTCTCTAATATTGTGTTGTTGCTTGGGATGGGGGTGGGAATTACTACTATGCTTCCAGTGAAACGCGCGCAAGGAGATGTATTGAAGATTATTTTGGTAAAACCGCGTTGATACAGTACTCCTCTCGGTCCTTACAGTGCGTCAACTCTTTCTATTAAATACCATAATAAGAAAACATCTGGATTTAGGTCATCAAAATATATGTCTAGCCAAGAATAGGAAAACAGATAGTGTGTACCTCATAGTACTTTCCTAGCACGACGTCAATTCCGCGTCTATGGGTCTTATCTGTATAATGAAGCAAATGAAGTTCACAAATGGTTAAGAAACCTTGACCATACTGCAACTGAAAAAATCTTGTCTCGTACAACATGACAACGCTTGCATATATGGTAATATTAATATTGTATTTTATGTATTATTTTAATTAAAAATGTTTCTAGTAAACTGTATAATTATTGTTGTTTAATTGATTTTTTGTTCTTCTATTTTGTATGCGATTCAGCTTTGTTATGTACCTTGGGTGGAGGACGCTGACACCTGTACCACAGTTAATTCTACCGCACCTGTCAACGTATACTTTTTTTCAGTTCAATAATTTTATCTACAACGTGTGATTTAAAAAATAAGAGGAAGATTTTAATTTTGATTTTGATTTTGAATAAATATATTATCATTATTATTATTATATAGCTAAAATAGGACAACTGTCTGGTGACTGTCTGGTGATGAAATAGACTCGAATGTACATAAAAATTTATATAGCTAATAACTTGTTTATACCTTTTATATCATTAGCTCTTTTATAATAAATATGAAGGCATGGTCTCCTATATAAAGTATTTTTTTTACTGTGAGAGCAATATCGGGCGATGTTTCTTTGCAAATATATACGTTTGGATAATGACATGCAAAAGCTAAACGGTCAAAGTTGCCACTGTTTTACGAAAACGCGGAAGCGACGCTCTCTGCATGGCGCTTACGACTTTATTCTCGCGGCATGCTCTTAGCTCAGTACGTATCGACCGGCTGCATCTAGCGAGCCACGGGATTAAAGCACCAAAGTCTCAAGCGTAAAGACCTTTTTCGTAAAAAACAAAATCTGATATCTTGTATGAGGTTCATGAAAAATATCTGTATTTCAGCTAATGTGAAAATATTTACGACATCGGAAGCTTAATACCAGTTAAAATGATCTCTTATGAGCACAAAGAAGACAGTTGGAAATTCAGCTTGCAAGTACCTAAATATTGGAGGGTTAATAGAATGAATGAATCCGTCTCCCTTGTCCTATCAGACATTTGCAACGGCAGATATGAAAATGCTGATTGCATTTTGGTAAGATAATAATATGCGCCTGATGTTTTATTGCGTTCCATCTCAAACCAGAACAGACAATTACCTGAAAAAAAATTGTGTGACGTATGTTACTTGGTGTTAAATCATCACCATCACATCAGCTGCAAAACTTCCACTGCTGGACAGGCCATATGCCCATAATTACAGCACTGGGAAATATTTATTTTTATAAATAATAGATGGACACAACATCTCAAACGGACATCGGTTACGGACATCCGACAACAGAGGAATCACAATTATAATATTAAAATCCATATCTCTCACGACCTATTTACGACTTGTTATTGTATTTGTAATTCCTCAGTCTATATAGCACAAGCGGTTTAAAACTCTTAATCGGAATAAAATCAATGTTCGAGATGTCGAAGATGATGTTATTATGAAATAATAATTGTTGTTATTTAAACCGAGAAATTCATGTTAAACGAAATTCCCCAGGCGATGACCGCTCACATTTTCCCCTAGTCCTTATCAAACCGAAGGCGATAAAGTGTTTACTTGGCACAAATCGACGGGCTATTAAATTACTTGTCACCTATGCTTTTGAATCGACGGTCAATTAATAAAATTTATGATATAATTGGGCGTAATGGATTTTTCAACGAGATAATGTTAATTCACGTAGTTCCGCAAATTAACATTTAAAAGTTTTAAGCTTAAATTGGTTGTCGATAGGTTTGCGATAAGGAAATATCTCATGGAAAGCTGACGATCGTATTGAAAACAACTGCCTTGACAATTATGTGTCAAGTCGACAAACCGTGTTATTTAATTTGTATTAACTAAATTGTTCGGAGTCAGTATTAAATATAATGTAAAATGAACAATTATGTAGCACTTTACGATTTTAAAACCGTGCACTTAGTTCTAAGAGATTTAACATGATAGAATAGAGTTATCGGAGAATTTTAAAAGAGTCTCTTGTAAAACAGCTATTAATATTCCACTTCAGAACACAAACGAGAGCACGCGCTCCCTCACATTGATACTGCAGTGTAGGAGGGTGATTGAGTAGTATGGTAATAATGAGGGTGCATTTTAGAAAATGTTTATGTCGCTCTGTTAAATTGATTCGTTATCAGCCGACAAGTTACACTTCATATAATCACATACAAATGTATTGTAGATAAATTACTAATTTGGAAATATTATTAGTGATAAATTCACTGTTTGTTATTAATTTTTATAAACAAAACCTTGGATTGTTCAATCAGTTGATTATTTATTGTTAGTATAATAAATTTTGGATGTATTTTTGAGCTTTGGCAGTAATTTGCTGAAGTGATTTACTGAAATAAAATATGTAAGTATCAACGGCATCGGTATTGCTGTGAGGTATCGGCAGAGTAGAATAGTACCTCTCCGTAATACCAGGTGTTGTAAAAGGTGACTAAGGTACTAGAACCGACAGATGGCAGTATATCCATCAAACAGTGCTCAAATGCACTGTACGAGGATGGGCAGCGTCATCTCGGCCACGAAAGCTGCGCTCTGCGTCAACACGCTTGCCCACCGCGGCAATTGTGGGCGAAATATCCTTTCTTGGAAAGGCTTGTGTCCAGCAGTGGACTTCCAATGGCTAATTATTATAATTTGAAAAATCTGTACATTGACAACATTCATAGATTTGCTTTGACACACGGTCCGGCTAATGAAACTACTAGATTAATTAAAACATTTCTGTCACGTGACGTGAGCATCGGCATCTCTTTTCTATTTCTATGATATCACGTTTATATTTATTTGTAGCATAAGGTATTGAAAATATTTTCTTTTTAACATTGACGCGTGTACTTTCATTAATTAAAATATTTTTAAAAGGATTTCTTTCTTTTTTCGGTACTTCGATTATATTACAGCAACCGTTTTAAATAGTGACAGCATTATCGTAGAAACTTCGAACAAAAATATCAAATAAAATGAAATTCACGTGGGTAATCTTTAGAAAAAATAATTTTGTAATTTAACACCCAAACATAGAACAAACATCGATATCATTATATAAATATTTTTCCTGGACGGAGATCGTGACCACAATCTTTAGTGCACACGATAGGATCACTACAGCGATGCGTGACTAATATTTTTGTCCTTGTTCTTGCACTTATTATATCAATAAATAGATTCTGCCAATTAGTCCAGCTCAAGTTTCATTGTGTTGTGCAGAACTAATAGTTCAAAGCTTGTTGAGAAAATACCTGGTATTGATAAACCCCACGGATTAGCTGTAAAATACCGAACTAATTATTGAGGAAACGTGAAAAGTTCACTGAATAGCTGTTCCGGAGGGTTTTGTAGTGATTGTAAACGCCATTAGCTAAACACGGCGCGAAGTTTTGATATCTTATTAAGTTATTTGAAGCGTGGAAATTGGTGACGATGTTTAAATGTTCGTTGTTCTACCAGGCCACAAAGGATAAAAGTACTTTATAATTGAAAATAAAATTGTAATCCCGACGACGTATTTGCAAAAATAGTAGTTTGAAGGTGTAAGTAAATGACAATGACAATATTTTTTAATGTTGGACGTGATAAGGCAAAACTTGTTATTTCTTTAGAACAAAGGGGTCGACATAATTTTTTAGATGGTTGTAATGTATGTATGTAGTATGAGTTTTATTTCTTTTTAATCCACTACACTGAATTACACCTATAATAATAATATAATAATAATATTTACTTCTCTTTCACACTTACGAACTTATTTACAATAACTTTACATATATTGAAGTGCTTAAATCAAGCTTCAAGTGCGGTGGAGACTGGAGTCTAAAACTAGGCTTAGTTTACTAAGCTTGTAATTTTCAAATCACCAGGCCTTCCTACCAGTACAACAGTATATACTTTATATTAGTGTATGTATTACTTCATATAAAATTAAGAAATTGTGAATCTTTATGGTATTGTGAGTGTGTTGTGTTATTATGTGTGGACGTGCGTGAGTGTATGTGTCTGTGTTTTGTGTTTTGTGTGTGTGCGTGGGTATATGTATGCATTAAAGTTAGTAAAAATTGATATTAATAGAAAATATTTACCTATATTATACCTTTATTATTAAATATAATAATTTACTGTCACTTGGTTATTTATATTATTGTAGTATTTCTGTATATTATATTTTAACAATTTTTTCAGTTTCGTCGTAGTTTGAACTATTCAGCCATATAGAAACGTCCTTTTTTAGCACTTTACTGCTTTTTGAAACGATTTACAGAATTTTATAGATTTCATTGTATAGATATCCTCCTTATATAGATTGTAAAGTTAACAAAAGAAACTTCTTATTAAGGCTGATTTAATGTTCATAAGCTGGCATACATCAGGTTGCCTCTAAGTAATTCTTTTGTATTAATATTTAATAGAGGGTGTGTTAAGTTATGCTGTCTAAGTACAATTGACAAGATAAAAAGTTGTCTAACTGTCAATATACCACTTTCTAAATATAAATAATTGTTGAGTTGGGTAAAGGATGGGTTTGAAAAGGCGAACTTTGAGCACTTTTCAGGTTTATAAGGTGTGATTTTGCCGATCCACCCCAGGAGGTTATAAAGTAAGACAGTATAGACTAGCAAAGTGACACGTACACATCTCTTACTATTTTATTATTAGCTACATATCTCCGTTTGCAGAAAATATATGTAAGTTTTCTTACTTTTTGAGTCAAAAGTTAGATGTGTTCCTTAAAATTCAAGCTTTGATCAATTTGTACTCCTAGATATTTTACGCAAAGTACTATATCAATTTCCTCGCAAGAGCAGAGTGAATTTGGAGGAAAGGCGCAGTAATGTGCTCGTATTTTTAGGCTACCAGTAGAGAGACATTTGTTTTGGAAGTGAAACGCTACATATTTTGTCTTTGACGAGTTCAGGGATAGTGAGTTTGGAGCTAGCCAGTGACACACTATATCAAAGCCTTTTTGTTCTAGAGTGTAGACCTATTCCCACGTCTCTGCGTAAAAAATTAGGGTAGTATCGCCCGCATAGGAAATTATTTTACAATTCCCTATATGAAATTGACAAAGCTCATTTATGAAGCACAGAAACAGCGTAGGTCCAAGAACACTACCTTGCGGGATTCCGCATTTCATGGTGATCTCACCTCTCTTGTGCTTACCTATCTTTACACATTGCATCTGATTATACAAGTAGTTACGCAAAAATACCACTGTTACCAGTGTAGTTGTGTTTGACTTCTGATACCCAATTTTTCCAGGTTTTTTTCAAGGTGGGGATAAAAACAGTATCAAATGCCTTTCAAAGTTCTATTAATATTGTGAGAAACTTTAGTTTAGCATTCAATTTTCTAGCTATTATATCAGTAAACTTATTCACAGCATCTTCAGCTGATCTGCCTCTTCTTAATCCATATTGAGAATCTGATATAAGGTTATTAATTTCCAAGTAGTTTACTAATTGCGTGTGTAACTTGCGTGTAGAACTTTTTAAATTACTGGTAGTAAAGAAATTGGGCGGTAGTCATCGACACTATTTCTCTAATCCTCCTTGTGGATTGGTACCACAACTGATTTTTTTTAAACATTGGGGAATATAGCAATATTAAAACAAGCATTAAATAGACGCACAAGGATCGGTGCCAGAACAATATACTTGAGTAAGATACAATTATTTTTTGCTTCATATTGGTTAGCTTCAAGTTAAAAAATATGAATTTGCCTGTTCGTTACGTCTTCATCCACTTGTCAGTGCAACAATTAAATAAAAATTTGATATCCAATAGGCATAGAAGGCTAAATTACATTAGCTAGTTAAAAAAATAATCTTTAGTGATTCGTTAATAGTTCTAATGGTTGTTGCTTAATTTATTAGTCTCATCTTAGTACATTTAGTACTAAAAGACGCGAGTTGGTTCGTTCGTGAACATGCATCGCAACAGATTAAATCGATCGCTAAAAGCTTGTGTCCTGTGTCAACGTTTTATTAGATCACCACGGGAATATCAGTCTGGCCGTTGTATAAAGGCGGCTACGCCGGCCGCGTATTTCTCCTCAATGGAGTTTTAATTTTTTTTTTACATCAGCATGCGTGTTGTCTGTGCCACTTAGAACTCTAATGAAATGAAGCATCCGGCCAGCCACTGCTTTTTACCCTAACAATCTATGTAAGAGACTTGAATTCTCTCAAACCACGATTTTTTAGAGCTGATTTATATTTGAGTTTAGAAATTTAGTGTTTCTGAATAAATATTTTGAATCTTGGAGTATGTGTTTTGATTTTCGGCTAATTTTCTCATTCGACAAAACGCTAAAGAAGCTACAATATTTAGACCCTGAAAAAGGACATGGGCTATATTTTAATTGAAAATAAAGGTTATGAAAGGTTAAATATAGGGATGAAAAGTTGTACCGAAGTCACTTTTTTTAAAGCTAAAATCTTGAAACTTATTTTTCAGGCCATTGATTCGATATAAATAAAAATGACATTCAAGGTCTATAGAAGTTAAGGTAAAGAGGTATGGTACCCAAAGAAACTATACCACGCGGACGAGGTCGCGGGCACAGCTAGAAACATATATGTAAAAGAAAAGAAACATATATAATACAAACATAATAATAATAATAATATATATATATATATATATATATATATATATATATATATATATATATATATATAAGCATATAGATGAATGTTTGTTACTTTTTCACGCCAATGAGTAACACAGAATTATTTTCGGAATAACAAGAATTCTTCAGGAATAGCATAAACGTGCAAACAATGTCGAGGGCAGGAAGCTATTACTAAACCACTACTAAAATTATCCTTTCCTTACAAAAATCTTACAGAGTAAAATTTCTTTAAATATAGTATTTGTGAACTTACAAATACTTCGTTATCCATATGTGAACTTTTACCTATCGCTTTGTACACCCGAAATTGAGAGCGAAGCCACAATAACTCGTCGGGGTGGCCGATTCATGCAAATTTAGTCCTTATCTATCAACCGTAGATTCAATTTTCTATAAAACGTGTGCCCCTGTTACATTCATTGAATGGTTTGCACTGGCTTTTATTAGAGATATCATGCAACTCCATACATGGACTACTAATGTACAATCAAATGAACATGAAAATGTTCGATCCTTTCATGATCAAATGTTGGACAAACAGCTTCTGTCTATATTGACATTGTTTGTTAAAAAAAATTAGTGGACTTTTGAACTAGATAAATTTAATTGAGCTGCAGCATATAACATGAAATCTATTTAGATATATATATATATTGGTGTACCGAAAGGGAGGCCTGGTGATTTGAAAATCATAAGATTAGTAAGCTACGCTTAGTTTCTAACTCCAACTACAACAAACTAAACTTGATTAAATTATTTCAATATGTATATATATATTGTACATTAATTCTTAAATGTGAAGGTGAGAAATAAATATTATTATTCAGTATAGTTCGTCTTGAGGAGTTTAGTCTTGCTGTTTGTAATAATATTAATGGGCATTAATTACCACAAAGCGCGTGTACTTAAATTTTGATTTCCGACAGTAATAATAATAGGTACTCAAAACTGGTTCATTTTTGTTGTATGATCTAAGTTTAAAGAAATATCCATTGGCTGCAGATTTAATGATTGCAACCCCTCACCAGCAAGTGAACGCCAATTAATCCATGCATGTTACTTAGATCTGAGTATTGAGTTCGATCATACAGTATGCATAATTTGGCTCTAAGCTCCCCTCTAACAAGGGGTCCTCAATATATCATTCTGTGCCGCAAAAAAACGTTAGAGCCGGAGAAAAAAAAAGTTTTCAATAATGCATGTTGAATGTTCAAATGTTGTTCACTATTTCTAAATGGGAAATTTATATAATAAAATAACGAGGACCAATAAAACTTTTATAGCTGGTTTTTAAATAGTGAAAATGAACTGTTAATATATTGCAATAACTTTTTTTATTACAAATACAACCGCACCTTAGGACGTCCACTCGTAAGGTGGACAGATGATCTGATGAGGCTGAACGCAGGCCTCATAGAAACGGTCCTATTGGAAATCCCTTGGAGAAGCCTATGACCAGCAGTGGACATCCTGCGGCTAATATGACAATGATGATGATAAAAATAGAACCTTTTGTATATCATATAAAAATAATATTCGCTTATTACATTATTAAAGCGAATTCATCGTATGACGACTGTAGTCGTACTTATGCTAATGAATTGAAAAGGAACAAAAGAGGGTTTTATGTTTTTATTATTTTCTATTAGAATTGTCGGCAATACTGTTTTCTTGTTCACATATTTCTACTAGAATCATAATGAGGTGATATTTTTATAAGAATCTTGTTTTATATAGTTCCTGTTAGCAATGCATGTTTTAGTTTATTTTCTATCTTATCAAATGGTATGATTATTAACTGCGACATTTATTTGAGATCGAATAGTATATAAGATCAACGCGTTCTAGAAGAAATTTAATAATGTTTGTCTCTGACTCTCCACGTCTGAGCGTGGTGAGTAGCGCGACAAACAACATATCGATTGCGAGCTTAACTGGCACATTTTTATCAGAGGTAAAATGAAAGCGCGCAATGAATGTATATCGTTGGTAAAGACATGTATACCTGACCGTTCCGATCTGTAGTAAATTTTTCCAATACAATTTCTGACATTGAGTCTTTAGTATCGCTATAGGCGACCGTTTGCTTGTCTATATATTCGTAAAGATATTTTTGTACTAGAATGCTATGATTTAGCATTAATACTAAAGTCGGATTAAAATGAATACCTTCATGGATAGGTATATAATAAAAACACTTTTTAAAAAGTTTATCTACATTAAATGCCTAACGTCACTGACATGGTACAATAGATAAGGATTAATACTTATTTAAAAAAAAACATAATGAACTAATGGTCACGAAAAAGAAAGCAATTTTCAAAGTGTCACCAAATCCTCAGTAGTACATAGACAAAGAGTACATATTAACGCTTAACCTTTTTATAACTTTGACATAATATAAGTTTGACTATTTTGGTATTTTCTACAAATATTTGAAACAAGCAAATATGACTTGCCGCATACACATTTATAAACCGTAAATATTATATGAAATAAACTAAAAGAAATGTCGTTTCGTCGTCTATCGTATAAATTTATATTCTAATTTATATATTGATTGTCACATTATATGAACATGGTAGACAATATAGAATATAAAATAGTTTCGTGCAACGCCCTGCAAGGGCATTGCAATATGTAATTACTAACTTATTATTATAATATAATATAAACTAATAATTTCTCTGCCATCACTAAGTCTGCCACCTGAACCTTTGAAGACGATATAAGCTGGAAATACATCTCGATCAAAGTTATTTTTGCGTAAAATCTGTAAATTTAATTCTTGCTTCCAAATGACCTCATTTGCAAGCAACAAAAATGTTCATAACGAAGATGGTCGCAACATTGAATCTAAATTCAAGATTCAAGGTCAAGTGTCAACCACCAAATAGATTTATTGCTTCCAATGCCTGATCCAAAATTTTTCCAAATTTACTTCATGGGCGATGAACAATAACAAGCTAATACAATAAATATTAATTAATACACGCTGTGAGTACATCTTATAGAGCAGATGGAGGAGCGAGATATCGCTGAAATTTTGGAAAAGTTTTTGCAAAACAATAACCAATTAGTACGATTATTCAAGTTTCTCTCAAACAGACTGCAAAACGACCACTGCGTCATTGTCATTAAAGCGGACGAAATGCCTTATGGAGAGCAAGTAGGTACATATAATGTTCCAACTGTGTTCCAAATGAAGTTGCATTTGTTATGGCTGGTGATCGAACTGAACGTCAAGAAATACGTATACTACGCAGAGATAATACAGTGCAAATAATTCAAGACAATCATGGTTCCTATGATGCACTGCAGTATGGCAAAAACGTGGATTGACACATGCGCATATTTTGATTTGCAAACAAACCTATGTAGCGAAAACTTAAAAACAGCGTGGTTCGAGAACCGTCGCAGTGCTAATATGCAAATAGGGGTTCAAATGCCAAATTAATTGGCCGGTCTCTATTTTATGCACCGAAGCTGATTAGGAACACGATCTGGAAATGCTGTGCTGCCGTAATTTCAATACCAATTATAGATTTTCGCGTCCTGACTTCTCTAATAATAAAATTAAAGTGATAGCTCGCAACGCCAATCACCGTTTTCATTTGAAAATGAATAGTGAATTCATAGGAGGAACATACTGAATTTGATATAGTGATGATGATGTTATTGTGATGTACATGGTGGTGATTGTGATGATGATTATGGTGATGGTAATGAGTATTATAATGGTGATGATTCGAAGTATAGTAAGACGATGCCAATATTTTATGCGCTGTGCAGTGCCGTACTACGTGAAGCAAGAATCGACTGTGTTGTTTCGACATATAGTTCATAAACAAATAATAAAACTGAAGTGTTAGCTCGTAACGCCGATTATCAGGATTTTCATTAAAAGCTTATTACTGATAATATACGAGGAACTTATACTGAATTCAATGTGGTGATAATGGTAAAGATGATTATCGTGACTATGGTGATATAGTGATGAATATTGTAATGATTTTGGTGATGATTATGGTGATGATCATGATTATGATGGTGATGATTTTAGGTAAAGTAAGACGATACTTACATTTTTTGTGTAGCAAGAATCAACTGTGTTGCCGAAACCGTAAGGTGACGTATCGTCACATAGATAAAAAACAATCGTAGTATTTTTTTACCAGCTGATGGAAACGGTCCATCGTAAAGCTATGTTTTGTGATTGTCGCTAATTATGTTAAATATTGGCAATATCCTAATTTTTCTTGTGGAGGCTAATAGGTCTAGAAATATCCAACAATTAAAAGAATTTTACGGCCGACAAGTTGAATGAACTTATCAATGAAAAATTAGATTTTTCAAATAAATCTTTCCTCCAAGCATTCCAACTATTATACCCAGACTAATCCTATTTGATATTTTGTTAATTGGAATTAACGAGTAATGCAAACATTTTTTAATCTGTTATGGACTGATCGCACAACAACATATTTTCTCGTTAAAACCCTGCAGATTATTGTGCTTCGCTTCGTGTCTTCCCTTGAAATATCTCCCCCGCTTCAGACAGCTTAAGTGCTCTACCTCGAGTACATGATCTGCTAATCCTTGAAAAATGTAAAATAGTTCTTATTTGCATTATATCATACGCACTTTAAAGTATATTAATATGTGAACGGTTGGTTATGAAAATGCAGTTTAATATTGCTTTTTAATAACCAAACCATACAAAATGTAAACCAACGTGTTCGCAGAATTTAATTCCATATATCTCGATGTAGCGGGCTCATTATTCGATTACCTTTTGTTTTTAACACTATTTGTATTCCCACACGACGCGGACATCATTGAATTATTATAAGCTCAAATGCGGGGAATCATTTGTTACCTCATTGAATGATTTTTGTTGTTGTAATGAACCCTTGTTCTATCATTACTGTATGCATCCACAGCGGCTACTCTCTTTGTTTTGATTGAAATTCATTAATTTAATTTATCTGCTTTCCAGTAATAATTAGTTCTACTCTCGTTCACCTGTTTGCTGAATTTCTATTTGCATAATTTTGAAAGGTATGTTGCATATGCAAATTTATGCAATGCAAAATTATATTTAAGTTGATATTTCGTAGTTTTGGTTTTTTTTCTACTGAATATAAAAATTTTCTCCAGTTCACACAAATAGTGCAGATTATTATAGTAAGTATAACCACCCCTTAACCACCACCTAGTGCCTTGAGTGCATAAGAAACTAACAACGGACATTGCCTTTGAAGTGACAATTAATTACTCTTTCGATTGACCATATGTCGTTGCGGCAGGGGATTCATATTTTTCATATCCCATCCATGGTTGTTGTGTCAAAGGGGTGGGATGTATAGAAATAAAAATATATATGTGTGTGTGTGTTGAGCGACTCATATCGCACCCATACCGCTTAGGCCTCGCCGTTTTTCGCTCGTCTATATTTTCCCGAAATGACAATTGCCCTTGTTTGTGATGGTAGCAAGAATGACTTTCTCAGAGACGGAATCATTTAAGCCAGTTACACGGAGTTCCACAGTTTCGGTGGATCTGGCAACTTGCACTTCTTCCCCGAGATCGTCCTGGAGCTGCCGGGCCAGGAGGTCTGCCTGATCCGCCTCTTTCCGCCGAATCCGCCGAATTTGTGCTCTCGTCGCAGCTACCCTCATGGCTTCAAGATTCAAATTGCCTTGTTTTGGTCATCAGTCTTGTACGAGATGCCCTTTTCTCTAGCTGGTTGCAGCGAGATAACGACGGCCGCCGTAATAGGTTGCCGCAATCTCGGCTTCCTATTCCTCTTCTTTTTTATTGTCTCATTTGTTTTCTTCTTCCTTCGTTCTGTTTGGGCCATAACAGATCACAAGTTCGTTTGTGCGAATGATCTCTGACAACCATTTATTTCCTTAGCTTTCTCTTTATCTTTTTCTTGCTCACGACCGTGGCCCAGGTCTCTATGGATCCCTCAGTAAAAGCGTTGTGGTGGGCTCAGGTGCAAGAACACTACTTCCAGGCGGTGGTAATACCCTCGTCGTCCTTTTTAGCAACAGGAGTGCAAGCCAGCTTTTTTGATAGCAGACGGGGAGCAAGGGATCCAAGTCTGGCATCCAAGATTTCGCTCACTGAACTTATAATGTCAATAGAAAAAAATAAGACTCTTTTAGACGGATAAAAGAGTCCCATTTTCCTCGTTGAGTTCATGGTACGATACTGAGGCAGGGACAGATGCGGCTCTAAGTTAAGGGAGGGAGCGCAACTTCCGGCGCATATGGGCGACTTCGAATGAGCTTGTTCACGTCGCTCGCCGTTCGCTTAACAACAGTTTTGATATCCCTTATAGAATAGCGATATCATTCTTTGTGTCTTCTTGGACCAATCTATTTAAACTCCTGGACTTCTTCACCTTTTCAAGGATAAAGTCTTGCAAAATTCCAAGTCTTGCATGGCCCTCGTTTTTTTGGGCTGCCGTATTCATATCATCTCTGTTGCCAGACAGTCGCTGTTTGAAAGCCGACTTATCACGGTTATTGGTCTTGGCGCCTCTGGCAGATTCGCCGGGTTTAACCAAAATGATTGGGATAGGTTCTTTAGCAACACCGCTGCTTCTACCGTTCTGAAGGATTGAACATTTACTCGTTACCATTTTTATCTTATGCTGATATTATTAGCCAGGGTGTCCTTTCACGCTAGCTTTAACTACTTTTTGTTCCAAAAAAAGTTTGAATTATGCGGAATATATTTAAAATTTTCCTAGTATTCTATAATTGTTCTAATAGTCTTTTTTGCACATAACGAACGGCTTGAATTTCCGCATTATTTGTTTTGTTGTTTAAAAACGTCGACACACGTAGTCAAATTCGAATAGGTATCAAATGTACGCAACAATAATTAGGAAGTTTTCTGCTTCTAACTCCGTCCAATGGCTGGATACACCCCAGCCATACTTGATTTCCCGGTATCGACAATAAATAACGTTTCATTCTAGGACAGCTATCAATATATTTTCTTAGTTCGCTAGTTGAGTTGCGACTTGTAAAATTATTTTAACTTACGCATTTTATTGACTAGCTATCCACCTGCAACTGAGGATTATTATATAGATATTTTGCAAGTTTTGTCTGTTCTCATTACGAGTATAATAGCCAAGTGAATTCACGCTTCGATGTTTAACAGCAGCAGTCGCTAACGTTATCTTTTTTAATTTCATCATCATCATATCAGCCTTTGGAAGTCCACCGCTGAACATAGACCTCCCCAAGAAAAGAGTAATTTTGCCCATAATTGCCGTGCTAGGCAAACGTGTTGGCAATCGCAGAGCGCAACTTTCCGGGCGGGTATGCTGCTGCCCATCCCTGGAATTGGATTGGACCCCCGGGAATTAAAACCACACTGTTTTAGATGGATATACGGCCATCGATCGGTTCTGATACCTTAGTCTACTCTCACGACAACCTGTAAAGGGGAGGTACTATTCTATTCTGCCGGTAACTCGGGGCTCTTTTAATCATTAGGTTATCATAAGGTATCATTAGAATACCGTCAAGGATAATTCATTACCGTGTTAGCGACATTTGCCAGTGAAGTGTTAATTTTAATAACAATAGGGGATTCGAGCCCTGACAACTAATGTAATAAACGCGGTGTGAAGTGTCATCGACGATATGTCGTTTCAAAAAACACGAGTATCGCACATTAAAGGGATTTCAATGCGAAATCAAATTCAGAACACCCACCCTCCCCGCGCCCGTCGCCCCCCACGTTCCTACTGTGTTTAAGTTATATCACTTTCTTACTAATACTTTTAATTTTCTTAAGGGGTGATATCCGCAAATAAATATTTTCAAATGTTTCATGGCTTTCGATGAAACGGCTTCATTCTAAATTTGATTATAATTCATTTGCACTCCCCGTGCATATGAAACTTTACTGTTAAACCCCTTTAGGGAGTGAATTTCCAAAAGACCTGTCTTACTGCATTTCAAAAATAATACCTTAGCAAAATTTTAAGTTCCCAACCGTTACAGTTTAGGCCTTGCGTTTATATGTCAGTCAGTCTTCAGCTTCTCCTTTTACATATACAAAATATGTAAATTAAGTCGAGCACAGTTTGTCACCATAGTTTCTAAAACTCAACATACTCGTCTTCTCTCTCACACTACAGCACTCATACCACGTGTTATCAATTAAATATGGTTGCTCACTCCCTTTGAGCGATCGAGCCATCTAACAATAAACGCACGTATCTGTCTGCATGCAATTCGGTGATCTATCGATCCGTTGCCTCAGCCAAAGGGGTTCGGCCAATTATGTCTCGGACAGGCTTAGTTCCCCCTAAATCACAGCAAAACATGTTGATGGATTAATTTTTCAATGCACAGAGAACTCTGTACAACTTTAAC